>JAPYKT020000034.1:2400000-3000000 GCA_028749325.2 Caryopteris x clandonensis | reverse complement strand
TATTAGTGTTAAATTAATTTTCTTATAATTTAAACCATATATTTTAAATAAAATGATAAAATTAATAAACATGAGTTATTCATGAAACATACCTGACAGAGTGAAGACGATTCTGAACTTTAGCTGTATCATAAATATAAAGTTGGGTAAATTTTGGCGCAACACCATCAACAGGTAATAGACTACCCATTAAATGATAGTTTTGACCATTAAGCTTAAAAATTGGAGGAGAATTTCCATTATTATGACTTTTGTCAATCTTACCTCCCAATGATGTAAAAGAAAACATACTATTGTAAGAACGTATATTTTCTAGGAAATGATTGCTTCGATCACTATCACCATGTAGAAGATCGTATAACACTTGAGGTGGATTCTTGATTGGGGAGACCTGTACCCTACCATTCATGCAACATAATGAAAATTTAGGATTTTTGTATATGAGATTTGTACGTGTTCATTCATGATTCCAAAATGAGGCCCCACAATGTTCACATCTATGTGTCGGATCTCCAATGTCCCAATATTCAGTAGCTGCATAACAAACAAGACACTCATTAGTTTTATAAGTTACATCCATTAAAATATTGAATATATAATAATTTAAAACTTAAAAATGTTAATTTACTTGAGCATTGATATGTGTTAAAATTTACTATAATTATTTATTACATATATATATATATATATATGAATATTTATATAGATAATAGTACAACCAATAACTAAAACTTACATTTGACAAAATCAGCATCATCATAACATGTGTCATCAGGATCAATTTCTATTATTTCAGGACTGTTCTCATTTAAGTTGATCAATTCTTGAAAAACTTGATCATTTTTTGTAAACTCTTGCAATATTGCATCTTCAGAAGTTAGATCAATAATCTCAGGTTGTTGTTTAGGTGTAACTACTGTAACTGATTCATTCATTATAGAATGGAAATTTTCTTGGAATGACAAAGATTTTCCAACAAACCTACTTGAGCTCCAAACTTTAAAAAAGATAAAAAAAATTATCGAAAAAAACTAAATTATAAGAATTAAGCATCAAAATAGATATTTAAAGATTAAATAATTAAACTGTACCATTCGTGATGTCATTTAAAGGTGGAATTGAAGGTAATTGATGAGATGAATTTACAAAAGATTCTCCAAAGACATAACGAATACTATGAGTAGCATCTGACCTTGAATTCTTAAATAAAATTGATCCATCATTCTCTGAAATTCACACAATATAAGATGTCAGAATACAAAGATGGATATTTTTAAGAATTAGAACTGAAAATCCAAATGATTTTTACGAAGATACTAAAATTTTTACTATTACACTACTTATAAAATGAAAAAACCAAAAATTATTTCTAATTAATATTATAATTAAGTATCTTCAAAGAGTTGCAACTAATTTACAAATGAGCATATTAATATTAAGTAATAAGTAAGATTATTATATTGTTGATTTAAGGAATTAGGGGACAACTTTAACAAAAAAAAAAAATTACCAATAAACACGGGTTTAATAATCTATCTAAATAACTTAATTTTTTTTCATATTTGATCAAATTAATATTTACTATCAGTAATCAAACTATGTATTTCTAATTAAATAATATATGAATATATGTTATGTTAAATTATAATATATACAAACAAAATTTATGAATACTAACTGAGTTAACATACATTAACTTTTAGTACAGTTACTATTAATTTATATCAACGAATTTGTGTATATACTTATACAAGTTTGACAATATATTTCCAATATATTATGTTTAATTATATATTATATTACTTAAATAAATCATTTCTTATATATATATATATATTTAAAGTCACGTAAAGTCGAGGTAATAAATACCTATGAATGAGGACTTTCTTTTTATGTTCCCCAACTGTGAGATTTTTCCAATAACTCAAATAATATTAGAAAAAGAAAAAAAAAGTAGAATACATGAGATTTTAATATATGTACATATATATATATAAAGGGTTGTCTATGAGTGATTATGTGTTGGTTTACAAATATAACTAATAAACCTCATTCAATGAAATGGTAATGGCCTTAAGTTGTCCATATGACCACGTTGTTGTAGGTAGGGTTCCACTGTTACTAACTACGCTCAATATTGCGGACAAAATTAATCAACGGGGCTGAATCAGAAGGAGGTCAACAATTGGTTCATAAACCAAAGGAACTACTTAGCTATGATGGAAAATCTATCTTTCTAATTTCTTAATGGAAGAATAATTAACACAAATAATGGTCTTTAGGATATCTTATGAAACCTCGAAAAGTTGAGAAATATGAAAGTTTAAATAGAATTCTAAAGCAAAAGTGGGATATAGCAGAAAGGTGCTGAAATAAAACAACAAACTAAATGTGTATTAAAATCTTGATAATCTTACTTAAGGATGGGTATACTTTGGGAAGAACAGTATACATTTTCTATTTTCTATTCACTCATGGCAAGACAATTCTCACGATCACGTCGCCAGGTAAAAACCGTGCTGGAGAGGAGCTAACTCTGCTAAAGGAAGGAGGCGGTTTTATAATATAATATTATGGTAATGGAGGGAAGAAAAAAAGATAACTTGATGAAAAAATGAGAGTCTATTGTGTAAACACTAATAAGGGATGTATAAATTGCAAATGTACTGCATGAATATTTGTGGTATAATATACAAACAAATCTATTTTCGAGTTGCAATCAATATATAAAGCATGTTGAGTTGAATACATTTTTACTAAACTCTATAAAATAATAAAAAATAAAACGAATAAGAAATATAAACAAAAATGTACCCACCTTTGGGATTTGATTCAGATCTTGAACATTTATTATTGATAATGGTAGAACCTTCAAGCTTTCTCATGTTGATACCTATGGATGATAATTCTTTTGAAAACTTTTTTTCTTTGAATATTGATATATGGTGTATATGTGATGACTATTTCAATTAATCAAACTTCAATTAAGATTAGCATCAAATTTGATTCTCATAATCTCCTAATGCATAAAATTAGGGAAATAATAAAATAAGTAATTTGGTTGTCGATTGTGCTTGGTTTATATCTTCCAAGAAATTTGCATTTAAATATGCTAAGACATTCTCATTGTCATAACTCAATACATTTCCTTGTATGCCTAATCAATAAATGTCATGGGCTTAATAATCCAAAATTAAATAGTATATATTATCGTATTAAATTATTAAAATTATTTATATATAATAAATTCAACAAAATTCTTAGAAAAATAATAATAATAGTATTCAAAATTGGATTTTTTTAATAAAAAACAAAGAATTTCAAATTTCATCGTATTTAATAAATAGATAATCTTTCCTATACAATACATTATATTTAATAATAATTTCAATCTATTAATATTAAAAAATAAATGGAGTGTGGTTTGAGCATTCAGTTGCTATAAACATGCAATCATCTCTGCTATCAACATTAAATGCAGTTGCTACAAACATGCTTGGGTTGTTAATTTAAGTAAGTCTTTGACCATATTTAAATTAATAATGATATAATTATGATTTAATAGTCATATCATTTTTCAAGGCCCATATAAAACTGTTTTTTGCAATGCTTTATACCTGATTTTTAATCTTTAAACTTACCTGATTATTGAAAATAGTATATTCAGATACGATTAAAATATAGTTTTTTATATTACCATGTAATTATTTTATTTTATTATATTAGAACAGTTTATAAATAGCATATTAATATTAATTAGTGACATATGATTCACATATAGACACAAGTCCTTTCTTAGTTGGGCCATGTTTAAGTTCTTAATTGGTTAATTTAAGTAAGTTATTGACCATGTTTAAATTAATAATGATATAATTAAGATTTAATAATTATACTGAATTAATACACAATCAATTATGCTTTAAATTCATAAAAGATATCTCATATTCTTTCATAATTAATAATCCCATTAATTTCGGTTGTTAATTTTAGACAGTTTTTGA
Source organism: Caryopteris x clandonensis (assembly GCA_028749325.2). Taxonomy (NCBI): domain Eukaryota; kingdom Viridiplantae; phylum Streptophyta; class Magnoliopsida; order Lamiales; family Lamiaceae; genus Caryopteris; species Caryopteris x clandonensis. Next base: position 2,995,999 of record JAPYKT020000034.1, on the reverse strand, counting down.
CTTTTACATATATAATAATAATAATAATAATAATAATAATAATAATAATAATAATAATAATAATAATAATACTAATATGGGTTAATAATCACACTGATTGAACACACAACTAATTATCATTTAAATTAATAAAAGATATCTCATATTCTATCATAATTAATAATTCCATTAAATTCGACACTTAATTTAAGTAAGTTATTAACCATATTTAAATTAATAATGATATAATTATGATTTAATAATTATGATATATTCTATGTAGTTACATAATTTACGTAAGTTTCGGAATTAGCAATAAATAAATAAAAGAAATCGATTTCATCCACAATTTGTGATTAATTAGAAATCAATTAACCGCTGCACTAAATCTTGGAAGAAGATATTGAAGATTAATAGGAATCAGTTATTTAATTGCTCCAAATTTAAACATATTTGCAAACAGAAATTAACAATCAATGAGATATCTTTGAATTATTTGCCAAAAACTTATAATTAATACAAATTAAACGTAGTTGTTATAATTATATTGTGGGTTGTTAAAAAATTTATTATTTTAAAATTTGTTTAAAATGATAAAAGAAAGCATGCTATTTAATTACATAATTTACGTAAGTAAATTACTTGCCAATACATTATGTATGTAAATTACTTGATACATGATAAGAGTATCTATATAAATATCAATTTTATATGTGGTATATTTAAACTTCGGGTATATTTAGAGAATTAAGGGTATAAATAGCCACACCCATCAAGTTATTTATTATTTATTAATTATAAATGTTATTAAGCACAGTGGGTTTAGTTATGATATTTATAATCTCAAAATTTTGATAGTAATTGTCAATATAAATTAGACAATAAAATTTGTTTTTCAATAATAATTATTTTTTATTCATTGTTTTGTTTGCAAAAATTAGTAATGTATATTTTAAAAATTAATTATTCTATTATAAAATTTAATACATAAGACAAATTAATATAGTTAAACAATAAATGGTTTATTATAATGATTAGTATTTAATAACATTAACTTAGCATAAAAATCCAAAATATGATTAAACATATAGTTCGTTGGAATGACCTGTGAAGTGCATAAAGATAAAATATTAAAAAGTACAATAATGTATTAATTAAAACTGAATTGATTGAATTGAAAGAAAGTTTTATATACCAGCCATCCTCTTCTAAGATTAGATTGATTCAACTGAATTTGAAAATAGTTGTAACTGACATCGTGTAATAAATGTGTAAGATTTGAGTTATCAATGGGATTGAATCTCGATTCACTTTTTTCTGAGAACTGTGATAAACCAAACAAATAATAAATAAAAAATATATTAATTTATGAATAAATATATATATATATATAAATTAATACAAAAAAAAACTATTATGAATTTAGTTGCAAACATACCTGGAGATTGATCGAGCCAAAATCTATCTCTATCACAAAAGTCATCTCCATAAAATGATATATAAAAAATAGAATTTCCTGCATATGCTACAATAATTATTTCATTGGTAATAATAGATGTAAAATCCAATATTTCTTCAAAACCATCAGCAAAACCAAGTCTTCCATTAATTTTTTGCAATTTAACTGTCCACGATGATGAACATTCAAATTTTTTTATGTTTGCGATCATTCCACATTGTGCATCTATCTTCTCTATAAATTTATTGGGAAAGACCTGAAACAAAAAATAAAAATTTTAAAAATTATACATAAAAATATATAATCAAAAATATAAAAACAAAAACAAAATATATCGCTTACCAGTGATTCAAAATCGTCACGTACACTAAATTTATGAATGAATCTAGGCATTAGATGATACTTCATATCTCTCAAATTCTGAAATATAAAATAGTAAATATAAACATCATTCAAAGCACAAGATAATAAGGATTAACATCTTTAAATTTATAACATAATCATCATAACAAATCACATAATATTAATATTTAATTAAAACTTATAACATATTGTAATCAATATCTAAAAACATCGGATAAATACTAATAAATTGATTTGGCAAACACCAAAGATGAAATTGAGGCATACCTTTCTTCTTAGTTATGATGAAACTAATCTAAAGGTGAATTGAAGAAGACATATATATATATATATATATTTGTATATAATAAGTTATCATATAATATATATTTATTTGATAAGGAAAATGTATATATCATATATATATATATATATTTGATATAAGTATGTATAAAGTCTATATATGTATAATAATAATGGCAAACATGGAAACTTGTTTAATACAAATTCTCACCTCCAAAATAACTATGGTTTAATAATTACACTGATTGCATACACAATTAAATTCATTATGATTTAAATTCATGAAAGATAACCCATATTTTGTCATAATTAATATTACCATTAATTTCGATTGTTAAGTTAAGTCAGTTTTTTACTTTTACATATATAATAACAATAATGATATAATTATGGGTTAATAATCACACTAATTGAACACACAATTAATTATGCTTTAAATTTATGAAAGATATCTCATATTCTGTCATAATTAATAATTCCATTAAATTGGGTTGTTAATTTAAGTAAGTCTTTGACCATATTTAAATTAATGATTATATCATTTTTCAAGGCCCATATAAAACTGATTTTTCCAATGCTTTATACCTGATTTTTAATCTTTAAACTTACCTTATTATTGAAAACAGTATATTCAGATATGATTAATATATATTTTTTTATATTCCCATGTAATTATTTTATTTTATTATATTAGAACAGTTTATAAATAGCATATTAATATTAATTAGTGACATATGATTCACATACAGACACAAGTCCATGGGCCATGTTCAAGTTCTTAATTGGTTAATTTAAGTAAGTTATTGACCATGTTTAAATTAATAATGATATAATTAAGATTTAATAATTATACTGAATTAATACACAATCAATCATGCTTTAAATTCATAAAAATATCTCATACTCTGTCATAATTAATAATCCCATTAATTTTGGTTGTTAATTTTAGACAGTTATTTTACTTTTACATATATAATAATAATAATGATATAATTAAGGGTTCGACACCTAATTTAAGTAAGTTATTGACCATATTTAAATTAAAATGATATAATTATGATTTACTAATTACACTGCTTTAATAATGTTTGAACATCTCACCTACCTCATAAATGTGAAAATAATTTAAATAACTGATTCCTATTAATCTTCAATATCTTTTTCCACGATTTAGTGCAGTGGTTAATTGATTTCTTATTAATCACAAATTGTGGATCAAATCAATTTTTTTTATTTATTTATTGCTAAGTCCGAAACTTACGTAAATTATGTAATTACATAGCATAATTTCTTTTATCATTATAAACAAATTTTAAAATAATAAATTTTTTAACAACCCACAATATAATTATAACAACTACGTTTAATTTGAATTAATTATAAGTTTTTGGTAAATAATTCAAAGATATCTCATATTAATTGTTAATTTCATTTTGCAAATACGTTTAATTATAACAACTATTATAATACATTAACAATCAAATTAATTAGTGATTAGGTCTAAATTAATTATAATATCTATGGGTTGACTTAATAATTTTTTGCTGGGATCAAATTTGGAGCAATTAAATAGATATAATATATGTATATATATATATATAATTGGTTAATTTAAGTAAGTTATTGACCATATTTAAATTAGTAATGATATAATTAAGATTTCATTAAAATAATTATCAGCCGCACTAAATTTAAGAAGAACATATTGAAGGTTAACACTAATCAGGTATTTTATTGTGACATATTTAATTGCATGACTTTCAAAATTAGCAATAAATAAATAAATAAAAATTATTTGATCCACGGTTTGTGATTAAATAATAAATCAATTATCAACCGCATTAAAACAAAATTAATGGTCTTATTTTTTCATCTTCAAACATTCTTTATGCTGATGCTTATGTACCTTTGTATATTCTCAAAACAAAACCATCTATTGACTTTGAATATTTTAATTTACCATAATTTTAAGTATCAGTAATTATGTGCTTTTACACTCTCTCTCTCTCTCATATGCATATATATGTGTGTGTTTGGAGATTTTCTTAGATAAATTTTATTTATGTCCATGCATTTTCTACATTTTTTTGCTCGATCAAATTCTCGTATTTACTTCCATGAATATATATGTATATGTTGATCATAATTAATAAAATCAAATCAAGTTTGACAGTCTATATATTTGTTTTCCGATTATAAAAATGTGTTACTTATTTTGAAAAGTATGTTGAAAGATAGAGTATTTAAAAATTTATAATTTGTATGGTTCAAAATATAAAATTTTGATATGATTAAAAGAGACATAAGAGTTTCAAAATACTTAGAATCCAAGCAACATCAAAATACATAAAATGAAGAAACACAATGTAGCTCAAAACAGACTAAAAAATCAACAAAAGTTGAGATTTATGAATCAATGTGAACTGAAACTTATACTAAGAAAACAAAAGGGAAAAAATTACTCCTTCTCAATTTTAACTGTTGATAACTTCTTTGCCCTTTTCGAGTTAACACTTGAAGAGTAATCTTCAAACAACGACCTCTTAACCATTGAGTCATCTGAAAGATCAACAACATTCCTTCCACCAGCACCATCTTTGTCCGGAGAGTTAACTTCATCATCATTAGAATCAACCTTTTGGACATTTTTATAAATAAGTCAAAATATATAAATTAAGAAAAATAAATTAAATATAAATACAATTAATAGTTACCTTTGAACCTTTAGCGCTATCTTCCATATTAAGTTTTGATAGATAGTCAGATTCCTACACAAAATACAGAATTATATAAAAAATACAGAAAACAGTAAAAAATTAGAACAAATAAAATTATATTTGAAATATTACCTGATTTGAGTTCATGATTGCAGAGTATTTAGAGATAATGGTATCATCAGAAATAATTTTGACAACACTAATAACTCTTATAAATTATTAAAATTATTAATATATTCTTATTTCACTTGAACCTTGAACAATAACTCTCTTCCAATTATGTCTTCAAACTCTGTTGGACGATCCCCAGCAGAATGCTATAAACATATTTCTAAATATTAATTTTGCAAAAAATAAATTAAAATATAATATAAATGAGAAACATTAAAAATATTTTTTTTGTCAATTACCTCCAATGCATTATCGAACATCTCGCCCGCAGTTTTTCCAAATAATTCATTGCAAACTGTAGCCCACAAAATGAATGATGTGTTGCTACTTGCATCCAAAATCAAAACACGAACTTTATACCTGCATAAATTTATATTAATAATTTTTTTTAATATTTTAAATATATTTATCAAACATGTATCACATAAATAATTTTCACCTCATATTTCCACTTATATCATACTTTGAACAATTCAGACAAAAGAAACGACCTTCTTCTTTGTCAATCTTCTTCATACACCGCTTGCGGGAAATATAGAACCAATCTCCATAAGATTCAATATCCACGATTTTTCCAAATATCCAAAAATTCCCAATCTATGAAACATTTGAAACATTAAATAATCAACACCTATAAAACATAATACTTTTTCATAATATATATAATCATTATCAATTTTAAAAATTGTAAATGAAAATATATTAAATTTTTACCTCTGGGTTTTCGATCAATTGATCAATAGTTCTTACTTTAGGTGTACCATTCACAAAATCATCATCATTTGATGAACTAGAATGCAAAGTGACACTGCTGATTGAGGTTCTTGGTCTATCAGAATTCTTAAACCTATTACATTTTTTTTTTTTTACAAAATTAAAATAAATTTAATACCTTTATCCTTAATTAACAAAAATTATTATATAACGTTAATTCAGTATACCTGCTTTTAAAATCAATGATCTCTTTGATGTCATTAGAGTATACAAACTTTGATGCATGGTAGCTAGTGGAAACAGAAACATTGGCTACAAATAGAATATACATAAAAATATATAAGATAGTATATTGATATATGTATTAAAAAATAAAAATTATTATTTGTTGAATAAATAAAAAAAATATGTAGAACATACCACCAAAGAGCTTCAGACGAAACATCTTAAGAATAACAACCGGTGTTTCAAGACTAGTATTAATAATTAATTTTTTCAATTCATCAACAAACTCCTCCCAAAATGTAACTTTTAGATGATTGCCCCTATTATAACACCACCATAAACAATAAAATTAGAAAATTTATTTATGAGCAGAATCAAACATAATAACGATTATAAAATATGAATAACTATATTTACTCTGTATCTTCCAAAGTCATCTCCATCATTCTTGTAGGCTTGCCTTTTACATCTTTGATTTGGCACAGATAAACAATGACAATTCTCCCAATGATATATGGATTAATGATATAATAATTACAAATTAATAATAATAAATAAATAAATAGTTATTAAATATAACTTTTAAAATATACAATCAACTAAAAATATTACCAATGAGAAGATCTTCCTCAACCTTATTGCCATAGATAAGTTCTCCAATTGCTTTGAAATCATACATATTGCATGGAAAATTATTATCAAAGAATTCAGTCAATCTAGTAGATGAAATGAAAAGAATCTTCTTTTCATTGGGAGTTGTTTTGTAACGAATTTTGTTATTGGTTACAACAAAATTGCGTACAATGTAGAGACATCCTTCAAATAGTTTCTTCTTGAGATCATTAATTTGTCCTGCTTTTATAGTTCCATGAATTGTAACACACTAACAATATATCATGTAACACAATCAAAATATATAAAAGTTTAGAATAATATTATAAAATTTACAATATTAATATTAATTTATACATTCTAGAAATACCTCAGCATCATGGAAGAGACACTCAAGATTTGAAATGCTATTTCTATAACCATAAGCGGGTGCTTCATAAATCCTTGTGCAACGCAATTTAATTGCCAATTTCGACAACTTGGGATCGAGATCCTTACATAAAACAAAGTTTGACGACATCGTGTGAAGATCAACAAATACCTGTGAATATAAAAAAAGAAGTTATATTACAACAATATTAACATATTATCTATAAACTAACTTTAGTATCATAATACCTAGAATGAACACAAATGACGGTTTCGAATGAAAATTATGTGATACTACTTAGGTCAAATGAGTCTATTTATACTAACAGCTAGTGCATTGATTTTATTGATAATTAATTGATGATTAATTTAAAATTAACTAATATTTAGAGTATAGAGATTGAGATTATATATCAATCTATAGTACTTAAATAAATGATATATATAGATATAATTATTTTAAATTATTCAAAATATCTCTATATAATAAATTCAAAAAAATTCTTATAAAATATTAATAATAGTACCCAAAATTGAATATTTTTTATTAAAAAAATCAATTTCACATTTCTTCGTATTTAATAAATAGATAATATATAATTTTTTTATATTACCATGTAATTATTTTATTTTATTATATTAGAACAGTTTATAAATAGCATATTAATATTCCTGCAAAATTAGTAACATATGATTCACGTATGACACAAGTCCATTTCTTAGTTGGGCCATGTTTAAGTTCTTAATTGGTTAATTTAAGTAAGTTATTGACCATGTTTAAATTAATAAATGATATTATTAAGATTTAATAATTATACTGAATTAATACACAATCAATTATGCTTTAAATTCATAAAAGATATCTCATATTCTATCATAATTAATAATCCCATTAATTTTGCTTGTTAATTTAGATGGTTTCTGACTTTTACATATATAATGATAATAATGATATAATTAAGGGTTAATAATCACACTGATTGAACACACAATTAATTATGCTTTAAATTAATGAAAGATATCTCATATTCTATCATAATTAATAATTCCATTAAATTCGACACTTAATTTAAGTAACCATATTTAAATTAATAATGATATAATTATGATTTAATAATTACACTGCTTTGATAATGTTTGAACAGCTCACCTACCTTGTAAATGTGAAAATAATTTAAATAACTGATTCCTATTAATCTTCAACATCTTTTTCCAAGATTTAGTGCAGCGGTTAATTGATTTCATATTAATCACAAATTATGGATCAAATCAATTTCTTTTATTTATTTATTGCTAATTCCGATACTTACGTAAATTATGTAATTACATAGCATAATTTTTTTATCATTTTAAACAAATTTTAAAATAATAAATTTTTTAACAAACCACAATATAATTATAACAACAATGTTTAATTTGAATTAATTATAAGATTTTGGCAAATAATTCAAAGATATCTCATATTGATTATTAATTTTTGTTGGCAAATACGTTAAATTATAACAACTATTAAAATAATGTATAGACGGTGATGACAGTATTAAAATAATGAATGTCATGCATATTTAACTTTGCTTCAATAATTGATTCATATATAAAAAACTCCTAAATTAGCTACATTTTATATTTAATATGTTAATACTTAAGGTAATACTATTAATTACCTACTTACGGTTACAAAGCAATCAATTAGATGATGTAATTTAAAATTAACATATTATATTATGTAATGTTAAATATAATGATTTAATTAATGCAGTTTAGTTAACTTAAAAGTGGAGAAAAAATAATAATATAATAATCACAATATAAAGACAGTGACTTAATATACATTAATTTTTTTAAATGCAGACATAATTAATTAAATCAATAAAATGTAATGATTATAATAATTTATTTTAAAATAAAATCATATATGTATTATTAGGCAGTAAGAATAATACGTCGTTTTAGTTGAATGTGATATATTACCTTGTTCAATTTAATTTAAACTAAATTAGAAAAATCAATTGAGAATATATTTTAAAAAATTTATTATATTTTAAAATTGATATCTTCTGCATATGGAAGTATAACAACTATTAAAATACATTAGCAATTAATGTATAGACGGTCAAGTTTTTGGCAAATAATGTATTTCACCATTAATTTTAGTTGTTAATTTTAGGCAGTTTTTGACTTTCTTATTAAAATATGATAGTATGTTATAATATATATATTTATAAAATATGAATATTTCCTACAAAAAATATTTAAAGAAAGTTTGTCTTATTAATTAAGTAAACAATTTTTATGAGTGGATGCAAATAATTAGCTCATTGTTTAACTTAAATATAAATTTAATAATATAAATTTGTTCAATTAGATGATGCCACGTGTACTTTCAGATTAAGTAATGATTTTGGACAAGAAAATACAATAGTTTCTAATTATGTATTGTTTCTGTTATTATATAAATATAGATTTCTAAAAGTTACCTCTAGCAAAAAAATAAATTAAAGTTTGGAAGCTTAGGCCCAAATGTTTAATGGAGTTAATTTAATCCAACTTGTTTCATATAAATAATCGGTGCACATACTATATGAAAGACCTACTCTTGGATATAATATATTTTGCTAAAATAATGTATATTGTATCAAATTAAAAATTACAAAAAAATTAATTTAATATATTATTAATTAAAAATAGATGTATAACAATTTTTATATGAATTTTAAAATTTATTAAGGGCAAAAAATGGAACCAAGCAGAGAGGGCCCTATGAATTGCGGTCTCATGTTGCAGGACAGTTTCTTTTTATAGCAAATTAAAAAGAATTTAATGTAGACCCATGTCATTAAACTACGAGTATAGAAATTCTCACGATCCTTCTCTTTCTTATAAAAAGAACTTTTGTTCTAAAGCACATTTGAATGCAATGTTTGTGATAAAAATATATATTAAAATTTCATATATGATTTATCTCACATTGAAAAAATAAAAAATAAAAAACTAATTTATATGTTTAATAAGCAACTCCTGCTATCAACAATTAATTTTAGAATAGAACCTTATTAGGGGTGTGACTAGTCTCACCTAAGATACCACTTTAATTTGTGGGACGTACCAAGTCCCCCGAATCACTTCAACAAGATATTTTTAATTTTAAAACAAATTTGATTATCAAAAGATACACGAAGTTGCCCCCTTAGCACAAAATAATAAAAATAAATAAATAAATAATTACGAATAAAGCTCAATTAATCAGATTTGTGACTTGTGATCTACAAAATAATGAGATTCCGACCATGAATGCTATTTGGCGAATCCACTGTCATCATCTAGATAAATGGGGACACAATAAAATAATGTTGGAGTTAATTCAGCAGCTGGATGAATGACACATATGGGGCTTGACCACGTTCTATCATATTCTCACTTGTGAACTCAAAAGCATATGAAATGGAAAAAGTAAACAGTGTTCCGACGAAGAATTAACATTATATTCCGGAAAGAAGTTGGAAAGATCTGTAATCTGTTTTCAAGAAACTCCTGTACAACTTGCAGAATGCACACATCGTAATAAAACGCTACGAAAAAAACTAATAACTTCAACTCCCTGTTAGCACTACGTAATGTTAAGGGAAAAGGAATCTTTGTTAGAGGTAGGAACTGTATCGCAGCCATGCAGGCCCACTACTAGTGTTCAAAAGGGGCGCAGTTTTTCCTGCGTTTTTTGCGAGGGTGAGGCATTGGCACTTCATCTACAAAGTTCCGATGCTTATGAAAACCAACAGGATACCTCTCTGTTTCACGTTTCTGATTTTTAACTTTCCAGGCAGGGTAATACCGACTTCTTAGAGGCATTTGAGCCTTTGGATCAGTGGCAGCTTCTTTAGCTTCCTCATGTTGTCTGTTATCAGCATCCCAAAAACATATTTTTCTTTTCCCCTGTTTTGGTATATCAGCTGCTGATGATGGGCTTGTATATCTCAAGCTTGCTTGATTCCTTTCCAATTGCTTTATCCTTGCTGTAAGGATGTCGGGTGAATACTCAGACTCAAGACCGTACTTGACAATATGTTCAATAACAACACACAGATCAGCTATCTCACTGGCAATGGCCTTGTCCTGGGTATCAAATGCATCAATACATAAAATAAAATCATCATTTAATTTATACTCCATCCATTAAGAATGCTGTTTAATAATATAACACAAACAAAATGACTGCATTACCCTCTTTAAAAAGACTACCAAGTATAATGAACTAATCTTTATTCCAAGAAGAGAATGGAACAGGGGGAGTAGTTAGAAGAAAACGATAAACGACTAACATACCGGTGCTTTGGAGGATCTACATTCCCATCTACATTTCGCCTTTGCTGACAATTTCACATGCTGTACATAGTAATTCAGGACAGTTGCCTGTGGAAACATGTTCTCAAGTCCACATTCGTATATGTAGGTGCTGGCAAGAAGATACTGCTTCTCATTTATCAGATTCTGAATGAAACCTGTTACACAGGAGAAGAAGGTTTGTGAGCAGAAGACAGCACAAGGCTCACTAGCTATATTAACCTAAATTGGTGAGATTCGACTTATGCAATTAAACAACAGCACAGGTTAACTGACTATTAAGTCAATTAACCATAGGCAGTAAATAGGCAGGTCGGGCTACTTGGGTAGGGACCAATTGGTTTCAGTTGAAATCTGAGAATCAGGATAAATGTGAGAAATGGAGAAAGTTATTTTCATAAATCCAAGAAATTACTTCTAAAATAGAAAACAAACACCGGAAGTCACAATAGCATTTCAGCTCCAGATGCCATGAAAAGGCAAATTGTACAATTTCACTCCAAATAAAATGAAAATGCATGAATTAATATGTTTTGCATTAGTATACTAATCATTTCATTTCCTATGAATTTTAGTAGTAAAAAATGTGCACTTTAGTTCTTTTTCATACATAAGTTATATATCAAGGAGTGGTTCAGTTATTTTATATGCCAACATATCACCTTAAGAATTTAGCTAGTTTTTCAATTTCATGATTATATGTTGTTTTCAGCATCTAGGGTGTTACAAAAATTCTGATTTATATGTTCTTTAGACCCTTTCAAGTGTGTAATTAAACATTTTTCATATCCATTTCATTTTAGTTCCTTATGAATTATGATAATTTTCCACCTGCAGGTATGAATAGGCATCAGATCTGGTTTCAAGGTTTCAGTGTTGGTAAAATGGGATGCATTCCCAAATTTGTACGGTACCTAGATTACAGGTCAGTTTGGGGCTTGTTCTGTTAATTATACCCCTATGTTATCCATTGTCTTAAAAGGCAGGCTAGCCAGCAGCCTAGGAGAGGTTAAAGTGGGAGGTGGGCCTTGGCCACCCTCACTTTGACCTAATCAGTCAAGTTAGGCATTGCCCCACATAGGCAAGAAAGGTGGTGCCTTACCACCTGGATCTTTCATTGAGGAAAAAAATGGAAAAAAAAAATTGTTTCAGTCTCTATCTTAATTTTCTTTTTATAGAATCTTATCCAAAGTGATGTCGTTGTGGCCTTCATTTTTTATTTTTTTTAAATCCAGACAAAAGTTCACCAAAAATTAAGGCTTCCTCTCTTCCTCAAGCTCTTGCACTAGCCTCAATCTCTCTGTCAATAGCTGGCAGCATAATTCATCACTGTGCTGCCACCAGCAACTTCGCCTGAGCACCGCTAAAGTAAACCCCACATTTCTGTTTTTTACTTTTAGGAATATCTTAATCTTGGGGAGGGGTAAAAGAACAAAAATACTAACCTAGTTGCTGTAGGCACAAATTTGGTTGCCCAGGAAATTCTGCAAAATTGCTTTTGTCAGAACCTTCCCCCGTCCTGTAACCCCCACCCCCCACCCCACCAAAAAAAAAAAAAAAAACACCAACAGCTCCACATTCTTGATTGCTGCATGTTAATAAAACTAAAGCTCACCCAGTATTTTAAAAGGCGCGCTTAGGGGCTAGGCACCAATATATAGCCCATCAGCGCTTCATGACCCCAAGGCAAGGCGGCCTAGGCCGCACACCACAACCAATTTCAATTGTTTTTTAATTTAATATATTTATATTATGTACTCTGCCCTAGCTTCAGAAATCAGTGCAACAAATACCCTAACCCAGCCCCAGCGCCTCTTTTCTCGTTAAATCCTAATTTCATAAATCCAAATACCCATCCCACTCCCACCACTTTGCTGCCCCTTCCTCTGGCGACTGCTCCCCCCATCCACCGGCGACCGGCAACCAGCATCCAGCGACCCACCACCAGCGGCAATTTGACATGAACTATAATGATTATGCTTAGTTATAACTATTATATTTTGGAATTCTATATTTTTAATCATGTTTTAGTGAATCTATTATGTTTTTTATTATAGTGAAATGTTTTCATATGTATCAACATGTTTTTTTTTAGTTTGGGCGCCTCGCCCCTCGCGCCTAGGCAGTGAAATAGGTTTGGCGCCTCGGGGCACCTTACGCCTTTTACCTATTTCCTTTTTCACACACAAAAAACTGACCTCCCTGGATTTCACAACCACCATAATATACTGCAATAAAATTTCGATTTTGGTTGGGTGTTTTATCTACTGTATACTATATGCAGCCGGTCCCAAGTCCAGAGTCTACAAAACTGAAATAAAGAGGAGGGTTTATTTCGGTTGACATCAAAAATAAAATTTCATCAATTCTCATGGTATAGATCATGTGCGAAATCAGGCAAATGCCCTACACTAGCCTAGATTGGGCACAATGGAAAGACATGACCCATATAGCCGACCCCGCACAGTGGAATAAAAAGCTGAGTTTGTTGTTGTTTTACTTACTTTCTTCTATTTGTGCTATGAGCTTCCCAACTATATCGTTCCATCTGTCACCTCCAAACCCTATGTCTAACACATGCCATCCTTGGTCCTCCAAAGTGACAATTCTTATAAACGCTGGCTAGACTTCAATGCTTTATTATGGTTGGCTCAAGACTCAAAATACCCCAATTTGGAACCGTATTCTAGATGTAACACTTAACGAAATACGTGCATTTGGTGTGATATCTGCAATCTATTTACTCGTTGTAATAGTTCTTATCAACGCCAGCTAGACTTAAAGTATGGTTAGCCCAAAACTCGAAACGCCCTAATTTGAAAGAGTATTCTAGATGTAACACTCAGCGAAATGCATTAATGCATTTGGTGTAATATCCGCAATCTATTTTCATGTATCAACCTATATGTATGTGTAGTTGCGTGTAACTGGACAATAAAAAATAATGCATATTCATGATGTATTTTACAATGCATAGGATGTACAAATCGTTCGGATGTTAACTCCAAGTACCAGTATATTACAAGGCCTCTGCCTCACTTTAAATATTTTTCATTTTTACTTTTCATAGGTAACAAATCGGTATATCATAGTCCCCACTCGTTTAATGCCAATTAGGTTTGGAGAACCTAATAAACCAAATTGGTAAATTCTCCAATGGCTTATAATCCGGATGAAAACCTGAACCCCAACCTTACCTCTCCAAATTGGTAAATTCTCCAATGGCTTATAATCCGGATGAAAACCTGAACCCCAACCTTACCTCTATGTGTTGTTTTCTGTCATTTAGGGACATAAATATTTTTTTTGCAAATTCAAATGACCCATAATTGAGCATTTCAGCCATTTTACATGCCAATAATCATCTTCTACCATTTAAGGATGTTTAATTATTTTCTACACATACTATAGCTTTTTTTTCTTTTCTTTATGAACATGGTAATCATTTCTCATGTATGCAATAAAACTTCGTAAGAAATTATTAAAATTTATGGATTTTATGTTAGTTAATCTTAGGTAAAGTATTTCGTTTGAACTCATTTGAACCCATTACACCAAATTTCAACCCACTTGAACACAATTCACAAAATCCTATTACTCAACCCAACCTAAATCTAGTTGAGTTCAATTAGACCAATGATCAAATAGCACTTGCCCACCCATAATCATTATATTGCCCGAAATTGAAGTCTAAGAGGTGCAAATCTGCATAAGCAATTTCAGGGAAAAACTATCCTGTGGGAAGATGGCTGAAAGATGGAACTGTGACGTTCTACAAGGTGGAAGGTGCTATTGCCTAACAAAAAAAAAAAAAAGGCACAATATAAATGAACAATACCAATGCAGATAAGGTGTAATCTATAAACCACATCTGGGATTATTACTGAGTCAAAAGGACCTGTCATTTAAATTTTGAGAAGTGACATCATTCTTATTTCTATGTGTAGAACCTTTGTAGCATCCATTTCTAAATTCATGAATATATGCCACTCATCATGTGTGCAGGATGTCATCAATGGACATGCAGCATTCACTGACAACACAATATAAAACACCATTCTGCAATAGGGGATCCACTTATCTCTATCCTTAATATTGTCATGTTAAAAATATAGAGCTTTTCTATGGGTGAAGCCAGATACCTAATATGTAAATACTAATTGGAAGAATATCCGTACGACAGCCTATCAACTGCAGAAACTTACACATCCCATGCACCGTTTCTGATAAAATTGCGTGTCTTTTAGGTTTAGAAGTGCAATCATATAAGTCATTACCCCACGCCAAATAGAAAAGGAATAAAATTTCTTCCTTAGTCAGACCTGCAGTAGAGCTATCTCCTTCTATGTGAATAATTTGCAACAGCACTAGCAGTGTCACACATTCAAGGAAAAGGAAACTGGAATATCATGGGCTGACAATGGTTTAGATCACTTCAATGAAAGCACCTTCCACAATCCGTAAGGCACTTTTCTGACAATCAGACCAAATGTCCCTTACAACTCTTACATGCAATGGAAAAACTATTTACCCCAAATTCAATGTTTAAAAACAGATTTGTGGAGCATATTTGTCACCCCAAACTATTTACCCCAAATTCAATGTTTCAAATTGTTATCTTATGATGGAGGTAACAATCATTGTGGAGCATATTTGTTATCCATAATGTATTTAGGAAAGCAAAATTTAGCCCAAAACAAAGGATGCATGAGCGAAACATAATACTTTCCAATCTAGTAAAATCGTAGAAGTAACTCATGTGGAAGTATCATATCACTGCAATCAATGCATATAATTTCAAAAACAGCGAATTGGTGATGCAACAAGACAGAAACATTCAAGACGAGATGTTTGCCATGTTGATGCACAGAACCTTAAAATAAACAGGAGATAGGAAAATTACCGGGTATTTTCTCTGTTAGACCAAGAATGCGACACAACTCAGGTGTCTGTTTATGTTGCGCCAATGACTTCACAAAACTGAGAAGCTCATTTTTGTCAAAGTAGGAGGACAGATTGTATGCAGCCAAGAGATGCAAAAACCCTAAGACCTCCAATTGGTTGTCAGCAGTAGGGATCATTGCTGACTTCCATTCAAGAGCAAGTTTAGCTGCTGATTCTCTTACACAAGGCAGAATATCTGGGGACATTTTGGTCAACTGATCTAATAAAAGAATACACACTCTCCTCAATCTGAGCTCCTTATAGTCTTTTCCCGAATGGGATGTGTAAAACCCTCCCAATGCATCGAGAACAAACTTTGCTGGATCAGAAGATAGCAAAAGAATTTTAAAAATCTCATCATCCATCAATTCCAAGTCTTCGTCAGTTCCGTTTAAGAACATTTCTAACGTATTCCCATCCTTCAGCAGCAAACGTTTCAAGTCCACAGATTCCTGTGGAATCGTGATTCTGGCATCAGTCGACTCTGATTGTTTCAAGTCTTGAATATCATCTACGTTTTCCTCCAACTCTACTTCCCTTGTCCTGCAACCCAGTTGTTGGCCTTTGTCCTCTATCCCCAAAGTACCAATTTGTTGCTCTTTTGAGTCCAAGTTCCGTGCTTTGTCCTCATGGAATAAATTATTTTCTTTTCCAATTTTCTCAAACTCTTTGAACCGTTTCTCCAATGATTCTCGAATTAAATCAGCTTCATTAGCTTTCTCACTCAGAGATTCATAGGCCAGAGTCTCCCAAGACTCCATCTCCTTGAATCTCTCTTCCAATTTTACCTTCATTCCCTCTAGCATATTTAATGCCAATTCCAACCTTTCGATAAGGCTAAGCCCCAACTTCTGCTTCTCCCTAAGTTTCTCGTCCACCAATTTAACCTCCTCAACAAACTCTTTCTTCTTCCTACTCAAAAGCTCTTCTTTCAAAGTCAGTTCCCTCAATTTTTCACTATTGATACTATTGAATGTGTCGAATTCCTTCTCCCTCTTCTCAACCTGTCTTAATTGTTTCTCCAATGACTCACGAAAAAAATCAATTTCTCTCTCCCTCTTCTCAATCTCCTTCAACTTCTCACACTCACGCAGCCGCAAACCCTCGACTTCACTCAGGGACACTTCCAAGCTCTCGATATGCTCATGAACCAACTTCAATTGCTCATCCAATTTCTCTTCTCTTAACTTCAGTTCCTCATTTTTCCGTTCCTGGAACGAGTCGAATTTCCTCTCCTTCTCCTCCAAATCTTTCAAATGTTTCTCCAACGATTCTCTAACCGATTTTAGAGTTTGCTCCCTAGACTCAATATCAGAAAAGCAATCCGCTAAAGACTTGTAAAGATTCTCGCCCATACCTTTCCATTCTAGAACCATATCAAGAATCGCGTTTGGTGTGCCAGTGCCACTCGCCTGCGTTTTTTTTAGAACGCAGAAAAGCTTCTCCATTGTCGCCATTGTCGAACAGGTTCACCATGCAGCAAGGCACAACCGCCTTCTAGTTGGTACTAAGTGAAAGTAGACACAGACAGACAATACAAATTATGTGCACTAAAAATTCAATTTCTGTAGCGTACAAGAATGTGTACGAGTAAAGATTTTACTGCGCAAGGTTTGGGGTTTGCAACTGCGATTAGGGTTTTTACTAGAGGATAAAGACAGGGATGGTAGAAACAAGGGGGATGCAGATTGTGGTATTTTTTTTTCCTCTTTTATTATTCATAAAAATAAAAATTTCACCAAATATGTAATTAGCTATTACTTTTTTTACCATATGTAATAATATTATAGTCTAAAAATTATAAATTTATTTTCTTTTAAAGTTTTAAAAATAAAAATAATTTTTAAAAATAATGTTAGCATTTAATTAGTTAAATTTATTTTTCTTTTTATCTAGAAATAATTTTTTTAATTTATTAAATAAAATTATCTTTTCATTTATAATCAATTTTTTACTTATAATATATCAAATAATTATCTTTTAACTATATAATTAATATTTGACATTACAACTACATTAATTAAAATATGATAAAATTTAATATTTTTTAAAATTATAAAATAAAAATAATTTTTAAAAATAATGTTAGCATTTAATTAATTAAATTTTATTTTTCTTTTTTTCTGGAAATAGTTTTTTCCAATTTATTAAATAAAATACATATTATATAAAATATATTTTTAATAAAATTATTTAAAATAAAAATCTCTCACAATATAAAATATATTAAATATATCACAATTAATGTATAAAAAATATTTTATAATCACTATTTTATTAAGTGTATATAATTACCTTAAAAATTAGTGATATTTTATAGTTAAATAAGTAATATTTTATAGTTACACAAGCAGTATCTTAAATTGTATCACATGTACAGTCGTTTCACTAGAGATTAACTCTATAGGTAAAATATCAAATACCATAAACCATAACAAATCACTAAATTCATCCTAAGTTAAGAGTTATAATATCAATCAACTTAGCAACTTCAATCTATAATAGAGCAATATATATGTAAAATATCTAAATACGCTAAAACGTAACAAATCACTAAATTCATCCTAACTTAGAGTTAAAATATTTCATATTTTTTTCCATATTAATGATTCAGTTTATTTGGAAAACAATGCTCCACTAATAATTTAATTTTTTTTTCCAACTATATAACTGAATTATGTAAACCAAATTTTAAATGTGCTTACCATATTTATTATAATTGATTGAATTGTGAGTATAAGCAACCATTATTAATTTTAAGATGATATATTGCATTAGTATATATAGTGAGTCATTTTATACGAGTAGGTGGTGCAGCGTAAACGTAGTAACACAAAGGATTAATGAACGATGAGACAAATCGTCTAGTATACGTTGCTCAAAAGGGGAAAAAACCCTTATTCGCTACTTAATTCTTCAGAACTCCCCTAATACAATCTATAAGTTCTATATATACTCCAAGTAGTTGAATATAACATAACCACTAGTAACAGAAATCAAATAACTCCAACTAATTGGATATAGCATAACCACTCATAACAGAAACCAAACAACTCCAACTAATTGGGCTAAGTCCAACAGCTGCAAACCTATGAAAAGAATGTAAAGATCAACGCTTCTTCGATGCATGATCACGTTGCTCCAAGTAATTCATCGCAAGCTCATCTCTATCATTCGCCCCCTCTAAGGCGAATTTCGCCCTCGAATCTGCATCAAGCTCATCTACAAAGGAATTATCTTCCATGTACGGCACCAAGTGTATGACGTTAAAAACGTCGGATGTGCGAATGTGGGAAGGTAATTTAAGGTGTAAGCATTGGGATTGATACGCTCCACAATCTCCACTGGTCCAATTTTGCGAGCTAATAATTTGTTGTATGCATGCACAGGGAACCTGTCCTTTGTGAGCACTGCCCAAACATAATCGTCGACTTCGAAGCTAAGAGGACGACAATGAGCATCAGCCGCCCTTTTGTACCGCTCATTTACCACATGGAGACGGGACTCAGCATCGGCATGGATGGCCTATAGGTCGACCACAAGCTCCTCTGTCCGACGATCAGGCTCAAATATATGATTACATTGAACCTACGAGGAGTTAGTCTGTGGAGAAAGCCAGGCGCGATGCACGACCAGCAGTGGTCCAACATCTCCCGAGACGTGCTCTTCAGGCACTAATTCCTAGGGTTCCACATCAAACTACGGCGGTCCCTTATAAAATTGCTCACTCTCCTCCTCCGCATAAAATACGCGATTAGCAATAGTTTTTGGACAAGTGACCATTCGATGACTAGTTCACCACACCCAAAACATCGTTGAGTTGATGGTGCTCGCATAGCAGCAAATTGTACCAGTGGTATTTGTTGTGGTCGATGCCCAGGAGAAGGGATTTGAGTAGTTGTAGCAGGGGGTGGCTGGGAACGGATTGTATATGATGAGGGACGCCCAGTGAATTGATGCTCCAAAAGAAGTGCTCGCTGATGGGCTTCGTTAACATCAACTGGGAAAAAAAGGTACAATGTGTCTTGAAACTGCACTCGGAGTCCACCAATGTAACGTGAAATCAATTGACCCGGGATTTCCTGAAGATCAATCCGAGCTATCAAGGCATAAAACTCTTCTGAATACTCATCAATTGTTTTCGATCCCTGGTGCATAATTTTGTAATTGCAAGTAAAGGGTGCGGGAATAGTTATATGGTAAAAATTCTCGCTCCAAATGTTTGCGCATTTTACCTCGTGATTGAATTTAGGCTTGCCCTGATGAAGGCGAACTATTTTTAGTTGTTGCCACCAAGTAGTGGCCCTACCACAAAAATGCGTGGCGACCAAGCCCACGCGGTGATCATCAAGAACGGATTTGTAATCCAAAATCTCATCGATTATGTGCAAACAATCCAAACAAATCAAAGGATCTAAACCCCCCATAAATTCAAGAATGTCAATGCAAAATCCCTGCTCCCATCGAGAAGGTTCGAGACGATGGCGATTCTGAGTTTGTCGCGAACAAATGGATTGATCATGGAGATGGTATCGTCATTAATGGAATCGTGGATGGATGGAGGCGGGTCGATCAGAGCGCGGCCTCGTGGGAAGCAGGGCGCCGGATGATGGGGCGTCGGGTGATGTGGCGCCAGATCGTGTGCAGGAACAGGGCCTCGATGAGGCGACGCCTGACCGGCGATAGCGCCAAGGATATTGGCTTGTTGAAGGCGCATCGCTTCAACAACTTGCGTAAGAATCTCAATCTGATGCTGCATATTCGTAATCTCAGTTGCGTTGTCCATTGCAGACTGACGACGAGGTGGCATATTTCCAGGCGTAACCGTGACTCTGGATACCAATCGACGCAACGTAAACATAGTAACACAAAGGATTAACGAACGATGAGACAAATCATCTTGATACTACATATACTAGGCGTTGATCAAAAGGGAGAAAAATCATTATTCAATACTCATTTCTTCAAAACTACCCTAATACAAATCCTAAAGTTTTATATATACTCCAACTAATTGGATATAGCATGACCATTCATAACAGAAACCAAACAACAACACTCATAACATAAAAATAAAAAAAATAAAAAAAAACAAAAAATCCAACTAATTGGATATAGCATAACCACTCATAATAGAAACCAAACAACTACAACTATTTAGGCTAAGCCCAACAACTGCAAACCTACGAAAAGAATGCAAAGATCAATGCTTCTTCGATGCACGATCACGTTTCTCCAAGTAATTCATCGCAAGATCATCTCCATCAATAGGCCTCTTATGAGTTGGGTCGACCCGAACTAGATACCTTCAAAAGATCAGTAGTTGTTAGGCTAGAACTGGGAGGTGCTAGGCCATGCCGGAGAGCTTGGGCTTGGGCCACGTTGCCAGCTGGAGCTGCTGGAGAGCTTGGGCCTGGCCGCGCTGCCAACTAGAGCTGTTGGAGCTTGGACTCGAGTAGCTGGAGCTTGGGCCTAAGCAAAATAGCCGCGCACTGTTGGGCACTTTTGACCTCCTTAAAGAAAAGAGATCCCTTACCACCCAAGCTACATTGAGGATTTATATTAACTTTAAACATATATTATTTTATATCAATACTTAGGACATATTTCAAAAAATATTTGAAATGAAGTCAGTTGGATATGAATTCATATTTTCTATAAGAGTAGATTTCAGATTTCCTATCCTTTACCAATACGCCGAAGACATCTTGTTAATTTTTAAACAATTGTTTTATATTATAACATATGTTAGAAATAATTAAATTTAACAAATTATATATATTTATAATTCTTATTAAACTTTAAAAAATTATATATATTTATACTTCTTATCGTGATTGAAAAACTTGAAAAAGAAGATTTAAATTGTCTAACGTTGTGTGAATGGTGAAAGGTTGACTTTTAAGATTTAAATAATTTCTTGCTTCTTGTTCGAACTTTATCATTATTTTGAATTTAATAACGTTAAAATCAAAGAATAAATGTTGAGAATAATAATACGTTTCTAATTACTTGTTTGGTTTTGACGTTGAGGCTTTATTTTGGTAATTTTTTATTTTTAAAATTTTAAATGTCACTTGTTATTAGATGATTTTTTTTTAATTAAATAAACAATGTTATTATATTTCAGATAAATAAGTGTCACATTTACGGTTGTTATCGTTGACGTGAGTAATACTTTTTAGTTAACCCAATAATATTTTTTTAGCTAAATAAATAATATCTTTTAGTCAAACAAGTAATATTGAACAATTCTTTTGTTTAATTTGAATTGAATCTATAATAATATAATAACAAAGTAGTCTAAAAGAAGAATTTATCATTTATTTACAGTCAATAAATGAATATTACAAGTAAGGTTTTTTAGTTAACCCAATAGTATTTTTTAGACTACTTTATTACAATTACCACTCAACTATTTAATTTTTTGAATCATTTACAATTACTATACAATTTAGATAAATTACAATTGTAATCACTAATAAAAAAATTATATTTTTCTTAAAATTCAATATAATTAAAAATAAAATTATTTACATAAAAAATTATATTTTTATTAGTTTGTGAATTTATTTATATTATTTGTGGATCGGTATAAAAGTTCATTCCTATAAATTAACATCCCTTAAAATTATAAACTTTACATGTTGTGATAGAATTGTTTTTAATTAAACAAATAATCTTATTACATTTAAATAATATTATGTTATATTTTAACAATATTTACTCATTTTTTTAAAATATATTAAGTTGAAACTAATATTAAAATATAAATGATTAATTGTATTAAAAATTAAAATTTTAGTAAGTTTTCTAAGAAATTATTAGGTAATATTTATTTATTTACAGTAAATAGATGATAAAATATTCTTTTAGACTACTTTGTTATTATATTAGTGGAGATTCAATTTAAATTAAACTAAAAAATTGTTCTATATTACTTGGTTAAATGAAAGGTATTATTTGGTTAACTAAATAGTATTATTAGGTTAACCAAAAAGTATTGCTCGTAGTATTTATTTATTGATCGTAAATAGATGATAAATTATGATGCATTATTTTTCAATTTAACAAATAAGTAGTAATACATTTACCTTTTGAATAAGAAAGTAATAGATTTTCATTAAGAAAGTAATATTGTTCCTATTCGACAAAAACAAGAATCCTAGAGATCTTCAGATTAACAAATACGCATCATTCCTCCACTATAAAATATATTCTAGAATTTAACAAACTGTCATATATTTGTTTCTTTTAAAAAATAAGTAGTAATCATTTTGAATCAGAAAGTAATAATTTTCAATAAGAAAGTAATACTGTAAATATTCAACAAAAGTGAGAATCCTAGATATTTTCAGATTAACAAATACACATCATTCCCACACTATAAAATATATCCTAGAATTTAACAAGCAGTCATGTAATTTGTCCCCTTTAAAAAAAAATAAGGAGTGATACCTTTTAAATAATAAAGTAATATCTTTTGAATAAGTCATTTTCAATAAGAAAGTAATACATTTCCAATAAGAAACGAGAATCATAGACATCTTTAGATTAACAAATACACATCATTCCCCCCACTATAAAATATTTTCTAAAATTTAACAAGCAATTATGTATTTTTTTAAATAATTAGTAATACATTTTGAATAAGAAAGTAATACATTTTGAATAAGAAAGTAATATTTTTTCAATAAGAAAGTAATGTTGTTAATATTCGACAAAATCAAGAATCCCAAATATTTTCACATTAACAAATACACATCATTCCCTCACTATTAAATATATCCTAGAATTTAACAAGCAGTCACGCATTTGTTTCTTTTAAAAAATAAGCAGCAATACATTTTAAATACAAAAAGTAATACCTTTTCAATAAGAAAGTAATATTATTAATATTCGATAAAAGCGAGAATCCTAAACATATTCAGATTAACAAATATATACATCATTCCCCCCACTATAAAATATATCCTAAAATTTAATAAGGAGCCATATATTCGTTTCCTTTAAAAAATAAGTAGTAATACTTTTTGAATAAGAAAATAATGCCTTTTGAATAAGAAAGTAATACATTTTCAATAAGAAAGTGATACTGTTAATATTCGACAAAAACAAGAATCCTAGGCATGTTTAGCCCCCACTATAAATATTTTCTATAACTTATGTATTTGTTTCTTTTAAAAAATAAGTAATAATATCTTTTGAATCAGAAATAATACCTTTTGAATGAGAAAGTAATAAATTTTCAATAAAAAAGTAATATTGTTAATATTCAACAAAAGCGATAATATTTTCTAAAATTTAAAAAGCAGGCATGTGTTTATTTCTTTTAAAAATTAATTAGTAATACCTTTTAAATAAGAAATTAATATATTTTAAATAAGAAAATAAAACTTTTTCAATAAGAAAGTAATATTGTTCATATTCGACAAAAGCAAGAATTCTGAATATCTTCACATTAATAAATACACATCATTTCCCCCACTATAAAATATTTAATAGAATTAAACAAAGGAGTCAGGTGTTACTTTCTTTTAAGAAAATAAGTAGAAACATTGAACAATTTTTTGGTTCAATTTTCAAACACATATATAAATATGTGACTTTTCCAAACAAAGAAAAAAAGTAAATTTATTAATTAGGATTTCATTCATATTTAAAAAAAAAATTATCTATTAATATAATAAATATTACAATAGAGTTTTTTTACGGAGACATATTAAAATTAATTTGAAAATTAATTCCAAAAATTATTTCTATAAATTTATCTATTAAGATATAATAATATTTTATTTTGAATCTACCCAATTTGTATATTACAATATAAAATAACTTTTAAATTTTATTAAAAAATATAATATGAGTTTCAAATTAATATATTTTAAGAAAAAGAGTAATACTATTAAAAGATAAAGTAATATTATTTAAATATAATAATATTATTTATTTAATTAAAATTTCTATCACAACGTGTGAAGTTTAGAATTTTAAAGGATAATAATTTATAGAAATGAATTTTTATATCTACCAACAAAATATATAAATATATTCGCAAACTAGTAAGTATATCAATTTTTTTATGTAAATAATTTTATTATAATTATATTGAATTTTAAGAAAAATATAAAATTTTATTTCTATTAATGAATACAATTGTAATTTATCTATATTGTATAGTAATTATAAATGATTCAAAAAATTAAATAGCTGAGTGATATTTTAATATTTCTGTAAGCTTGCCCTAATTGATATAATAAGAGAGTTTCAAAATTTTCATAAGTGGTGAGGCTAGCCTGATGACTTTCTATTTCTTCTAAGGTCGTTGGTTCGAACATGACCAAGGAAGTTTTGGCGTATGCCCCTCATCTTGAACATGGAAGACCATAGCAATTGGACATAATGATCATTTAATTAACTTTTGCAACCGTTTAAAATAAATAAATATATATATAAGCATAAAAAGTATATTTTAGAAACTCATGTATTTTCCCACCTAAAATTATTAGTAATTTTGAGATTACAAATGGCATAATATAATTTGTCATTATCATAATTAATTTGAGGATTTTAATGAGGCCTATTTTATGGAAATTTTGGTTTATCATGGATTGAATTATTCGGCATCATTAATGCATAAATAAGTCAAACTTTCATATAATTTTAGTTAATTGCAAATCTTCACTTAATTAAAATTTATCCCTTATTTTGGTTTTATTTAATAATCAAGAAAGTCAAACTTTCAGTTTGATTTTTGGAAGATTTGTGGGTAAGATTCCTAAGATTACTCTTAAATAAAATCTAAAAAATTCCTACTTTTTGGAACATATATTTCGTGCCAATTTTATGTATTTTCGTTATTTTAATAATTTATAATTTTCTAATAAAAGCTATAAAATTTGAATGTTAGATTATATGTTATTTAATTTTATATAATCTATATATACATAATAACAGAAGCCGCACATTTTTAGAAACAATATCATTTTTCTGTAAAAAATAAAATTAATAATTTTGGTATTACACTACAACATATTATTGGTCAATTTTTATATAGGTAATTATCTATCATAATTGTTCATCTTAGATAATTAACTGATTTTATTGAGACCTATTTTATATTCATAAAATTATTCAACATCATTTTCGATTTTACATAATAAGTCAAACTCGCATAAATTTTACTTAATTGCAAATCTTCTATCTATTTTTTGATTTTACATAGTAAAGCCAAACTTGCATAATGTCTAATTTTATTTGCATTAAATCATATATGATTATTACTTAATTAAAAGGTCAAATATTCCTTAAATATTATACATGTAATAAATACACATTGTAATTCTCTTAAATATGGTATTAAATTAATCAACTAATCAGTTGTATTATTTTGGAAAGATTTGTGTATAAGATTTGTCATATTAAACAACAACAACAACACCACTAATAATAATAATAAAAATAATAATAATAATAATAATAATAATAATAATAATAATAATAATAATAAGATAAATAAATACAACTTACTTTAATGGACGACACTAGTAATAATACCATTGATTAATAACAATCAATAATAAATGGAAAACAAAATAAATGGGATATTCTAAGTATTTTGTGAACAAAAGTCAACAGGTACTAAATATATTAAATAAGTATTCATATTTAATTTAAATAAAGATAAAATTTTAGGGCAATTAATATGAAATCTCAATCATTTGCAAACCATGATCAATTTCAAAAATAAACTCTAATTAGTTGGGACGACTTATATAATATCTTATATGGATATAAAGCTCAACAATCATGTCATCATAATCTTCACAAATTTTTGTGATCTTCTCATTTGAACCATCCTATAATCTACAGTCACCATCGCCTTACGAAGATAATTGATCATTTGTCTATCTTTATATTTTCATTTGCCTTAAGTTCATGATTCATACTTTAATGTATTCATATAATTCATTTACATAAATTCATCCCTTCCTCCAAACCTTTATGTCAAGCTTGAGCTCACCAGTTTGAACTTATATATATTTATATATTAATCGAGTGCCAAAGATATGGTTAGTGAATACTTTTTTAAAACCCGATTTAAATTATTACAAATATCTTTTTCTTTTAATAATCATTTTTTTATATCAGATTATTCCTAAACAATTAGTTTTGTTTGGCATGTTCGAATTAAATACAAAGCACATCTTTTTGTTTTTGAGAAAGGTGTTCGAGCCCTCCTAAAGGATAATTATATCAGATCTGGAGATAAATTATATTTTATTGTTCTCAACTTTCAAAACATGTCATTTGAAATTGTTTCCATAGTTTGAATGTTGTGAATTTACTATTCTGTATTATTAATGTTAGCATTTATGTGATGGCTTTTCTTGAATGAATGCACTCAAATGTATATGTATATATAAGTTATCATGAGAGATCTTATTCATTTTGACCACAAAAATTAATTGAAATGTATAATTAATATTTATTTATTCTCAACATATTATTTACGAATTGAAAAATCGATGCAACAAATATTAAATTTGAAATTATAAATAATAAAATATATATGTGTAAATATACAGATTTTGTATGTCGTGTATCACTACATAATATTTTGATATACATGATTGTGAATATATATACCAAATATAATAAAGATATGGGTAGATTTTATTTATACATTTCAAAATATTATTTAATATGCATAAACGATTCAATATAAACTATAGGAGATTTTATATAAAGGATCATGGATAAAGATGTGAGATATTCTCTCTTCTTTAAATGAATAATTATATCATTTGGGGCAAATTTCACTGAACCCTCTTAAAATAGGAAAAACTCTTATGTGCCCAAAATAAAACAAATAATGTTTTATGCTCAAGATAATAATTTTGCCCTTAATGAAGTGAGGCCCACCTTTCTTCTTTCACGTCAATCGTGAAAGCTCAATCGTGTGAAAACTTTACTTTCATAGACAATCGTGAAAGTTGAGCGAAGGAAAAGAGAGAAAGCAAGAGAGAGACTTTTACGAGAGAAAATGAAAAACATGAACTAAGGGAAAGGGAGAAAAGAGAAAGGGAAAAATAAATTTACAATTGGGAAGAAGAGAGAGGAGAGAGAAAAGGGAGGAGAGAAAAGAGAAAAATAAAAGAGAGATGAGAGAGAAAAATGGGGAAATGGCTTTCATGATAGCTTTGACAATGGCTTTCACGATAATCGTGAAAGCAGCTTTCACCATGGATCATTAAAACTTTGTTTTCACGGACAATCGTGAAGGCCTGCGAAGGAAAATAGAGAAAGCAAAGAAGATGAACTTATGGAAAACGAGAAGAGAAGATGAACTTATGAAAAAAGGAGAAGAGAGAAAAGGAAAAAGAAATTTACAATTCGGAAGAAGAAAAAGGAGAGAGAAAAGGGAGAGAAGAAGAAAGAGGAAAGAAAAAAAGAAAATAACTTCTACGATTAAAAAGGGAAGAGAGAGGAGAGAGAAAAGTCCAGAGATGACTTTCACAATAATCGTTAAAGCAGCTTTCACGATGGCTTTCACGATGGATCATGAAAATTTCACTTTCACAGACAATCATGAAAGTCGGGCGAAGGAAAAGAGAGAAAGCAAGAGAGAGACTTTCACCATATAAAAGGAAGAAGATGAACTTACGGGAAGGGAGAAGAGAGAAAAGGGAAAATAAATTTACAATTGTAAAAGAAGAAATATGAGAGAAAAAAAGGGAGGAGAGAAGAAAGAGAAGAGAAAAAAATAACTTCCACGACTAAAGAGAGCTTTCACGATTGAGAAGGCAATCATGAAAGTTACACAGTAATCGTGGAAAGGAAGAAATAACTTTCACGATTGAGAAAAGCCAAGAGAGAGGAGAGAGAAAGTGATATTCAGGAAAAAGTTGAGAAACGAAGAGAGAGGAGAGAGAAGAATAAATAAGTAGTACATTTGTCCATAAACCATAAATATGGATAGAAAATATTTTTTTTTTATGTTTCGGTTAGGAAAGAAGTTCAACTATTTTAAATGAGTACAATAGCATATTTTCTCTTATCATTTATGGTATTAATTTATTATTTCATTAAATATGAAAGATTATAAATCTGATGGTACACGAATTATTATGAATTATTTTATGTAATTACTTTATTTTAGTAGCTGGTGGAACAATTAATAGAATCAACAATTAAGGATTGGATCAATGATCCTAATTATCATGCTTAACTTATTTGGGATTTTTTTTTTCTATTTTCATGTTTTGGAAGGTAAGACCAAATCTCCATAATTTAATCTTTTATTAACTGATTTTGGGTTACGCACAATTTCTATATTTGGATGCATTGCATTTAGATTTAGATGTCTTCATATACTAATTATTTAGAGCTTCTCCAACAAGAAGCTACTTTAGCATTTGACGTCAGTTTTCACCCTTCAACAGTACTCCATTCTCTGCACCAATTTGAAGTTTTTGAAATTTTTGCATTACTTTTAGAGCAGATTTTTTATTGCGCTATTTTTTTTTCCTTTTTTTTTTATATGATTATATCTTTTTTTAATATTTTTAATATTGTAATTTTTTTTATCTCAATTATTGAAACTGAAATTAAATCAATTTTTTTTAAAATCATATGATGTGTAATTTAAATAATAATAAAAAAAATTTAAGTATATGAGATTTTAAATATTATATACAAATTTAAATAGAATTGCATAAGATTACCCGACATTCAATTTTACATGTATTTTTTAATATAATAGTTTAAGAATATAAGTAAAATAAATATTATCTCAAAATTTAATGTTAAATAAAATTACATATCTAATGTTTTTAACAAATATTTAGTAATAAAAATAAATATTAAAAATAAAGAAAATAAAGATTATTGTGTAATATTATTTTTTAGTGGAGAAAGTAGTGCAAACTGTTGGAGAGAGTATATAAATTTTACGCTAAAGTGGTGCATAATTTGTACTAGAGTAATGAACACTACTGGAGATGGTCTTAATACATTAATGCATTCTCTATTTGTTGTACATTTGAAAAGAAAATAATATCCAAATATTCATGGTCTTAATACATTAATGCATTCTCTATTTGTTGTACATTTGAAAAGAAAATAATATCCAAATATTCATATACGATATTTTTCAAATAAAATTTTACGTAATATTTAATTTAAACATAGTACTTTAATTATCTGTAATAATTTAAATATTCATATATGATATTAAAAATATTTGTTTATGTAAGTTATTACAATCAATATTACATATGTTCACATATCTTCAATTGTAAATTTGAAAAGAAAATATATTATTTGCAAATGTTATAAATAATAAGAATTAATGATTTCATATCTTCTTATTTTCAGAGGTAATTATATATATTTTTTAATTTATCAATTTTAAAATATTACATTAAATTATTTTAATATATCCATATATAAATATTTATTTGATTAATATAAAATTAATAAGCTTATTCGATTATAAATAAATATAATAATATTTACTATAAATATATTATTTATATTTTAAATTAGAAAACAAATATTTATATAATATTAAATTAAAAATAACTTTTTAAAATACTTTTACATTACAAACCGTGAAATGCACGGGTGCATTACTAGTACAATAAAATAGCATAAAAAAGACCCGCAACCCAGTTGCACACGAGTGCTGGTTCAACCCGTCGGATCGATTAGACTAGCGGTCCAACCGAAAAAATAAAAATATTATTTTTTTACCACATATATTATATATTAACATCCAATAATAATAACTTTTATAAATAAATAACTTAAAACATGATATTAATACTTCATAAAATAGTTTTTTTGTCTAATTTTTTAAGTTGTAATTTTAATTTTTCTTTAAAAATTTGAAAAACGGATGAAGCGGTTTGTCACGAAATTGGGCCTCTTGGGCCACTTTTGCACTTAGACTTGGGAGGTTCATGCCTTACTAAGCCCAATCTTTGAGCCCAGGGGCATGGCCCACATTTCTAACTCCTTTGTACATAGAATACTCTAGAATATTAAGGTTTGAGAATATTCTAGAAAATGTGTATATGTATAGTAAGTTGTAGAGAATTCTAGAGACTTGATCTCTACTGTAGGATCTAGTCGATCACCACCGTCCATTGAGGAGGTGGAGTAGTATAAATAGGGGTCATTCCATTCATTTGTAATCATCCAATAATCCAATCATCACGCTTTCTATCAAATCATCAAGTTATAATCCAATCATCAAATCATCATGTTTTGATCAAGTTTTCTATCAAGTTCTTATCAAGCATTCTCCAAGAGAGTTTGAGTGAATATTCCTCTTACTTGGTTTCTTTACTTTCTTGCCAACACTTTTGCACACACTAAGTGTTTGAGTGAGGCTGACTTAGCTACCGCGAGGGGCGGAAATAAGCTAAGGCCGCACGGTTCGTTGTTAAGAGAACAGGTCTGTGACAGGTGGTATCAGAGCCCGATTTTGGGTTAAGAGTTGTGCGCAAGGAAAGTGATGGCGGGTATCGAATCCAACGTAGCCGAGGAACGAGGCCGAGAGACCGTTCAAGTCCAACCCAAGAAGAGGCATGATCAAAGCAAGGCTCGTGAGGGTCCTTTGTGGGAGCCTGTTGCTGCCGAACTTGGGAAAAAACTTGAGAAGGTCCAATATGATTTCAAGACCTTGGAAGATCATGTCTTGGAGGAACTTGACACGTTCAAGGGGGACGTGAAAGTAACTAAAAATGATGTGGAGGCTCGCTTTGCCAATATCGAGGATGTCATCCAAGCCCTACGAACTAGCATTGAGGGGATGCGAAAGGACTTGGCTTTGTGCAAGAGGGCCGCAGCTAGATGGGAGGCTAGCATTTCCGTTGCTCCACCAAGGGTGGAGTGCCCCAAGCCAACTGGGTTCAATGGAGCAAAGGACGCCAAGGAAGTTGAGAACTGCCAATGGCGGATGGAGCAATACTTTGAGGGACTCAACCTCGCGGATGAGGCAGTTAAGGTAAGGACCGCTTCTCTTTACCTTTCCGATACTGCTATGCTATGTTGGCACCGAAAGCATACCGACATGGAACGTGGTTCATGCCGAATAGACACTTGGGAAGACTTCAAGAGAGAACTCAAGCGTCACTTCTATCCCGAGAATGTGGTCTATGAAGCTCGGAGAAAGTTAAGGGAATTGAAACAAAAGGGTACCATCCGAGAGTATGTGAAAGAGTTCACAACCCTTATGCTTCAAATACCCGGCCTAACAGACGATGATCTCCTATTCTACTTCATCGACGGTTTGCAAAGTTGGGCAAAACAAGAGATACATCAACGAGGTGTCAAAACTGGAGATGAGGCCATTGCCGTCGTTGAATCCATAGCCGACTTCCAACCACATCCACGCACTGATGCTTCCCCAAGGAAAGAAAGGTACCATACCAAAGGTGGGGGAGAAAGGCGGGATGAGAAAGATAGAGACGATCGGGGCAAAGTCAACCGAAGGCACAACTTCGGAGGAAAGGACAAGCAACCAACCCGATCCAACTATGAGGAGAGGAAGAAGGCCTTCATTCCCAAGGATGGATGCTTCGTATGCAAGGGACCCCAAGCCATGAAGAATTGCCCAAAACTTGGGTCCTTGTCCGCAATGGTGGAGAGACACGATTCGGGGACATGCGTGGAAGAGGAGTCGAGTCACATGGGCTCACTCCAAATCCTCAACGCCCTAAAAGCCAAGCCAATGCCCACGACATCTAGTAAGGGGCTAATGTACGTGGAAGCACTCATCAATGGTGTGCCAACCAAAGCATTGGTAGACACGGGAGCCACGCACAATTTCGTGACGGAAGATGAAGCTAAGAGGTTGAAGCTTCGATGGACAAGAGGCGGGGGTTGGCTCAAGACGGTAAATGCCAAAGCTCAACCTCTCAATGGCGTAGCTCGAGGCGTGGAGCTACAATTGGGCACTTGGAAGGGCCAAGTGAATCTTTCAGTGGTACCCATGGACGACTTCAAAGTCGTGCTTGGCATGGAATTCTTACGAGAGGTAACTGCTATTCCAATGCCTTCATTTAGTACGGTGTGTATCCTTGAAAAAGGAGCACCTTACCTGATTCGTACCATCGAGTTACTTGACGGCCAAGCTCGAGGAGGCAAGCAAATATCGGCCATGCAAATCACCAAGGGGGTGAAACAAGGCGAACCAACATACTTGACCGTGGTTAAAAAGGAGCATCAAGCTACCGAGAAGATGGAAGAGGCACCATCTATAGTTAAAAGGGTCCTTGAGGAGAATAAGGACATCATGCCGGCCACATTACCCAACAAACTTACATCAAGGCAAGAGGTGGAGTACAAGCCGGGAGAAACCAATGTGGTAGTCGAGACACTTAGTTAAAAAGTGGAGCTTGCAACCATCACCCTAGTCAAATGGGACATTATCGATTGCATCAAGGAGGGACTTGAGCACGACCCAATGACTAGGGAGCTGGAAAAGCTAGCCGAGGAGGGCAAGACACTGCAAAAGAGTGAAGCCACAGGAAGGAGTCCGTTAGAGTTAGCCACGGGGCAACAACCTTTGACTCCCCACACCCTGACTA
Source organism: Caryopteris x clandonensis (assembly GCA_028749325.2). NCBI lineage: Eukaryota > Viridiplantae > Streptophyta > Magnoliopsida > Lamiales > Lamiaceae > Caryopteris > Caryopteris x clandonensis. Next base: position 2,962,226 of record JAPYKT020000034.1, on the reverse strand, counting down.
CACCCCTTATTGATAGGAAAAGTCCGGGGGCAACCAATATGGCGAAGTCGTGGAAAGAAGAAGCCGACATCGCCCGAGCATGCTTGGAGAAGGCCCGCAAGCTTATGAGGGAGTGGGCAAACGAGAAGAGGCGACCTCGGGAGTTTACCATTGGCGACCAAGTCCTTGTGAAAATCTTGCCACAACAGTTCAAAGCTCTACGAAGTTTGTACAAAGGATTGGTCCGAAGGTACGAAGGTCCCTTTCCCTCAGTACTAAGGTAGGCAAGGTATCTTATCGTGTTGACCTACCTAGCACTTTAAAAATTCATCCGGTCTTCGTGAGTATGTTGAAGCCATACAATGGAGACATGGAAGACCAAAGCTGAAGGTATTCTCAACGAGCACCTTCCGTGGTGACCAAGTCATTTGACAAGAAGATTCAAGAGGTGTTATCGAAGAGAGTTGTTCGAAGGAGAGGCGTTCCACCCCGCACCAAGTACTTAATCAAGTGAAAGGGATTGCCAGAGTCTGAGGCAACATGGGAACCCGAAGATGACTTGGGCAGTTCAAAGTACAACTTCACCAATATGAGGCGACGAGGGCGCCGCCGGAATAGGTAGGGGAGAATGTCACAAAATTGGGCCTCTTGGGCCACTTTTGCACTTAGACTTGGGAGGTTCATGCCTTACTAAGCCCAATCTTTGAGCCCAAGGGCTTGGCCCACATTTCTAACCCCTTTGTACATAGAATACTCTAGAATATTAGGGTTTGAGAATATTCTAGAGAATGTGTATATGTATAGTAAGTTGTAGAGAATTCTAGAGACTTGATCTCTACCGTAAGATCTAGTCGATCACCACCGTCCATTGAGGAGGTGGAGTAGTATAAATAGGGGTCATTCCATTCATTTGTAATCATCCAATAATCCAATCATCAAGCTTTCTATAAAATCATCAAGTTCTAATCCAATCATCAAATCATCAAGTTTTCTATCAAGTTCTTATCAAGCATTCTCCAAGAGAGTTTGAGTGAATATTCCTCTTACTTGCTTTCTTTATTTTCTTGCCAACACTTTTGCACACACTAAGTGTTCGAGTGAGGCTGACTTAGCAACCGCGAGGGGCAAAATTAAGCTAAGGCCGCACGGTTCTTTGTTAAGAGAACAAGTCCGTGACATGTTGGACTTATTTTGACCCGCTATTCTAAATTTAACCAGTTTTGACCAATTGAAGCGCAAAAATAATTTTATTAATGTTTTGAATCGGTTCAAGCACCGATTTTTTATTTAACCGATTCAACCAACCGGTCAGGTCTAGTTATGAAAACAATGTTTATAATCATATAAGATTCCTACAAATAGGCAGGAATAATTATATCTTCCTAACTTTCAAAAAAAAAAAAAAACTTAAAACATTATATTTAAGATAAATTAAGAGAAAAAATATTTTTTTCTGTTAGAAAATGCAAAATCAAATTTGATTTGTATTAGAACTAAAGTATAGGAAATCCACAACAGCATGCCAAGATAATTAGATTGACCAACAAAGCTAACAAGATCATAATGAAAGTCATCAAAACGATGTCCTGCTTGAAAACATAAAAATTGCTTTACAACATTCATATAAACATCTTTGTATAATATGTAGTAGTGAATTACTTTGACATCACTGTTGCTTCTAGAAAATAAGTGTGCTGCTGTCTCTCCTTACAGCTATGAATGCGTTGCATTTCATTCTTGATGTTTGCTTTGATTTCTCTTTACAGTATGTTACTACAAAGTGTATTTGGAAAACTAAACATAAGTTTTTTCTAACACTATTCATCCTCCCAATTTAATTATGGATTTCCTGTGATGGTTAGTATTCAAACACAACATTGTTTGAACATTTCCTCTTCTAAATCAAAACATTTTGCTTAAGTCATTCATCAATGAAAGTTACATAGAAATTTGAGGGTCATAAGAAAGTTAAGCCAGCAAACCCTATACAGTCAATCCCTAAATAGTAAATATTAAACATGTGTAACAAAGCCTTCATCAGTTTTGCTATATAGTCTACTAGTTATATCAATCTCAGGTCTGGAAAACCCTGGCTCTTGATATATGTTATTAGGAATTAGAAAACGGTTTTCTACTGCACACTGACTGGTTACAAAGTTAAACAAAAAATAAAACAAGAAAGACACAAACTTATGCAAGTTCACCAAAACAGGTAACTATGTCATGTTCTTACCGCTCTATCATTGGGAGATTTACAAAGTATAAGAGAATTCTCACAAACCTTCAACCATAGTAAATGCATTGATATACAAGCCTTGTTTCATTTTATATATAGAAGCCCAAAAGTTTATTAAATAAAAACTCAGTTAATATTGTGCCCCTCAACTCCTATGCACTAAATTTGCATCTTTACATTGATTAAGCTCCATCAACAGAATAGAAATGTCAGAAACTGAACATATCAACTCAGTCCAAAAACAAGGTCCATGGAACTTTCAAATAAGGAACAAAATTAAACCTCACAGCAGACTCCAACTTTACTCAATTCCTCCAAATAACTAATATTAAAGATAACCTCAATCAATCAACTCAACATACTCCAAGAAGTCAACCCCTCTAAATATTGAGAGAGGCTTAATTGTCTAGGTAAGTTCACTATCCAATCTTATGTCATCTTTTCACTTACTAGAGGAAAAGGAATTCATACTCAATTAAAACACACATTATCATCCATGAAAAGTTTATGATTGGCTCTAAATATGAAAACATATAATGCATTTGAAATTTACTTTTTAAAGCCTCTATTGAAATCATTTGACATTTTACATGAAATCATTGATTGCAATTCAAACGTAAGTAAATATTCTTCATAAACCTTTCATCTTCACAACTTTTACGGCTTAAAAGTATTTTCACCACACAAAAACCCTAAGTTCCCACAATATTATTAAATCTTTCCTTGTAACCTTTAGAAATAGACATGGATAAGATGAATTTCTCAATCCTTGTGAAAAAGATTCCCTCAAAGATTATTCTAGACTGTAATATTGTCCAACAGAAGAAATACATCAAGTAGATGAACAAGACCTAAAACAATTGCAGAAACAATATGAAAATTCCATAACAATTAAGCCTAAGTTGGTTTATAAGAAAATTCTTTCAAAATTTCATGTAAATCTTAAGTTAGAAAACAAAAAAGGGTGGTTCAAGGAAAATTAAATGAGTAATAATATCAAGATGTCCAAAATAACTTTAGAAGCCAACTTGGACTGAGAGATGAGGGGGATTATTTGCAACTTATAAGGCTGAAAAAGAGAACGAACATTAATTATTTTGGAATCAAATTAATTATTTTGCAAGACGCTGTTCTCCACGAATGCGAACAAACAAGGTATTAGTAAAGATTATGAAATCCTTCTAAAGATTACATAGAAAATGTAGATAAGTACAACAAATGGTCATAATAAACTTCCATCCAACAATTTTAAGTTGATAAAAGCTATCTAACATGGAGCTAAATTAGAAACCGAGGCTAAAACAATAGCAACTACAGGTAAATTCAAAAGCAAAATTTCATTTAGACCAAAGTTGAGGTGCTTGTTCAAGAAATATTTAAGCAACCCAAACGAAGGAAACCCACTCTTACATTCAAATATATTATTTAAAATAGATTTTTCAGCTACTCAACATGGTGTTGATTAGAGTAAGAGGGCAATCAAGAAGATCAGTATAACTAAAGCTTCCACCTTTGCCAAGAAGTCTAAAAGTATGGTGTCAACTACTTCTAAGACACTTAAGAGACTGCACCAAAGCCATTAAAATCCAAAACTATTACAAAGATGACACTTTCGACTCTAAAAAACTAAGCCAAAAATTTAGAAGATAAGTCAACTATGGAAAGTAAAAATAAGACAAAAGGTGATAATGAACTTCTTTAGTTCACAAGTAATATCAGCAAACAATTTGGAGAAAAGTTGTCACATGATCAATTTAAAGAAGAAAGGTCATCCAACAACAGGTGAGAAGAGGAAATGTTAGTGGGAAGGATAAAAATTTACAATACAATTGAAATATAACCATTAACTTGTACGCTACAAGTCGATAATCTCTCCCAAATAGGGACAGGAATGGAGCAAGTCAGGGCGAGTACTTGAAGACCCAGGCTCGCACCATTCTTAAACAGGACGGGGAGGGGCTGTCCCATTGCGAGCCGAAGAACAGGCTGAAGCAACCCATTCTGACTTGAATTTTTATTATTGTAATATTAATACTTAATAATATTAGTAAGATTTTAATATAAAATCAAAATTTTAAATAAAATAATAATATTAAAAGCAAATTAATAAAGTTGTATCCACCTTTTAAAGATCTTGATATCAATTAAAATTTTAATTACGACATGATATTATATCATATTATATATATATATATATATATTAATATAAAAGTAATATAGAATGGGTCAAAACAGGGCAGGGTGGTGCAGGGCAGAAAAGGTACCCAGACCCACCCCGCCCCGCCCTGCCCCCTCATCGGGTCGCAGGTTCGGTCTCTCCAAACAGGGCAAGTAGAGTGGGTTAGCTACGGGGCCATGAGGATCAACTACATGCATTTGTGAACCGCATAGAGACATATTCAAAGACACCCTTGATGCTTAAAATCACAAACAATATGACTTAGAAAATACTTCACATAATGAATTAGAACACAAGTTTAACAAATATTATATCATAAATCCTACAATGTTGCATCAAATATGTTATAAGTTCACAAATCTTAACAAAAAAGATTCCATTTTAGTTCAAATGGAGAGATAATGGTATAAAAGAATTGAGAGCATTGATTGAGAAGTATAAATGGTCCAATTAGCGCGACGTACAATGATGGGCTCTCAAATGATTTAGAAAAATACCATTTTTGTCACTTTTCACATGGAGAAATGAAGAAAGTTTTCAAATAAAAGGTTATGAAATTAGAGTGTTGACGATTATGTTAACAGACAAAATGGAAGGCATATCCATAGTATCCAAAGATCCACACTTATCCACTGCCAAGAAGACCTAATGGGACAAAGACTTTGAAGGCATAGATACGATACTTCACAATAGCCCATTGATATCCGATCTAAGAAGACTCGAACATAATGTTAATTTTAGACTATGTCATGAGAAAGTACGGGAATCCTTAAAGGCTACATACTTAGCATGTGAAAGTACAGGATCGGATCAAATTCATTTAGGTTATGTTTATTTTAAACTTGGTACGGAAGAATTTTAGATGTCAAAATACCTCATTCCTATTTATTTTGAGTTCAAAAATAAAATTTATAATTCAATCAAATCCTACCCTAATATCTATTCTACGCTCTATTATATACATATATCCTATAATTTATGTCCGTTTAATTACGTAAAAATTCACAACTATTGGTCAATTATCAATTGCAATATAACCTTTCAAACACAACATAGAAATACACAACCTTTTTCTATTTTTTCCATTTAATCCAGCCAATTTCGGGTTCCACTTGCTGAAATGGAGCCCAAAGGTTATATTTTTATGTTATGTTTGAAAGGTCATATTGCAACTGATAATTGACCAAAAGGTCATGAATTTTTACGTAATTAAGTCTTTTTTTTTCTTTTTTAACTTTTCTCTCTTTACTAACACAATATAATATTACAATAAATTATATTTTCCACCATTTACAGTACAATCCTACTTTATACAATCTCAAAACAAACAAAAATTATTATTATTCAACTTTATTTCATAATTCTAAAATTTTAAAGTCGAAATTCTCCACAATCCAATTAAGTCTAAATCAAACATCTCCATAATGATATGAGAAAGGAAATATTTTTTTTTCTTACAAAAGCAAATTGAATTAAAGTAACATCACAAACTAAAAAAGTAACTATTAAGTTGCACTGATTTTAGGGGATTCGAATTTTGTCTCTATCCAACGGACAATAGTTTTAAACAATGTCCTCAAGCTGGGCTTGTCCGGGATGTTAGCTACCACAGGGGAGGTTCCAAAAGCATAAAGACATGCCATCCCAGGCAAAAAAGGAGACGGGGGCCATAATCGGCCTTTGACTTGTAGGTTGGGGCCCGGAGATGTTGCCGTCATTCTAGATCGAAAGGGCGGCGGGTACTTCGATTGCCTTGTATCAGGTGAAGTCCTTTCTTTCCCGGACACGGTGCCCCTCATCAAGATTTTAGTTGGATAGTGAAACAAATAACACATCTAATATACAAGAAAGGGAACATGGGTATAAAAGAAAAGGACATGAATTTTCCATTGGTACGAGACAAAAAGCCCAAAAATAAAAAAACCCTAAGGGTCTGGCCAAAAGCAAATAATATCAAACTAGTGTAAAAATTATGTCCATCATGGGCTCAACAAATGGTATCAGAGTCATGATCCCACAACAACCAATGTGGTGGAGATTCTCGGTGCCAAACGAAAACGATGAGCAGAGCTCTGGGGAGCAAACGTGGCGTACCAGGATAGAGTGAATTTCAAGCGACAATAACCATAGAAGTCATATAAGTCGTGGCCCACAACACAATGATGATTGATGTCAACTTGATGGAGATAGTCGTTTGAATGGAGGCTCGGGTGATTTTTGGAGCTAAACGAAAACATTGAACCTCAAGAAGATGACGAGAGCTCTATGGACCATGCTAAATTGACAAGGATAGAGTGGATTTAGTAGCGGTGAGTTCATGTAATGTGTGTGACACAATGCAGTTATGATGGTTGTTGACTCGATCAAAATTGTTGTTTGAGGAGAAGCCCGATGATCTTCATTTGAAGAGGAGGATTGTACAAATATTCAAACAAATGCCACACCAAACATGAACATGATAGATCATGGACATGAAAGATAAGGACTTGAATCTCCATTGGTATGAGATCTTTTCTACTTCAGCCTCAAAATTTATGTACAATGATTTATATAAAGTAGTCATATGTAACACATTTCTTTTCACCAGTGCAAACAAGCCGTAAGTACTATTTTTGTAAATCAGTTAACAAAAGACCATTGACAATGTGATATTTCTAACAACACCATATTTACAGAACAAACTAAGTTGTGTTTAGAAAAAGAAAATCTCAAAATCATTAGCGCCAAGACTAAGGAAGTTTAATTACAAGATAACTTAGCAACATAAAGTTGTCGTCTTCTTCAATTATGAAATAAGACTGCTAGTTAAAACCAAACTGCACATTTCAACCACTTCTACATGTGATAGCATTCTTGTTCCCCATATGGATATCCAACTTGCTTTTCTTTAGCATCCTTAGGTGTTACGTCCCTACAAGTGATTGGAAATATGGATGTCGAACCAAAATTAGTCCACTATGTGTCATAAACTACATCAACCACATTAGATTAATAGTTCATAACATACAAAAGAGATTGGCTTACCTTTCTTTTTAAGCCACTTTTTGTACTTTGAGCAATCCTTCTTCATGTGCTCCATTCCACAGAAGTAACATTTTAGCTCTTTGGATTTCTTTTTTATTCCACCTTGGGGAAACATTGTGCCTCTTTGGCTTGCTCCGCTTTTGATCAATCCCTTGCATTTCTCTCAATGCATTCTCACCCATTTCCATGATCAACCTACCCTCCTCTTGAATACACATGGTCACAAGTTCATTAATTGAACACTTCTCTTTATATTTGTTGTACAAGATCTTGAAAGGTTCATATGCTAACGGAAGAGTGGTCAATATATAATGCACTAGGAAAGCCTCGGGCATCTCAATCTCAAATATCTTAAGTTGAGCTACAATATCCAATATTTTCATGATGTGCTCGCTCACCCCTCTCACAGTAGTGAGCTTTATGGTATAATTTTTGGAAGAAATGTGAATGTAAGAAGTTGTTCTTTTGTTTTCTCTCACTTAATTGTAGTATTGCTGATGGCGCAGTTTGCATTACTGAAGGCAGAGATTGATCGGATGAACACAGAAAATGAACGTTTAAGAGGTATTCTAGACCAAATAAACGAGAAATATTGCTCGTTGAAGATGCATATTATGTCACTTTTACCACATCAACAGAACCCGAATTCTGAAAATAAATCAGACAATCGAAAGGTTTGCATCAGTCTGTAACGATCAAACTCCACACAACACACACATACATGTATTTTCAGTTTTATAATGTAATGATCTTCTATTGTGTGGTTGATTTAGATCAGTAGCAATACAGAAGAGGAAGAAGAAAAGCGTAGGAATCAGGATTGTTCAAGCTCACAACAGTACAAGGAGGATATGCCAACAGCCATTAATGGATTGATGAAGAGAAAATTGAAGGGCGATAAAGAAGAGAGGCCGGAGAAGAGTTTCAGAGAGTGGATTCCGAAGAGAGCGGGTGAGACGCAGCCTTATCAAGGTGCTGACCAGAGCTTTATCTAAAGTCTCAAACTTCTCACCAATGGCATTCAATAATGCCTTGACATTGGCATGCCCCTCAATCGAGCCACAGATACCACCCGAGATTTTAGACTTAATGAACATCATGCTAAGGTTATTAGACTGTTCCCAACGTTCATAAAGAGCAAGATCTTCAGAAGAACTCTCTAGGGTAATAATCGGCTTGTCCTTTTGTATGGCATAATCAATGTCCATCCACCTTAAGTAAAGAAGAATTTTATCCTTCCAAGTCTATAGTTATCACCCTCTAGTTCAGGAATATCACAATTCATGTTGGAAAAATTTGAAGGTTGCACAGCTGCAAAAAATTGAACAATCATGCTTATAGTACTTGCAATCATATTCTATAAAATAAATCCAATATAATGAAGTCGAGTGGGACTAAAGTTCTAATTCAACTAAATCCATATAAAACTTATAATGAAATTATTAAACTATATTCATGTTTCCTAAACTCTTGTGCGACGATTAGAAAATACATTTCTCATCCCAAAAAAATCATGTTCGAGTAATATACAACTTTTTTTCAACTAAATGAAAATAAAACATGTAATAGGTCATCAATTTTCATGTGTCCATTTATTTGTTAGTTTGACTTTTTCAACCACATTCGACGCAAACATTATTATTATAATAGTATAATTGTAACTTCAACTAATAACTTACTTTTATTTTTCAAATATAATTTTTTTTTCTTACAAAAAAATATTTAGAAATATAACTCATTTTTTAGAACAGAGAATATAATCACACATTATATACTATCTAATCACATAAATATAACATATTTTTTTTTGGGATAAAACTCATATTAAACATACATCAATAAGTATAATTAATGCAATAATGCGCTCCCAAAAATATATAACATTGCCTAATAAAGATTTCGTGGCTACTCCTTAATTAGTAAAATATTATTGACCTCTCAATTTTGATTTTATTTCACAATATATTCATATAATTTGCAATAAAATATAAGCTTTGTAACCATAAATATTGATCTAAATGTACGGAATTATTTAGAACATGCATAATAAATAACAAATACACCTGCAATTCATAAATAAATAATTGCATATTTGTTATTAACAAGATTTGTTTCACGACCCACATATTTAACACCTACCATATAAGAATTTCTCACACACTAGAAAAATATGTATCGCATATAAGTGTTTTAAAAAGAAACAAAAATGTGAATTCATAAAAATCAAAATATGTGTATGAATATTAAAAATAAAGCATGTGAACTAGTTCCTCTAATAATCAATAATCAATAATACTGGAGAACACGCTACCTAAACCCAAAACCACTATATACCGACTCTGTCCACCAGAGAGTCAGTATTTTCATTAGGGGCAATTAAAATTAGTAGATAATGTGCCAGAGTATCACCAGAGTTATTGGAATTTAATATACCACAAAATTTGGCCAATTGAAATAATTGTAGTTTAGATTAAAATAAATAAATAAATAAATAAATAGAATTGATAATTAAATCATAACCTTTCACCTTTTGACTACTTTATATGAGTTTAGATTAATCACATTAAATCATAAACTTTCATCCTTTTTCTACTTTATATACATACAAAATACGTGTTTCCATTATTTTAATTAACTTAAAATTTACAAGCATAACTATCTACTACTCATTAGTTCTCAAGTTATATTTATAATTCAACTTAACTTGAAAACAAATTGTATATTAAATAACAAAATTGACGATTCAAATGCCATAGATTAGCGTTACCCCTACCATACTTTTTGCCTCCCTCCATTTTCGATTTCACCTTTGCCCCCAGCAATTTATTCTTTTTTTGTTCCCCTCGACCCCACTTCTACTCCTTTTGCTTTTATCTATTCATTAAAAAAACAAGTGGAACTCCATAGGGTGCAAAAAAGTTGAAAATCAAGTGCGTGGTGCCACAATTAACAAAAAAATAAAATGCAGGGGGCAATAGCCAAAATCTTTGAAACTGCAGGGACAAAAATATGCTTTTCCCCGCATTTTCTTTCAAAAACTTTGAAGTGAGATGACAAAGTAATAACTGTGTAAAAAAGGCAGATTGTCCCGGTTGAAAAATATACTTTCTTTACTCATAAGAAGAGGAGATCACGAAAAATAATACATATCCTATATATAACCCCTCAAAGATCGTCACACAGCAACCCTCAACAAGCATATACAAGAAGGAATCTACACTGTGCTTAAGCACTAAGAGGATGGCAGGATAGTTCATTGGCTCTACAACGTTTTTCTTTGAGTTTCTTTTTTTTTTTTTTTTTTTTGTTAATTATCTTTTGACAAGACTCTGGAAATTCTTGGCTTGTTCTCTAGATCTCTTTAGACAGTGATATAATTCCCTGATAGCTGAGAGGTGCCACCTGGTTTTCTCTGACTCTCTGTCTAACAGTTCCATCTATGTTGATGAGGTAATAGGTATTAGTTTTTCTGCACTTTGAATGTATGATACCTTATACTGTGTTTCGCCTCTCCCCTGCATAATTCATAAAAAGCTCGTAAGGGGTGGCTTCAAGGTGGAGCTTATAGGAAAGCCAGGTGTATTACTCACTACCTCATTAAATTGGGGCAACCTACTCTGCACATTATGCTCAGTTAAGTTTAAAGCCAGTAGACCAATTATGCACCTCAGGCTCAGGATATTTAAATACATTATGGGTACCATTTGGTAGTGTTCTTGGTTCAGTGCAAAGTAGGTTCTCTAGTTCATTTGATTGAATTACAATTATAATATGTTACAAGAGTATGAGCTTCAAATTGCCTAATTATATATTGTTCTGCATGATGATTGCAATTAGCCATTTCCCAAAAATTAGTAAAAGCGACGACAACGATCTACATGCATGATATCAGTCAAGAAAACTGATTCCTTCCAATTTCATGTGAAGGAAATGTTATAGGAGTGATATGATACTTATGTTATCCATATATTTACCATTAATGATGGTCCATATTTCATCAATGACAAGAGTTTGATGAGAGAATAAAATATCATACAAATAAACTTTTCAGGAAAAATGATTAAGCATAATAATGAAAAAGGTACCTACACTAAGGAAAGACAATTTAGCATTTCACATAAGCAATTTGAGATAAAAGGAAACTATTTAATGATAATCTTTTCAAATGAAAGCAAACATGACCACAAAAGATTACAAGACAAGAAAACCATACCTGCGGTGATCTCTGGAAAACCAAGAATGTGGTGCAACTCAGCTGATTCTCTATGTTGAGCGACCATCTTCAGAAGACTTGAAATCTCATCTTTGTCAAAACAGGAGGTTAGATTGTAAGCTGCCAAAAGGAACAAGAATCCCAGAACCTCCAATGAATTTGGAACTTGAATAGTGGCTCTCATTTTAGACTTCCATGTAGTAGCACGTTCGATTGCTACTTCTCTAACATGAGGTTTAATTGTTTTGGACATTCTAATTAAATGCTTTAACAGAACAATACATGTTCTCCTAACATTGAATGCCGTGTCTCCTTTCCTCAAATGGGGAGGGTAAAATCCTTCCAGAGCATCAAGAACCAACTGTGCAGGATTGGAGGATAAGTGAAGAACTTTAAAGATCTCATCACCCATTGATTCCAAATCCTTTTCGGGGTCATTTAAGAACATTTGCAAATTTTTACCATCCATTCTCACTGTAAATTTTAAGTCCACAGACTCATCCGATTTGATCAATCTTTGTTGTTCCAATTCGTACTCTTCGACGTGTTGTTTCTCCCTGAATTCCATTTCCCTCTGCGCTTGCTCAAGACTTTCCTCAGTAAGTCCAAGAAATCTAGCAGTTTTCTCAACAAAATCTTTTTCAAGTTTCAGATTCCTCTTTATGTGAAGATGTTCCTTAAAACAATTATTTATAAATCCTCTAACAGAATTCAGACTCTTTTCCTTTGCATCAAGCTTTTTCAACCGCTGTTCATTCAATTGTTGCACCGAATCAACTTCATTATGCTTAGCTTCAAGATTTTGTTGCCAAGCCAAAAGATTCTTTTCCTTCATGTCAAGCTCCTTCTCCTTCTCTTTAAGTTCATTTTCCCTCTGCATCACTCTCTCTTCCTTTCTATTAATTCTCTCCTCTTTTTCCTCCAATTCTTTTACTTTAGGGTCTATCGCATCCATTGTCTCCTCGACCCAAACCCTAAGCAAATTAAGCTCAGTTTTCTCCAAGATATTCTTTCTAAACTTCTCATCAACCACATCTTTCAAGTTCTTCACATTATCCTGAGCCAATTGTAACTTTCTCACAAGCTGATTCAATGACCTCTCTCGTTTAATCAATTGTTCATTCCATAACTTGGCTTTCTTAACAAGCTCTTCAGTCAACCGATTCACTAGCTGCTCTTTGGAATCCAATTCTAGCGTTTTATTCTTTTGAAATGAATCAAATTCACTTTTCATCTTCTCAAACTCTTCCGCCAGTTTCTCCATAGATTCCCCAATCAAATCAGCTTCCTTTACACTAAATGCCACTGATGCCCAAGAAACATTCTCCCTAATCTCCTTGAACCTCTCAACCATATTCATCCTCATTGTCTCAAGCTTAGTCTCTGCCCATTCTAGTTTCTCCATAACAGCATTCTCTAACTTCTCTTGCTTTCTAATCCTGGCATCTGCCAATCTAACCTGCTCAACAAATTCCTCCTCTTTCAACGCCATTTCTCTCATTTTTCCCTCTAGAAAGAAATTAAACTCCTTCTCTCTCTCCTGAACTGCACTAATCCGTTCATCCAACGTAGCTATGATTAAACTAACCTTTCTCTCCCTCTCGGTTAATGATTCCTGTGCAGCTTTTAGTTTCAGTTCTTCATGATCAATAATTGTCTTCAACTTTTTGCGGGCCTTCCCGTTCATCCTCTGAAATCGAGCCGGAGCCAACTTTTGCCTCTTCACACTCAATTCCTCTTCCTCAGACGCCAGTTTCCCCTCTGTGTACGCATCACATTCTCTCTCCCTCTTCTCCAAATCGAGCAACCGTTTCTTCAGAGATTTGCTCACACACTCAATTTCCATCTCCGTCCCCACTAGAGAATCCTGATTCCGCTTCCGCGAACCGATTTCCCTTCGGCTTACAAGAAAATATTTCACCAGAGTTTCAGCCACGCGAATCCTCTGGGTCAGCGAATCGACAAGTTTCTTTTCCATCAGGAAGCATTAATTTCAGATGATCATGTACAATGTACAAACAACATGCATGTAGAGAAACCCAAAAGGCATGTGCGTAAACGGATTTGCTGGGTGTAAAATGTGGGTAAATTAGGGCTTTGGGAAGGTGGTGGCAGGAGCGGTGAGGGTGGATCAAAGAGAATTAGAGAGTTTGTATTTATCTTAAATATTTTCACTTAAATAAATATAACCTAGGTTTGTTTGTGTCTTTTATACCGCAAGTCCTTTTCAGTCCAACTCTTTTTCTTGTGACAGAATTAGATAAATCAATTTTAAAAAGATATTTTATTTAGAAGGCTCGTGATAGATATGAGGTCCCTCCTTTCTATTTAAATCCTGTTACTTATTGCGTCTGCCACATCTCTACACTATTCTAATATGTACATTCCAAAATAAATATAGTTCTAATAATTAGAATATTTCAAAAGTTATTTTCTGACACACACTGTGAAACCATAAAAGAATTTCAAATTTGTGATTCACTCACCTAAAATATAAAAGTTAATACAAACTATATCGCCACATAATATATTATTAAATTAAAATTTTATTTTTTAATAATATAATATATGATACATGGAAATATTAATTTTCGAGCTCTGCCTTTGATGTGACAATGGCTTGTTATGATTATATAATTGACCATCACAGTATACAAAATTCAATTTAGGAAGCCTTGTGATTTTTAACAGATATATAAAAGGAACTTAAAATATCGGATTTTTTTTAAAATAATGCAAAAAAAAAAAAAATTACAAAATAGGTATGTTTTGGAACAGTTTTTAAAAATAGGTAAAACTTCACCGCCGGTGACATTATTCCAAAAAACGTCACCGGAGGTGACGATTTTAAATTAAAATGATCTTTTATCATATAATTTCATATACACATACATGATATACATGCATATATATATATATATATTATATAGAGAGAGAGACTGACATATATATATATATACATATATATATATAACCTGTATTAAATATATATGTATTACAGGTTATATATTATTATATATATATGTATTTATAAAATTATTAGTTATAAAATATATTATGTATTATATATATTTTAAATGTATATTCTTATTAATATATATATAATATATTTTATTTATTCAGTAAATATATCAAAATAAATATTAAAATATAATTAATAAAATTAAAAAATTATAAATTTATTTAAGATAATAAAAAATATTTAAATTTATTTTTATAATATATATTATATATATATATATGTATTTATAAAATTATTAGTTATAAATAAGAATATATATTTTGAATATGTATATATATATATATATTTTTATTTATTAAGTAAATATATAAAAAAAATTATATATATAGTAATAATAATATATGTAATAATAATAATATATAAAAATATTTATTAAATTAAATAATAATTTTTTATTATTAATTAATATATTTTAAATTAATAAAAAATATATATATAATAATAATATATAAATTTATATATATATATTCGGATATTATATATATTATTATTTATAAATATATATTTTATAAATAAATATATATATATATGTGTATATATAACCTATAATATATATATAACTAAAAACGTCACCTTAGGTGACGTTTTTTAAAAACGTCACCTTAGGTGACGTTTATTGTTTTTTTTTTAATTTCGTATTATTATTATATGTATATAATTTATTTTGAATATATATATATATATATTTTTTTTTATTTATTAAGTAAGAATATATATTAAATTATAAATTTTAAAAGTAAATTATTTATTAAGTAAAAATATATATTAAATCATAATTTCAATTAAGTTAACATTTTTTTAATTTTTTTATTATATATAGATATATATTTATAAAATATATATATTCTAAATATATTTATTGAATATTTATATATATATATATATTTTATTTATTAAGTAAATAAAAATAATTGAATAAACGTTAGATTTTAAGAAAACAGCAAGATGACGTTTTTTATTTGTTTTATATATTATATATAGATATATATAATTTTATTTATTAACTAAATATATAAAATATATATTAAGTAACATCATAATAATTACTTTTGAAATTTATGATTTAAGATGAAAAAATTATAATTTACAATAAAATATAATTGAATTGTCGTTATTTCTTTATTTCAATCAATCACTTTTTTTCTTCAGTTTTCAGACTATCGTCAATTGTAAGTTTTTACAGAGTCTCGTGAATTGAATTCAGTTTTTTAGCGTGCACGTCTTCTGAAATTATATTAAAATCTGTATTGCAGAGTCTCGTAATTGTGTCGATGACAAATTTCCAATAAAGATTTATTGTTTTGTTTGTTGTGTTTTTTTAGGATATATTTATTCGGTATAATAGTTTGTTGTTGTGTTATATATATGTTATATAATAATAATGAACTTTATTTATTAAATTATTTCATAATTTTTACAAACTTAAGATACCTATATATCACTCTATACAATAATTAATACAATAATAGCATTACAATACTCATGAAAGTCCAACATTTGAAATAGCAATCATAGCTAAACCAATTCATTTTATTGCCTAGTTGAGGAAGATGGTCCACTGACGACATCATTATTTTCAAAATTGAAAAGTTTCTCAAGTTGGTCGAAGAATGGCTCATCATCCATTAGGTATGCAATTGTATTTGTCATTTTGGGATCACGATCCTATAAATGTAAGAATAAGTAATAGAAGCGTGAAATATATATTTACAATGAAGAAAATATATTTATATATTATTATATATATATATATTTATAATTCTCGTAATACATGCATTAAAATTTTGGATGCATTGTTTGCATGCATTATTTGAAGAAGACAATGTTACATCAACTTTTTTCTACTTTTTTTCAAACATGCATTAAATTTGGCGTGACTTTTTCTTCGCAGAAATTTGTCGTGACTTCATTAATTTTGCAGCCTTTGCAGAGAAGACTTTTTGACTCCATTGCAGGAGCTGGCGTGCAGAATTGAATGATTGGAGATGACCACGCTTAGCCTTATCTTTTTCATGACCACACTTACTATTTCGACGTTGATTAATTTCTTAATTTTTATTTATTTTCACATATATATATATGTTTATATTATTATTATTATTATATATTAATACTTTATTTTAAAAATATGAATTAATAATAAAAATATTTTTTTAATTAACCTTAAATAAAATTAAATTATTTCACTTTTTAAAATTATAATTTAATATATATTTTTATATATTTACTTATTAAATAAAAATATGTATACATATTCTAAATAAATAATATATATATGTAATAATAATACATAAATATATATATATAAAAAAAAATTGAAATAACGTCACCTAAGGTGACGTTTTTACATATATGTATATTATATCTATTATATATATATATATTTATTTATAATACATATATATATATTTATAAATATAATATATGTAATATCCGAATATATATATATAAATATATAAATTCATATATTTTTATTATATTTATATATATTATTAATTTAAAAAATATGAATTAATAATCAAAAATTATTATTAAATTTATCAAAATTTTTTTAATTTATCTTAAATAAAATTAAATTATTTCACTTTTTAAAATTATAATTTAATATATATTTTTATATATTTACTTATTAAATAAAAATATGTATACATATTCTAAATAAATAATATATATATGTAATAATAATACATAAATATATATATATATATCAAAAAAAATTGAAATAACGTCACCTAAGGTGACGTTTTTACATATATGTATATTATATCTATTATATATATATTTATTTATAATACATATATATATATATTTATAAATAATAATATATGCAATATCCGAATATATATATATATATAAATATATAAATTCATATATTTTTATTATATTTATAATTATATTATTAATTTAAAAAATATGAATTAATAATAAAAAATTATTATTAAATTTAACAAAAATTTTTTAATTTATCTTAAATAAAATTAAATTATTTCACTTTTTAAAATTATAATTTAATATATATTTTTATATATTTACTTATTAAATAAAAATATGTATACATATTCTAAATAAATAATATATATATATATGTAATAATAATACATAAATATATACATATATATATATATAAAATTGAATTAACGTCACCTAAGGTGACGTTTTTACATATATGTATATTATATGTATTATATATATTTATTTATAATACATATATATATATTTATAAATAGCAATATATGTATTATTCGAATATATATATATAAAAAGTTAAATGTTATAATTTTATTTAAGATAATAAAAAAATTATTATATTAAATAATAATTTTTAATTATTAATTCATATTGTTAAAATAAATAATATATATAATATAAAAATATATATAAAAATATATATGCACTAAAAAAATTAAATAAATATATACTGACACATGCATTTACAGATACAAATATCTACGTACACATCACATACATCAACTAAAGTCATCACTAAAGTCATTAAAGCATTTAAAAAAAGTTGGAAAAGTGAATGATGCATTTATAAAAAGTTTAAGTCATTACTAAAGTCATTAAAACATTTAAAAAAAGTTTGAAAAGTCAATGATGCATTTATAAAAAGTTTGCAGAGATTTGGTGTGAAGTAATAAATGAAGCATGCATATATCAAATCAACTGTAACATTTTACACTTATATAATGACAACTTTCTCTCCCTTCTCTTCACGTTTCATTGCATTTTCCTTCTTCAACTTTCTTCGTCCATTTTCCTCCTTCTTAATTCTCGTTCAACATTGATTGTGCTCACCTCGGTTTTTGGAAGAATTTATTACTGCTACAATCGCGTCTTTATTTTTTTTGTATAAAAAGGTATGTTTTATGGAGCCAAGTATCACATACTTGAATATATTTTTGTTCTACTTGTAACTTAATCTTTTTTTTATTTATTATCAATAGATATATGTTATTATTTTTTGTAATGTAAGTGGTTATGTAAAAGGGAAAAAAAACATGTTATATGTCGAGTTTCATGTATTGATATATATTATATGTCTCTTACGATTTAATTATCCTATATTCATTAATGTTGTTCTTTCATTTGCAGTGATAATGGATATCAATTCACACAACCACTATGGCCCGAAGGAACCGACAGTTCTCACCCTTCAATCTCAGCACATTTCCGAGGGCCTACTGAAGCCCGACGGTGATTTGAACTTTTTCTTTCGCTTTAAGCGGTGCGACAATGATTTTTGGAAATTATTTGAACATGAAGGGTCTGAGATCCACACACGCGTACTGGATTTGTTATTTCAAATGGGTCTCTACGGTGTGTATAGGTGCGGGAGGTTTTACCCGGACAACCACTTAATACACGCCAGACCTATCCCACATAAAAAGTGGAAAGATTAGAGCCAGCTCTTTAGCAGCTCATATACGATCGCATCCAGTGACAGATGATAGCACAATTGAACATGTCGAGCAATATGCACGGGCATGTGCTTTATTCTTGATATGCGGTGTGATGTGCCCTGATGCCAGTGGGAATTTGTTACCACTAGTATATTTACAATGTCTGCAAGACATAAAGAAAGTTATTGAATTCAGCTGGGGCAGTGACGTACTATCTTCTCTATACTGTCACTTGTGCGATGGCGCCTTGGAGTATAAAGAAAACCTCGGTGGCCCAGTTCAACTGTTACAGGTACTTATAAATTTTTTATGATATATTAATCAATCTACCATACGTAACCTGGATAATTACTCTTTTTTTACGTTTTCATAATATTTGATAGATTTGGGCATGGTCGCGCATATCGTCCATTGTACCTGTATATAAGAGGAGTAGATTAAATATGCAAGAAATTGAAAGACCTGATCATTTGGGTGGTGGTACACTCCCTGTCCCCCCATTCGGTGCCCGGTAATATTTACAATGCAAGCCATGTTGTTTTGGTTATTTTATCGTTATTGGTAATATTTACAGTGCACACCCAAATGTAATGCATCTACTGATTAACTAGTAAAATATATGTAACAGGTGGAATATTGATAGCAGTTTTGTGCACACTGGTAGGCGCCAGGTCAAGGTTTTCCGAGAAATATTAGATAAATTGACACATGACCAGGTTCGATTTATTACTTCATTTTAATAATTCTTATATGTATTAATTAAAAACACATGTATGTTTTTTGGTTTTTGGTTGTTGTGTGTCATCAGTTTACATGGGATCCATATGATTGGTCGCAACCGGAGTACTCCATTTACCTTCGCGGTGCTTCTCCGACGATGTACAAGATATATGTCCACTGATTTTCTTCTCATTTGTGGAGTTACATCATCCAGAAAGAGTCTTACGTCAGTTCCGAATGTTGCAAGACATACCTAATCGGATCGACCCTCTTGATGACTGGAAGACGAACGTGCATCAGATTGATCGTAAAGGGCGAAAAAATGCCAACTGGATGGACATACACGCGAAGTATGTTCATCAGTGGAATCAAAGACATGAGTATCTCACGGGAACCCAATATGCAATGAACCCAACGACGACACCCGATTACTATGATTGTATAACTCGATTACACGTCGTTTTATATCCCCTGTAGATACGCATGAAATAATGGGAATAAAAACTGGAGATACTTCACTGATGCACTACATGGTACGCAACATATATGTAATTCTACAATTAATTTTATATCTATTCAACATGATTGGTGTTTTAATGTGCATCTTTTATCTTATTTGTAGATTGAACAGTTGGAACCCATGAAGAGAAATATAAAGAATAGAAATAGGTTAGACATTGACCAACTTAATACTTTGTTAGATGAACAGCTCTCATTGTATGAAAATATAGAGCGAACAATTGAGAGAATGTCCCTCGAGCCTCCGCAAATGATGTATACCCAGCCTGTACATCAACAACAGACGCAAAGTCAATCAGAAAATCAGATGAGAATTAGAAGGCGTCGTACCCCTGAAGATCGGATGCCACCACCTGCAAACTTTGCATCAACATCTTCGCGACCCAAATACCAAACTGAAGGACATATGTCGGATGTATATAGGCCTTCAATGAGTACACCACCGTATACTCCGACACCCTACCATCCATTAATGTCCACTCACTCGCCATTTCCTGGTATGAACGTTGACCTCGGAGCAGGAGACACGAGCAATATGTCAAACTACAACTATGTCCGTCCTACTCCGATTCAATTCCAGTATTCAGATGTGGCTACTTTCAGGGATGTAGAAGACCACTCTACGTCATCCTCTAGCAGAATGACAATTCATTTAACACCAACCTCGGAGGAAGATGACGTCGAAGAAGACATACAGCCACAACCACCCGTTGTTCACACAAGAGATAGACGAGGTGGAACTCGAAGGAGACAACAAGAAACATCAGGAAATGTCGGGCAAGGTGAAGGAAGAGGTCGCCGAACTAGAAGAAATCGAGGTTGTGGTACAGGAGGTCATTTGTAATAGGTGTGAATATAGATTATAACAAACAAACAATTAATTTTATTTACTAATCTGGAAAAAAAAACCGTGATTTTATACCCATGACACCTTCATTACAATGAAATTATAGTTGCAATTTTCATAATTTTGCATCTAATTTTGATATTCTTTTTCATATTTGTTTTAAAGTGAATTTGAATTTTCTTTATTTATGTATTATTTTCTATGTTTACTTATAATTTATAGTATATAAATAACAAAAAGAAATTTTCCGCGAAGATGTATTTTTTTGAATTTCAATATTTTATTTTAGCATTTCATTTTCGCTCCAAATTAATTAAGTGCATAATTGTGACACATTCCATACAAGTCGTCCATTAATAAAACAGAACACCACAATTAATTTAAAATCCAAACTATTTATTATTTTGTATCATTTACATCTATTAACCAAATTTTTTTAAAATTTAAATAAATTTGCATAATGAACATTCCAACCCAAAGTTTTGTGCCAGTTAATAATAATACATAAATATATATATATATATATATGAAATTAAAAAAAATACAATAAATCTGACGTTTTTAAAAAAACGTCACCTTAGGTTTTTAGTTATATATATTATATATACACATATATATATTTATTTATAAAATATATATTTATAAATAATAATATATATAATATCCGAATATATATATATAAATTTATATATTATTATTATTATTATTATACATATATTATTAATTTAAAAGATATGAATTAATAATAAAAAATTATTATTTAATTTAATAAATATTTTTGTATATTATTATTATATATTTTTTTTTATATATTCACTTAATAAAAAAAATATATATATATATACATATTTCAAATATATATATAATACAGGTTATATATACATATATATGTATATATATATATGTATATATATATATATGTATATATATATATGTCAGTGTCTATATATATAATATATATATGCATGTATATGATATATATATGATGTATGTGTATATGTAATTATATGATAAAAGAAAGAACGTCACCTAAGGTGACGTTCTTTCATTTTAATTTAAAATCGTCACCTTCGGTGATGTTTTTTGAAAATAACGTCACCGGCGGTGACGTTTTACCTATTTTTAAAAACTGTTCCGAAACATACCTATTTTGTAAATTTTTTTTTTTTTGCATTATTTTGAAAAAAAAAACCTAAAATATCTTCAACTAAACATTTTGATGTACATTAATGTGGCTTCATTTTTCAATTCAAATTTTATGTTTTTTTTTAAATTATTCTTATATTACTAATTAATAAGTATTTATTTTAATTTTTATATTTTTATTTATTAATATCAATATATTATTAATTTTATTAAAATTAATAAAAAAATTCGTATATCTTCATAATTATTTAATTTTAACAAATCAATTATGAATTTGTGAAAAATTTGATGTTATATATAATAATAAAAAATGTTCACATTGATATACCAAATTCTATTCAATTTTTTTAATTTCAAAAGAAAATACTATATATTTGATATTTTGTTGATTGTATTTTATAAATAAAATTTAATAATATTCACATATGATTTTATATAATATATATATATATATATTCTTATTATAATTATGTTACATATATAAATTATTGAACATAATTATATTTGTTTTTAAAATATTATTTTATATATTTTTAAATTTAATAATATTATACTATAATACTATATCCGTACATCGCACAAGTAAACATACTAGTATTATTTATAATATATAGTTTTCTAGAATATTTTAAATTCTCTAAACAAAATAATATTTTGAAATAAGATTAAATATTTTAATAGTGTGTAATTAAACATGACAGCTTAGTTCATTCCAAACTCGTTCATATTTTAACTACGACTTTTGAGGTCAGTGTTCAGGTTCGGGTTCGGGTTCGGGTTCGGGTTCGGGTTCGGGTTCGGGTTGAACCCACACTCCAGGGGTGAATGCCCTTGGTGGGTAAAGTGTCCCCTCCCTCAAAGGTCTATGATTTAATTTTTGGTAGAATAGTTTTATGGTAATAAGAAAGGTTAGAACGGTCAAAAGTATAGAATTAGTATAGAATTAATGTGCTCAACCCCAGTTTCTTGTATACATCAATTTTCCTTTTCTGTGAAAGGAATACATTTTTAATAAAAAAGAAAATTCTTTTCAAAATCATACCTTTTTTTAAAATAATTTTTAATAGTAAAAGGTAATATTTTTCCAAAATTATTAATAACGAATAAATCACACTAAGGATAAAATTGATCATTTTTTTAATTGTTGTATGAAACTGCATTAAAAATAAAAATAAAAAAAGTGTTACGATAAAACCGTTACTGAATTTTTTTTAAAAAAAAATAATACTTTTGTAAGAAAAGTAAATTTTTTAATTTTCACAAAAAAAAAAATTAAAATACATAGGCATATATACTGTAAAAAGTATTATTAATGAATCTAAAAGATTAAAAAAATGGTATTTTTGTAAGAAAAAATCTATCTGTATATATATAAGTAAAATGAGTGTTTTAAAATATGTTTTCTTAAAATGTGTTTGTTCTATAATTATTATATTCCTAAATTTCTAAATTGTTTGTCTATTGTATTAATCAAGTATTAATTAGTCCATAAAATTTAGTCTAACAAAATCTGCAAATCATTTCTTATTTTATTGTAATTATCGAGATTTTTATGTGATATGTGCTTAAACAATGATTTAAGCATATTATATAATCCTAAGTAAAAATTTTATTTTATATTAATCAACTATTAAATATTGCAAATAAATCAATCAAATGAAATCAATAAGCATGTCCTATATTATAGCAATTATGGAGATTTTCTATAGATATATGCTCAAAACATTGATTTAAGGACATTATTATGCAATATTAAAGGAATCCACTGAAAATTTTGCAATAAATATGATTAAAACATAATTGCAATAAATCTATATATATATATATATAAAATAAAATGAATGTTTTCATTTTTATTTTCTCGTTTAAATGTGTTTTCCATTATTGTGTATATATATATATATAAAATAAATATATTAACTTTATTCAATAAAACTTAGATTTGCACTATATATGTTTGAAAGATTTGAATTTTTCTAAATTATAAAATAATATTCATATTTGTAGCAGATTTGTTGGTATATAAATAAAACTGTATTAATATCTTTATTAAAATCTATTAACATTAGTGATATAAAAATCCTGTATAACAAAATATATTAATTATTTAACTTCCGTAATACTAAGTATAATTATTATTGTTTTGCTAATATTTTTAGTAATAAATAATATATTTTTCATTAATAAAATAATACAAAAATAGCTTTCCTGCATCGCACGAGGTCCTACACTATTATATATAATAGTAAACTAACTGTTTTTATATTCACCCATTTTTCATTCCATAAATGGAAAGACAAGGTTTTTAGATGTTATATTGCTAACCAATAAGATTCATTTTAATTTTTTATATTTTTATTTGTTGATATTGGTAATGTTACTAATTTTATTAAAATTAATTAAAAAATAATATATCTTCATAATAATAATAATAATAATAAAAATATTCACATTGATATACGAGATTTTATTCAATACTCTTGATTTCAAAAGAAAATACAATATATTTGATAATTTGATAATTGTATTTTATAAATAAAATTAATTAATATTCACATATAATTTTAGATATAACATTTTATGTCCTTATTATAATCAAGGTACATATATAAATTATTGAACATAATTATATATATGTGTATATATATATATTTTAAAATATTAATTTTATATATGAATAAAATTTATTAATATTATACTGTAATAATATGTTCGTGCATCGCATCGTAGAATATACTAGTATACTTATAAAGGTTTTTGATTTTTATGATGAATATTGTTTTTAATATCATTAGTAATATATTTCTTTACAAAGAATAAAACTTTGTGAAAATTGATACTTATGACTTTAATACATGAAAAAATTAATATTTTTCAACAAAAAATAATACTTTTATTTAATAGTGAATATTATTTTTAGTCTTATAATAAATACTATTGAAATTAAAAAATAGTATTTCAAGAAAAATGATTTTATTTTAATAAGACTAATATATTTTCAACCTGTAATACTCATTTTTAAAAAGTATCAATATTCAATAAAAATATTATTTCTTTACAGAAAATGTATCGATTTTATTGAAAAAATAATAATTCATGAAAAAAGCAAATGATTGGTCCAAAGAAGTTGGTTGACCGTGTATTGCCCCGTCGATATTATTTCAACTGCACAATTTAACTAGGACGGTGCTATATCTGGCCGGCCAGAATTGATTAAATTTAAATTTAAATAATAATTGTATTTGTAATAACATTTAGTAAATTTGGCTCCATAACATTTCCCTCTCTGATATTCCCTCCTTCTTTCTCTGTTTTCCACCAGGCGTGCTTCTTCTTGAGCCTCACAACAACTACGTATATCAAGATGTAATAATGATGAATATACATCAGCAAAGGAAAGAGGTAGATTAACCTAACAACTCAACAATCCATTTCAAACCTTCATTTTAAAAGTTAATTCAATGGACAGTCCAAATATTAACATAATTAGATCATCTTTTATGCATGAGATTTTTGGTTCCGATAGTGACCAAAGTATGTCCAGCCATGATGAGTCGTTCAACCATACACAAAGTGCGTCGAGAGGTGAAACCAACATAGCGGATTCTGAAATTAACAACACGCATTCGTTGAATAATATTGAGCTTGGTCCTCAACGAGGTATGATTTATTCGGACATTGAAGGCTTGTTTAGAGCTTACCAGGCTCATGCTAAGCATAAAGGTTTTTGTGTTACAAAGAGAACAAATCGCAAAGTTGGTGATTTAGATTACAAATACTCGCTTATGGTATGTTATACGGCTTGACAAACAAAAGCTAAAAAAACATCCAAAAGAATAGGTTGTCCTGCTCGAATTAATGCCATCAAGCAAGATAATGGAACTTGGATTGTTTCAAAAATAGTAGCAGAACACAACCATGAATTCTGTCCTGATATGTCAGTTTTAATGCCAGCTCACAGAAGTATGTCGGTGAACATGAAATGACAATTAGAAGCGAATGACATTGCAGGAATAAGACCTTGTAAGAATGTAAGATTAGCTGAAGTTCAAGCTGGTGGCCCTATTAATTTAGAGTGTCTTCCTAAAGACTGTAGGAACTACATAGAGAATCGAAGGTGGTTGCGACTTGGATGTGTAGATGCAGAGGCTATTCGTAAGTTGTTCTTGAGGTTGCAACAAAAGGACATGAACTTCTTCCACTTGATGGATATTGATGACGAGGGCAGGTTACGTAATGTGTTGTGGATTCATCCTCGAAGCAAAGCAGCGTATGAAGAATTTCACGATGTGTTGAGCTTTGATACAACGTACCTCGTGAATAGATATAAGATGCCTTTTGCAACAATGGTTGGCGTAAATCAACATGGCCAATCAATCTTGTTAGGATGTGCGTTGGTTACACACGAAGACGTTGAATCTTGCAAGTGGCTTTTTTCGAATTGGCTGGAAGCAATGGGTGGCATTCATCCTACATGTGTAATTACAGATCAATGTGAGAGCATAAAGATAGCTATTAGGTCATTGATGCCTAACACGATCCATCGATATTGCTTGTGGCACATCTTGTCTAAGCTACCTCAAAAGTTCAAAGGGCTTCCAGAATTCAACAAAGTCATTATTGAATTCAAAGGAATAGTTTATGATAGTATTACAATTGAGACGTTTGAGTTGAAGTGGGCTGAATTCTTGGTAAATCATCAACTTGAAAGTAATGATTGACTTCAAGATATGTTCAAGGAAAAATAAAATTGGGTGCCTATTTATTTGAATCACATTTTCTGGGTTGGTATGGTTTCAACTCAAAGAAGTGAGGGGATGCATGCTTATTTTGATGAATACATTCACTCGAGGTGTACATTGAAGCAATTTGTGGAACAGTATGAAGTAGCAACGGCGGATAAGATTCATAAAGAGTTCATTGCTGATTATGAATCAAAAAGCAAAGTGGTCAAGTGTTTGACAGAATTTCCATGGGAGAGACAATTACGAAGGGCATATACAAATAATATATTCAGGAAAGTTCAAGATGAAATCACGCGTATGTTATATTGCCATATTGTTGACGAAGAAATTGAAGAAAATCTTGCAGTTGAAAAATACAAGGTGCTTGAGATAAACATATTTAATGACTTAGGCCTACTGGTGAATATCTTTTCTGCAATTGCAAGAAATTTGAATTTACGAGAATCCTTTGTTGTCATATTTTTAGAGTAATGGGCAAGAAAGATATCTTGTCTATTAATGAAAGTTATCTGTTGGTAGATGGAGGAAGGACGTGTATAGACGACACTCTAGTATATTTTTTGCTGGAGGTTATCCACACATGATAGATGATTATAAGAAGTTCCAAGAAGTGGAACGAAATTTCCAAGAGTGTACTGATGCTGCCATGGGTAGTCTAGGGAAGATGGATTTTATGAAAAAAAAGTTGGCTGAAATAAAGAATGATTTGCTTAACATGGGAGACGCTATTAGCGTATCGGCAAGGACAAATGAGGATCAATCGTTTGGAGGTACCGCAATATTGAATCCAGAAGTTGGTCGCCCTCGTGGAAGGCCAAGGATCAATCGTTATGTTTCAGCTACTGAAGCAAATTGTGGTCGAAGAGGTACAAGAGGAAGGCGTGGGAGGGGTATTTCTGGACGAGGAAGGACGAGCTCGGTGTACACAAATTTTGGAAAGAGGATGCATTAATATAGATCTCAATGACCATACACACTGAAGTCCAATTCTAGTATTTTATTGTATAGTACTTCAATAGTACCAATTTAAATTTTTTTCTCATTTATGTAGGTATACTTCTACTATTTTTGAATCAGATTAAATGTATTGTAAGGATTTGTGTGTTGTCAAGTGGAGATTTATTAATCGATATGGCTGAATAATTAAGAGAGATAAAAACACCATAAGTAAATATTAAATAATTCACTTGATAATGAAGCTAGGTATTTTTAGCAAAACAACAATATTAACATTATTTTCCATTTAATTAAAAAAAATTATTTTTTTTATTCATGAATCTATAAATTATTGAGTGAATCTAATTCATTCTTTTCTGTAATTATGTGCAAAGTCTTGAATAAAATAATTTTCACTTATTATATATATTATCATATAATATACTCTTATTGTATAGATTATCATATGATGTACTCTAATTACATAGATTATCATATAATATATTCTTATTATATAGAGAAGCATATTTGATCACTTATTATATATATTATCATATAATATACTCTTATTCTATAAACAATCATATAATATATTCATATTATATTGCTCATCGTATAATATAGTCGTATTCTATAGATTAGAATATAATATACTCTTATTATATAGATTATAATATAATATACTCTTATTATATATATTATCATATAACACTCACTTATTATATAAATTATTATATAATATAGTCTTATTCTATAGACTATCATGTAATATAGTCTTATTTTATAGATTATCATGTAATATATTCTTATTCTATAGATTATCATGTAATATACTCTTATTCTATAGACTATCATATAATATACTCTTATTATATAGATTATCATATAATTTACTCTTATTATATAGATTATCATCTAATATAGTCTTATTCTATAGACTATCATGTAATATAGTCTTATTCTATAGACTATCATGTAATATACTCTTATTATATAGACTATCATATAATATACTCTTATTGTATAGATTATCATATAATATACTCTTATTCTATAGATATTAGCATATAATATACTCTTATCATATAGATTATCATATAATATACTCTTATCATATAGATTATCATATAATATAGTCTTATTCTATAGACTATCATGTAATATAGTCTTATTTTATAGATTATCATATAATATACTCTTATTATATAGATTATCATATAATATAGTCTTATTCTATAGATTAGCATATAATATACTCTTATCATATAGATTATCATATAATATACTCTTATTATATAGATTAGCATATAATATACTCTTATTTTATAGATTATCATGTAATATAGTCTTATTTTATAGATTATTATGTAATATATTCTTATTTTATAGATTATCATGTAATATAGTCTTATTTTATAAAGTATGATATAATATACTCATATTATATAGACTATCATATAATATACTCTTATTTTATAAAATATCATATAGTATACTCATATTATATAGACTATCATGTAATATACTCATATTCTATAGACTATCATGTAATATAGACTTATTTTATAGATTATCATGTAATATACTTTTATTATATAGATTATCATATAATATAGTCTTATTCTATAAATTAGCATATAATATACTCTGATCATATAGATTATCATATAATATACTCTTATTATATAGATTAACATATAATATACTCTTATTTTATAGAATATCATGTAATATAGTCATATTTTATAGATTATCATGTAATATAGTCTTATTTTATAGATTATCATTTAATATAGTCTTATTGTATAGATTATCATGTATATAGTCATATTTTATAGATTATCATGTAATATAGTCTTATTTTATAGATTATCATGTAATATAGTCTTATTGTATAGATTATCATGTAATATTGTATAGATTATCATGTAATATTGTCTTATTATATAGATTATCATGTAATATAGTCTTATTTTATAGATTATCATGTAATATAGTCTTATTTCATAGATTATCATGTAATATAGTCTTATTTTATAGATTATCATGTAATATAGTCTTATTATATAGATTATCATGTAATATAGTCTTATTATATAGACTAGCATATAATATACTCTTATTTTATAGATTATCATGTAATATACTCTTATTTTATAGATTATCATGTAATATAGTCTTATTTTATAGATTATCATGTAATATACTCTTATTTTATAGATTATCATGTAATATACTTTTATAAAATAGATTATCATGTAATATAGTCTTATTTTATAGATTATCATGTAATATAGTCTTATTATATAGATTATCATATAATATAATATACTCTTATTCTATAGACTATTATATAATATATAGTCTTATTCTATAGACTATCATGTAATATAGTCTTATTTTATAAAGTATAATATAATATACTCTTATTGTATAGAGTATCATATAATATACTCATATTATAGTATCATATATTATATACTCTTATGGGAAAACAATTGTACAACAAAAAGAAGAAGCAAAAATAAATTATGTCGAACAAATAAAGAAAAGAAATTAAAACCCAGCTCCATGACCTTCCATTGCAGCCACCCTAAAAATCTACAAAAGTACTTTAATCATTACTAGATGGCAGATTTAACTCATTAAACTGTGCATGAGCTGCATATTTGGTTGAATAATCGTGCACATAAATTGAAAGGTTGTGGTATCTTCATTATAAATTGTCAACATAATAATGTTCATGTAGTAAACCATTTTTCATACATTGTCCTTCTTCTTAATACAAATGACTAATACACCAACAAAATCTCCTGTCTCCAAAAAGTAGAGCGTTCCACCATCCCCAAGAAGTCTTGAGCCTCTCTATTTAAACGCACAGAATCAACACGATCTGATGAAGAAAGTGCTGACGGCGCTGCTCCATAGGCTGGTGAAAGTTTGCGATGATGAAGAACTAAGAAACATGATCCTCAAAGGAGAACCACTAGTTAAGGTCTATGATATTTTTCTTGAAGCTCTGCAATCTCTCACCCAGAAACCGACGTCAAGCGCTACTAGTCCGAAAGAAGTGCCTGTTGTCGTCATTCCGGACTCCAGCTCTAGTGCACTCTAATTTATTTTAATGTTGCGAAGATTTGTTTTAATGAGCATACTTTTGGTGCTCTAGTGCATGTTCTCCCTCTTGTAATGATTTCTATTTTTTTTTATAATCGACTTCGACAAATTTCTAGTCCCTCTTTTTCACTACTCACAATTATGAATTAAATAGTGATATTTCAGAACAAAAGCGAAATGATAAAAAATAAGAACATTAAAATATATGAAGAACATTAAATTATTTTCGATATAGCTTTACACTATTATAAAAGTAACTTAATTAACAGAATTTTATTTTAAAATTTTATAAATTATTTTCGATATAGCCTTACACTATTTGTACTAAGTTTAAGTTCTTTGGAATGGACTAAAAATATTTATATGACTTTCTGAACTAGAAACAAATTGATCTTCAAAACAAATTGAATAGAAAAAAGTTTCAATACAAACCAGCAATCACTTTATAAAAAAATTACTTTAAAAACATAAATAAAATTCCAGCAATCAAACCAGTAATACAACCAACAAAGAAAATTTTCAAGTTTTTACAGATGCGAATTTTCTTCGTGCAAGGAGATCTTAAATCACTGT
Organism: Caryopteris x clandonensis; assembly: GCA_028749325.2. Taxonomy (NCBI): domain Eukaryota; kingdom Viridiplantae; phylum Streptophyta; class Magnoliopsida; order Lamiales; family Lamiaceae; genus Caryopteris; species Caryopteris x clandonensis. Next base: position 2,930,567 of record JAPYKT020000034.1, on the reverse strand, counting down.
GTTTTGCATTGCTCTCAGCCTCATCACTTGAATCCATATAAGAATCACCTTCAAAACCACCAGAGCTATCTTCAGGTTGAACAGTAGTTGGTTAAAAATATGAATTATATGCATCTAACAGATTCCTTCTCCATTTTATATGATGTATACAAGATCCCTTTAAATTCAAGAACATGAGGAGCACACTCTTGCCAACTGCTATATATTCCGGCCCGCACCCCTTTGGAAACAATATAGAATTTTTGTAGCCTCTTATTGTGATATCTCATCTCCATTTATTTTTTTCGAAGAAGAAGAAGAGAGACTGGTATTGGTTTGAATACAAATGAAAATAAAATTTGGCTTTAATATGAAAACGGATTGGTATGAATTATCATTATAAAAAATTCTTGAAAGTTGTAATCTGAAACCTTGGAAATTTGAATCATTATTGATGATGAGAGAGAAACACACTCAAAATTCAAATTCAAACTGAATTACTTATTTCTTCTGCCATTAATTAATGAAGGGCATATTCAACATTTTATATAATTATTTTATAGTAAATTACAAATATACCCTTTTCTGGCCGGCCAGATTCTGGCCGGCCAGATTCTGGCCACACATCTTTACCGATTTAACTATATTTGACCTATTTAGCCATCAATTTTACATGCAACCCTCTTAGAGTTTTTATATAATTTTGTAGTTAGATTAAGTCTTTTGTAATTTATATAGTTTAACTTAGATTCACTCTCACCTGCCTAGTGGCGGAAAAATTAAAAAATATATTGGTATACGTATTTATCATACAAAAAAATATTGAAAATATCAAAATAAATTTAGAATATCAAAATATTTATATCGTACCAAAAATTGTCGCTACAATAACAATACATAATGATAAAAATTTTCAGTATACCAACATATCAAATTATTTTGGTATACGAATATATTGAACGTTATTTCAGTATACCAATATACAGAAGATATTTCTGTATATTAATATTCCAGTATATACCAAAATGCTGATATATTGAAATATTTTCGCTATACCAGTAATTCAGTATGAAACAGTATATTTTCGCTATATCAGTAATTCAGTATGAAGCAGTATATTAAAATTTTTTTATAGTATACCAAAATATGTGTATGATATGGTATACCAAAATTTTAGTACGGTATAAACTTTTTATATGTTAAAATTTTAATACGATATATAATAAAATATAAAATTTTCGATATACTATACCGTACCACACCACACCGGCCTCCCTCCTCCTAGGATTTGTAGTGAAAGAAACTAGCATGACATGATTATTATCATAAATTTATGAAGACAAAATTAATTTTACTTTCATTATGTTTCAATATCTGAAACAAGACTAAAAACCATTCATAAATAACCAAACATTGCCTAAGACCATTAAATCCATATTTGCATGTTGGATTCATATAATTATGAAATCAAACCAAGCGAAAGTATGGAACTACAGAACTTCAATGGAACAAAAAAAAAACAATGGATTGAGAGTATTTTTTATTTTCAGCGTATTTATAGAGCAGTTTTGATCTATTCCTCATTCTATTAAGCTTAGGTTTCTTTTTCTATATATATATATATATATATATATATATATCATCCCGTGCGATGCACGGATATATTAATTGTTTTATGAATTATTTTTATATAATTTTATAGTACAATATTATTAAATTTAAAAATACATAAAATTGTTATTTAAAAAAATATATAATTATATTAAATAATTTGTACATGTAGCATGATTATAATAAGAGATATAAATATTATATATAGACAATATAACTATATAATGATTAAAATAGAATAAATCCAATTTGGATATTAAGGAAGTAATTACATATAGTTCACGTCAATGCATGGATAAGAATAAAACTATTAATATAACACAATTATATCAAATTTATAATATTTCAAGGTTGCATATGAGCAAAGTTATACAATATTTTTCTATTATAGTAACCTTGTTCCAATCGGATAATATGGCAACTACAATGAATACATGATATTTCTTTAAAAAAAAATAAATATATATATATATATATATATAAATAGATAGATTTTAACAAATTATTGTATTATATTAATTGAGACATCAATTTTTTTTATATATTCTGAAATTAATGTTAATCCATAATCCCAAAATTTATGTTAATTAACTTCAAAATTGCAAAGCCACTTCATAATTTAAGTTACGGATGAAATAGTTATTTAATACTAATAATAATAATATTGTTCAATAATTAAAAAGATATTATATATGGTTTTAAAAAATTATATGCAAATTTACGAAGTTATTTTAGCTGGTACTTCTCTTATATATATATATAGATTGTTATATGCCTTTTATATATTGTATATTATATAAATTATATGCCAGATTTACTATAAGCAAATCATGGGATTCCTAAAAAATCTGAACAACAATTATATTCCAGCAAATCACGGAAAGCTCTAAAAATTTTTAATATTATAATGAATATAAAAATTAATAAAATCAATAACATTACTATTGTTGTGAATGAAAAAGACGGAAAAAACATGTGTTACTATAAATAGATGAACTTTTGTTATTATATATATATAATCAATATCTATCTATATATATTATGATTGTTATTTTTATATACAAATATATATCAATATATATATATATCTATATATATATGATTGATAAAACTACGACATTTATTAATTTTAAGATATTATCTATCAAAATATGTTAATTTGATTGTCATTTGATTATTTTTTATTTTTCACTAAAAAATTTCAAAGCTTATAACTTTTTTTTATTTAAACTCCAATTTAAAAAATATATATTTAATTATTTTTTTCACAATTTTTAATTTGACATTCATAATGCACATTTATATACACACATACATTAAAAATCATTATTAAATATAAAATATTTTTTCTTAAGTTAATTGTGATATATATATATAATATAATATATATATATACACACATAAAGAGAAGTATCCTCTTAAATAGCAAAAAAATAAAAACTTTCTGCCTAAATTACTTTTAATTATGATATCTATTTTTTTATGTAAATTCATATTGTTTCTATCTATATATAAGATATAATAAAATAATTTTATTGATAGAGCCACGGTTTAATGTTTACTAAAAATAGCAAAAAAAATTATTATATTATTATTTATTTTTATTTTAATTATTTTACTATAAAAGTAAATCAAAATAAACTTCTATATATTATGTAAATATAAATTGTAATTCAATTTAGATCCTATAATTCCAGTAATTTTGGCATATAACCAATATATATTTATATAAGTTAGATTACAATAAATCGGTTTGATCTAAAAATAAAATAAAAATTAATATTTACATAATAGAGTAAGATTAATTGGTGTAATTTTATTTTCATCCAATTTAGCATTAAAAAAGATCAAACAAAAAAAGAACAAACATTTAATATTTTACTTTTGAAATTTAAAATGATCGCAAAAATTAAAATTCTTTTTTTTACAAAAAAATTATCACAGATGAAAAAAATGTTATATGTTGAAGATCTTTTGGGAGAGATATAACATTTATATCTATATATATACAACATATTTATTTTAATTTTTATATTGTAACTCCTATTTCTTTTTCTTCTTTTTTCTCTTAGAATTGTATTCACTTTAAAAAACATAAAGAATAAAAATAAATACTCGCAAAATCAAGAAACCGATTAAAAAATATGTTCGATAAAATAGTAACGTTCAAATATATATCATATTTGATAAATTTGTTTAATATCTTAGTGTTTTTATTTTAATTGTTTTTATAAGTCAAACTATATATATCATTGGACGCATCATTAGTTAATTAAAATAAAATTTATTTTTTTCAACAAACTTAGCACTTAATATTTTAAATATAATTTCTTAATTTAAACCATAAAAAAAATTTGAATTGGAACCAAGAATCTAAAGTTAAGACTCATAATACTGTTTGTTAATACCTTTTGATTTTAAATTTAAAAACTCAAAATTCTCAAAATTAATAAAAAAATTAAATAGATAATTAATAAAAAATAAATAGCCTTGCATTACATGAAAGAAGAGTTCTAATCAAGTTTTCACTGATTAATTAATTGCATGCTCAAATTGTGGGGGGTTTTATTCTTTTTAGCTCTAACGACTTCAGACTAATTGATTTTTTTAAAAAAGCTATTAATATGATAAAACTAATCCCTATTCTACCGACTTATGGGCTAATTGTGTCACTATTGGACTATGAGGTGAAATAGTTAAATTATACATTTAATTTAAAATTTTAATTAAATGCGTATAATATTCTATTTAAAATACAATTTTAAATTATATTAAAAAAAGTATTTAATAACTTTTGTATCACCATAAAAACTTCACATTTTCAAACATTCAAGTGAGCTATAGTACTTGATGCTCTCAATTTTAACATCTACATTACAATATTTAAAATCATGTTTTAATATCCTATTTAAATTTTAAAATTTAATGATGATATTTAGAATGCTCTAATATTAAAATTAGATTATAATTTTAACCATTACAAAATACTTATCTTATACAAAAAATAATTTAAAATATTGCATGTCATTGTTTCATTACTAAAATATGACAAAGTTATATATCCAACTCTACCCAAAATGGGCTAGCATATAGGAGTTTGGTTTAATCAGGCTTTGGCTAAATAATCCATTATAAATTAATTTCTAACCTTATAATTTTTCAAACTAAATAATATATTGTACCATAATTCTTTTAACATCCCTACTAAAAGAGTGTATAAATTATAACTTGCAATTATCAAAATTCAAACCACATGCACATTATTTGTTTTGCTTCTCTCTCTCTCTCTCTCTCTCTCTCTCTCTTCAATTTTTATTACATTAAATGTCCACATACACAAAATATAATATAGTTTATTATATCTATGATAAGTGATAAAATTATATTATAATAATATAGAAAAAATACACAACCTTAATTTATATAAATATTATTCAATTTAAAATATCATTTATATTTATTGTACTATTATTTTTTCAAAAATTATCTCAGGGAAATAATAATTGTACGAAATTTTGAATTGAATTTTAAGTTTAAATCCAACACAATTGTCTATCTTGCTACATTTCCTTAAACTTAATACACATATTTCAACTCAATAAAAAATATTAAGTTGAAACAAAAGATTATATGAAAATTATATAATATTTAAAAAAATTATGTAATATCTTTGTATTTGTATCTTACATACATATAAAATTTAATTCAATATTTATTCAAATTCAATATATATGAAAATAAAAACAAATAATTCAACCTATAAAAGAAATTTTTTATATTTTAGATATAAATTTTTGTTATAATATTTATGTCAAATTGAAAATTATAAAAATCATTGATTTGTATGACATAATAAAAAATTATTTGAATTTTATAATTTTAATAAGAAAATAAGAAAATAATTAAAAAAAATAAAATTGTAAGCAAGCCCCATGAATGGTTATTCACGTTGAAAGAAAAAAAAAAAGAAGCATTGCTGCCTTGCATCAATGAGAAGCAGTTTTTGTTTTTTTTTGTTTTTTAATATTATGTATTTAATTCAGAAAAATTGTGGACATGGCACATAGACATATTAAGTATATGAATTTTGAAAAAATATGTCATTTAATCGTGAACACAAATGTTAAAATAATAATTATTATTCTTTTAAGAATTATTTGATTTAATTTAAAATAAAATAATATAAATGAAATTAAATCATTCAATGAATATAAACTAAAACAAAATAAATATATTAATATATCTATTTTCAGTTTTTTCACCTAAATTCATTTCTATAACTTCAAATGAAAAGAAGGAAGTATATAAGCAAGGAATAACAAAAAAAAAAAAAAAACCTGCGTCGGTGGTTCGGAGAATGGAGGCGCTGTAGTGTTGGGTTGTAAGAGGAATAAGGTGATTACATTTCCATATCCATATATGAAACAGTATATAATTAGAAATTTTTGCATTAAATTTGAAAATATACATAGTAGCATCTAATTGGATAAATTTATATTATTAAATTTATATTTACGTTAAACAATGAGCTAATTGTTTGCATTCAATCATAAAGATAATTTTTTTTTGCATGATTTTTAATTAATTTTTTAAACCATATTTTAAATACAGTTATTGTTCCTAAATTTGTAGGATTACTTTTTATGAAATGGTATGCATTTTTACCGCAATATTTTATAGAATTTTATATTTACGAGTAATCAAGAAATTTTAGGATTCATTTTGTTCGCAATATTGAGCGTAATTAGTAACAACGAACCCTGCCTACATCAACGTGGTCATAATTGTACCGTTATGTAGTAGTCTCATGCAGTCATTAATTAAGTTATAATTAATGAATAATCAATGAAAATAAAGAGGAATATTTTAACTGCAAAGAGGAGTTGGTCTGTGATTAATCACATCTTGAAGGTAATGTAATTTTATTAAATTATAAAATTAAATATTTGAAATTATTTATTAAATGTAATGTATTGTATAAATCTTAATTTCTTAAGGAAAAATTATCCATTTAATAAATGCGAAGAAATTTGAAATTGATTTTCTTAATATAAAAAATTCAATTTTGAATGCTATTAGGAATATTGTATAAGAATTTTTTTGAATTTAGTATATAGAAATAATTTTAATAACTTATTTATAGGATCAAAATTAATTTATATATTTACTAATAAATCTCCTAATTATGTTATAATTAAGATAGTTTGACTTAGTAATTTTAGTAATGTAATTATAGTCTCATGCCTAATTTTGGTAATTTTGGAATCCTCATAATCCCCACAAATATAACTTCAAAGTTAATTCTTTTATCTTTTAAAATTTATTATCAACACAGACACATCGTCATACAAAGGTATGTTTTATGTTAATTTTAGTTATCAAACGATATATTTTGTATATGAAACTCTTGTTCGTTATTTTTCAAATGTTGATTCATTCATCCAAACCTTTATGTCAAACTTGGGCTCATCATTTTGAGGTTATATTTTGGTGTCGACCGAGTGGCAAAGATATGGTTATTAAATTTGAAATATAATGTAATAAATTATAGTTTAATATATTATTGATCAAAATTTTTTATATTTTAGATTTTTCCTGAACAGTTCATATCAAGTTTATGTGGATCCTTGCCATCAAAGTGTTATTTAAAGGGGTATTATGGTGCTGAATGGTCCATATTCATTCGTAAGGATTCTAATGGCAGTTTCTTTGGACAAGGATGGAATAAATTTTATGATGATAACTCTTTGATCAATGGAGGTTTTTTACTTTCTAGATATGATGGATATCTATATTTTTTTCTACAGTTTTTTTTTTTTTTTTTTTTTTTTTTTTTCTGATAGTGGTTACTTTAAGAATTGTGCTGCAATGCAATCCAATTTTGTATCCGCTTTATTTCATCCTGATGGTAAAATAATATATGTCATTTAATTTTTAAATATAGCATTAACATATGCTTTATATTGCTAACAAAATATTTTGTTTATATTAAAGGAATTTCCAAACCTTTGGGCAATCTTATGTTTGATATATCGAATTTGTGTCCGCAAATAATGTTCTACACAACCATTAATCTTGATGTGAATAATGAAGTTTTGGTAAATTGGTGATCAATATAGTAAAATTAATGAATATTGGTAACTTATTTTTTTTTTTGAATTATCATTATTTGTATTTCAGGTTATTCCAAAACTTTTTATGGAGTCTGTGTCGTGGAATTTGCTTTCTCTATGTGTATTAAGAGGTTTAAGTGGTATTGGGTGGAGTGTTTCTACTAGAACTTTTAGGGATGTATGGGTTATTAAAATGGATTGGAATGAATTTGTGGATGATAATGGGCTCACTAATGGTGAATTAGTTTTTTTTTTTTTTTTTTAATACAATGGCGACAATATTTTTGAGGTTAAAATATTCTCTAATAACTTGATGTATAAACAAGGGACACCTGCTATGAAGTACAGGAAGCCCAAGATTCTAAACATTTGTATGTGGTCGTATCCCGAGTTACAAGTAAAAGTGGTGTGGTTAGAAGAGTTTGGTTTCTTTTATTCTGAGGATAATATTGGAAAAAGTTCAACAAAAAATGTAGTGTTTCATGAAGTTTTCCGAAATGTACAATCACTTTATTGTTTCAATAAATTGGTTATTTAATTTTATGTATATATATTTTAATTTACACAAATTATGCATATTAAATTGTTAGATTTAATAAATAATTTACTTATTTTATATTATAGTATAGGGTGTATTTAAAAGGAAATATATCTCAATTGCAGATGTTATAAATAATATGTATTATTCAATTTATTTTTATTATAATATATTATATTAAAATAATATAAATTATTAAACTTATTCATTTATATAGTTATAGACTAATAATAATATTTTTAATATAAATATGTTGTTTATATTTAAAATTTAGTACAAAAAATACTTAAAATGTATTAATAAATTATATATATATTTTTCTAATTTTTATATAATATACCGTGCAACGCACAGGTGCATTATTAGTTACATTAAAAACATCAAAACTAGAAATTAGGCAAAATAGTAGGTTAGTCGGGGAACACATCAAATCAATTTTTTCTGTAAAATTTAATTGAATTCACAATTAAGATACATAATCTCTTTTTTGTTGTTTTAATAAAAACAGTACATAGTTGATTGTGCAATGTACGAGATAAAATATATTATATTATATTATATTAATAATATATGATAAAATTATATTACTATTATTATAAATATATATAAAATAATTATTTATGTCAATTATATTTATATAAATAATATGTGATTTAATTTTTATTTATATAACATTGTCATTCTATTAAAAAATATTTTTATTAAACAATAAATTATCCGACATTTTAAAGTGAATTTAGCATGTTTCTCGAACTCAATACAAAATATTTAACTCACTAAAATCTATTAATGTAAAACAATCAGTTATAATATTATATAAATTAATAGTATAATATTTTTAATTTTATAAAATAATATTTATATTTTATATCAAATTCATAAAAAAGTTAATGTATTATTTATTCAAATTCAATGAAAACAACAAAATAAGTTATTCAATTTTTTAAAAAATATTGCACAAAAAACTATATTTCATGCTTTAAATATAATTATTTATTTTAAAATATGTAATATTAGTATTAAATTAAATATTACAAAAAATATTAATTTAATATATCAAACATCAAAAATAGATTTAAAACAAAAATATTAAGTTTTTAAATTTTAATAAAAAATAAAAGAAAAAAATACATATCATTGAATTACAGATATGTGTATATATATATATGTAAATGGAGAAAATATTATTTTATATTATAAAAAAGATAAAAAGAATAACTAATTATCATTACTCAAGTTTTCATTCTTTTTCTTTCCTTTATTTTTTAATTGTTTTGTTCAATAATTTAACAAAATTTTAAAAATAATATATGATAAAATTAAAAAATTAATTATATAAAGAAACATAACACGTGAAATCACACTTAATCGATGCGACTTTGTATAAAAATAAAGTTAAATCGCTATGACAACATTAATACGTTTAAAAAAGACATAATGTGATAATTGTTAAATCCCTTTTAAGCAATATTTTGGTAATAAAATCCCGTTGGCACCTCGCCCTCGCGAGTCACATTTTCCCATTACGAGGACAAAATCGTCATTTGGTAGAAAACAAACCCTTTATGGTACTTGTCTGCAAAAATCTTCTTGGATATCATTCATCATCAGTTAATTAAAAAAAGGTGTAAACTTTTACAAGGTTCCATCTAATCATGATTACGGATTCCTCTTATTTCTAATTCTCTCCTAATTATTTAACAATGACAACGAATCCATAATCATCTCATTAATTTATCCTCCCCCACCACCAACAAATTTGCAGCTATAAATTGGGCCCACAGATTCTTCTTTATTTTCTTGGATCCCTTCGATATTTGTTTCTTGGTTTTCCAGCTCTTTCTTCTCCCCAAAATGAAGCACGTTGTAGAGGTTTGGCAAGAATTCTTATGGAAGGAGTAAATTTCGCAAAAATGATGGGAATTTCGTTTTGAAGCCCGCTATTTTTCTGGGCCGCATCAAGATCCGAATTTGTTGTCGCTTTTGCTCAGTCTTCTTGAGTAGGTGGTTTCTTAATCCAACCTTAAGGGACTTTTATTTTTTCTTTCGTGAATTTAGCGAAATTTGCATTTCTTATAGAGATGAAGATTTGTTTCTCTTGAGCTTTTTGTTTAATTTTTTGAATTATGAAGATAGCTTCTCTCTTTATTGGTTGGCTTCTCATTAAGCTTCTTTTAACTTGAGCGGATGGCCAATAATGCATTTGTTTCTTGATGAATTTGGCTGTACTAGAAACGGGGAAGAACAACAGCTTTTGGCGAGAAATATGAGAATAGCATTTAAAGATTCTTTTGGATGTATGTAGCTGAAAATTTAGCTTCTGGCATGTTCTGTAGTTTGATTCAGGGTCTCTTTTCTTATTCTCTTTGCTAATTTTATTGTCTTGTTAAATGTGGGCTGAATTCTTGCTTTTAGTTTGTGAAAGTTCACTGTTGAATTAATGAGTGCTTCTTAGGCTGCAACATTGCTTAACCACAATGGAATACTGCAAGTATATAACTTTTTATTTTGGCCCACAGCTTCTTCCGATTCGTAATTTAAAGTATTAGTGTGAGTTTAGCCTGTGTATGCTGACTTGAATTTCATGTCTCAAGTTCATTCATGAAGCAATAAACTCTTTCTTATCGGTGTCATTTATGTCGGTCATATTGTAGCATTCTTTGATAGTTGACCTTTTAAACTCCATTTAACCTTTTACTGAGCAGAAAAAAATGAGTATCTTGTTTGCTGTTGTTTCAGGAAGTCTCATGTTTTGAAATTGGAAAGTTTACTTATGAAAGATTATAACATCATTACTCGTCCAACCAACACTCAACTATCTTAAAGTTGGTTTCCCATGATTTTTACCTAATAATGGAGCTAGTCTTATAACTATATTCTATTGTGTGTGTGTGTGTGTGTGTGCACATTTATTTCTTAATTTTTTTTGGGGGGGGGGGGGGGAGTTAATAGATATAAATGCTGCGGATATATTATATATAAGTATCCGTCCTATGTACTTGCAATAGCTTCTTCCATTGAATTTTTTTCGTGCTGTGTACAAATTAGTTGATTGACTTTCAAAAAATTAATAGAGCATCTTAATTAATCACTTTTATGGTTCTAAAGAATCACTGCCATACAAAATATTAGAGAGAGAGAGAGAGAGAGAGGGAGAGAGAGAGATAGAGAGAGATAGAGAGAGAGAGAGAGATAGAGAGAGAGAGAGAGAGTAGAGAAGAAGGAAAGAGTTTACAAGTTTATTGGATTTTGTTTTTGTCCCGTATTCATAATGGGATCTACTCCATACATCTGTACACCGATCAAATTTGGCTTGCTTGACATATCATCATACCATAAAAGGCAAAATGGAGTGGTTGCCTGCTAAGTTAGAACTGGAAGAGGTATATTTGCATAACTTGTGTCTATCTGTGATTGGATAAACTCCTTCTGCAGTCGATAACATGAGCCTTACTTGCTTGAGATTCCCACTCACTCTTAGATTATATACGAGGAATTTGTTTACTTTGAAGGTTCTCAACATCACAAATTACCTAATTATTGAAACTTTATGGCCGCCAAATGAAAGCATTTCCACTTTTGGTCCTTGTGATTATGTGATGGCCAGAGCCCTATTTCTTTTCTAAGTATATCAGTGATAGTAATTTCCTATTAGAACTTGGATTAGCAATCTTGAATCCTTATTCTGCAAGTGCGTTGTTCATTAATTTTTTTTTTGTTGTATTTCTCCGGTATTTTATCTGTCTAGCAACATTTAACTGAATTAACTTTGGTAGAGTTATCTTGCATTAATCAACCTTTCTAGAACAAAAAGTGAACAAATGAAAATTCAACTCTATGTTTTGAACTTGATAAAACATCTTTCTGTTTTCTATGCTTTCCACCCATTCAGTTTGCATTATTTATATTTTAAATTATCCCACCAGTTCTGTTTTTTCGATTGATTAATTGTTTTTTTATTTTATTTTTTTGACCTCCTTCAAACAGGTCAATGGACTTGACACCACTGAGATGCCTTATTAACAGTCTATCTCGATTCATTCATCTGGTAACATGTCGCGTGTCAAGTAAAATGCCAGCTGAGAAGGATTACCGAGATTTAGTTTCTTGGTTGAAGCATTTGAAACCATTACTAGATGATGTTACGGATGTCAAAGCACATGAAGATGAAGCTTTGTTTAAAGCATGTGAAGAGTTGGATATGGCTGTGAATGAGGCCAGAGAATTCCTTGAGAAATTGTCTCCAAGAATGAGCAAGATACTTTGTGTGAGTAACTTCTTATTGCACATTCCCTTGTACTCCCTCTTTTCCAATGAAAATACGAACACATATAATTAATGCATTAGTGATAGAAAATCCTCGAAGACCCTACAATCAACCCAGAATTGCCACTAATATATAATTTTTGGATGAACTTAGAGATGTTTCAAAGGTTTTACTTGTTTTCCGGCTCATAATTTAATATTTTTCTTGTTGGGACTTCGGTAACTATGTTTCCAGGCTCTGCAAAGTAAACCACTGGTCTTGAAAATCCAAACCTCCTCAGTCGATCTATCTTGCACTCTGTGCAATCTATTTGAATCATCGCCAACTTCTTCAAGTCTATCTAAGGCCCAGGTAAGGATACAGTTATAAAGGACCTTCCTCCATTGCTGGCCATTTCAATTTGTCCTTATACTATCTTCCCATCTTGTTTTGTAATATGTTTTGGTTTTGCATATTTATATATGGAGCAAGTGTTTTTCCAGCTCTAAGATACAAGACATCTGATGATAGGAGTATCTAATTTAATATTCGGTTCAGTTATGTGTGCAAGAATCTCGGAAACTGAAACTAGGGCAGCTATCAGAACACATAGAAGAGATTCTTAAATGCCAAAAAGACGGAAAAATTCCTGGTGCCGAACATCTTATGGAGATCATTGAGTCGTTAAACTTGAGATCAAGTCAAGAACTCTTGAATGAGTATATTGCACTTGAAAAGGAGAAACAGAAAGCTGAAGATAGTAACAAAAAAGCGGATCTAGATCAAATATCCCAGACTTTAGACCTTATGTGTCATATTCGTGATTATGTGGTTAATCTCGAGAAATCTAAAACTGTTGATGGTATCCAGATCCCATCATATTTCCGCTGTCCGTTATCTTTGGAACTGATGATAGATCCTGTAATTGTTGCTTCTGGCCAAACTTATGAACGGGCTGTCATTCAGAAATGGTTGGATCAGGGCCTAGAGAGATGCCCCATAACTGGTTACAAGCTTTCGCATAAAAATCTTAGTCCCAATTATACAGTAAAAGCTCTCATAACAAATTGGTGCAATGATTACAAAATAGAACTCTCCAGTAACCCTGACAATGCAAAAACAGACAAAGTTCATCATCATCTTGAGCTCATTGGTCATGAGGATGATCATCATGCTTCTAGATCCTCATTTGAAGTCCGACATGGTTTTGAGACTCAGAAGGTTGGTGAAGAAGGCTATCACATTTCCAGAGGCGCATCCAATAAATTTGATCAGTCTTCCCCAGAACATTCATATGTACACAGCAGGAGTGAATCAGAATCAAGTGTCGTTTCCAGCATTGATTATGTTCCTACTGCTGAAATCTCCAGAATATCAAGTAAGCATGATGATGTAAGCGACAGGTCAGATGATGTGAAATCTGCTTGTACCACTTCCCTCTCAACAAAAAATACCGGGCCATCTTCTCCTTCTTCGCAGTATATGAGCTCCAAAACAATGGATGACATGGATGTGAATGGAATCCTCAATTCATCTAAAACGTCCTCATTTTCATCTGAATCGGACTATAATGTATTGACTTCTGCTTCCAATGTGGAAAAACTTATCATTGACTTGAAGAGCGATTCAACCGAAGTACAAACTGAAGCTGCCCGAGAATTACGGTTTCTTGCGAAGTACAAAATGGAGAATCGCATTATTATCGGTGAATGTGGAGCAATTTCTCCATTAATCGTGCTTTTACACTCAGATTCAGTCCTGGCCCAAGAACATGCTGTCACTGCTCTTCTAAACCTATCCATTAATGAAAAGATCAAGGCCCGGATTGCGGAAGAAGGCGCTCTAGAACCACTCATTCATGTTTTAAAAACTGGAAATACGGGAGCCAAAGAGAATGCTGCAGCTGCTCTTTTTAGCATTTCAATTTTGGATGAGTACAGGATAAAGATTGGTCGATCTGGAGCAGTCAAACCATTGGTTGAACTGTTAGGATCGGGTACTATCAGAGGAAAGAAAGATGCTGCAACTGCCTTATTTAACCTATCCATCTTTCACGAAAATAAGGCCCGTATAGTTCAAGCAGGAGCAGTGAAGCGTTTGGTGGGGTTGATGGACCCCACAACAGAGATGGTTGATAAAGCTGTAGCTCTTCTTGCAAATTTGTCTACCATTCCAGAAGGATGCTTGGCTATTGCGCGAGAAGGGGGTATACCGTTACTTGTTGAGATTGTTGACACAGGATCTCAAAGAGGAAAGGAAAATGCTGCTTCTGTACTCTTGCAGCTGTGCATTACCAGTCCCAAATATTGTCATAGTGTTTTGCAAGAAGGAGCTGTTCCACCTCTTGTGGCATTGTCTCAGTCTGGCACTCCTAGAGCTAAAGAAAAGGTATATGGTTCCCATCAACTCATGTATATAGTGTTATTTTCATACGCAGTTCCTTCATCCATATTATATGCTCTAATTTTGCATCAGAACTCCCTAATTGTTAATTTGTTATTTTATTTATTCTTTGTCCTCACTTGATCCAGGCCCAACAGCTTCTTAGTCATTTCCGCAATCAGCGCGAGAGCGCTGTGGTGAGGGGGAGATCATGAAATGGATAGAAAAAGCTTTATTTCACATTCTGTTTAGCTGCCTCTGGTGGATATTGTAGGTAAATTTGCAAAGTCTTGTGAAAATATATTTCTTGTAGGTTTCATTTTATGTTGCCTTTGTTCTTCACTGAATTATTTTGATTACTGTGTACATAAGATTAAGCACTTGTAAGGCACTTTTGTTTTGTTCCAAGTGACGGCCTATGTCGTGTACCATAGTCTAAATTATCGCAGGATTTTTTAGTGAGCGATGAACATAGATGTCTTGTACATCACGGAGAAATGATTATCTGGCAAAAACAATGGTACCTCCCCTGCTGCTCATGACAAAATCTTGGATTACTGTATTTTATCTATCATTTTCCTGCTTAGTCTTTCATAGAACCCAATGCTTGCTATCTTACTGCATTTTTTACAGTTTCTAGATGTCGTGTTTCACAAGAATCATGCAGGTTAGATTTTCGTTTTGGTTGTGATGTGGTAATGCTGCGTAATACCCATTTTGGGCTTTTCGTGGGACAGATGATCCTGTTGAGATCCAAATTGTTTGTTGCTCTATGCTGCAGGTGATCGCCTGTATTTGAAGGATCATTTTTTACCCATATTTGTAGTGGTTTGAGAGTGTTGCCCGCCCAGGCCGGCCCGGGCATAATTTCTTATCAAACTAATTCAGGACTGTCAGTTTTTTCAGGTTCATGAAATAGAGCAGAAATCCTTTGTCTGAATACCCTTTTTGGTGTGGGCATGATGAGTGCGTTCTCTAGCTAGAATGAGTTCTTTTCTGGTATATGGCAAATCACTGTATGAATCTGGCAATTCTCGACCATCTAAACCCACTGACAAACACTTTACAATCACTCTCGACTTCAATATCTACATTACTTCTTTGCAAAAAGCATTATCCCTTCTTTCAGTAATGGTACCTCTTCCCGAAATTCCAACTCCCTTACTTTCAGCTAAAGTCACCCTCACAAAGTCTCTCACCACAAACTCCAGGCCAACACTACCATCTTTAAATACACCAACATCACAGTTAACCTTATTAAGACTCACTCAATGCTGGCATCCAATACAAAGAGGGAGGAGCAAGCGTCATACATATGTTATTATCTCTCGATTAGTCTACCTCTAAGAAGTGTCGTCGGTGTTTGATATAATTGAGAGAAGACGTAAATGTTCTTTTTTCGAAGTAAAATTCATTGCGTGCATACTAGTAGAACACAATCTAAAATCGTTCTAAGCAATATTTTTAGTTTACAGTTTGAAGTCAAAGGGGGTTGTAACTCCAGATCATTTGCGTCTTGTAGCAATGGAGAAAAATATATACAGTTGTTCAAGGCTCTCTCATTAAAATTCATAGACTGGGTCATAATCACATCCTTCTATTGCCAAACTGGTTTTAGTAGGGAGGATATCAATAACAAACCTCCAAATGAAATGTCGAACCTTAACTTGGAGAATATGAAGATTGCCTATATTCTTTAGATGAGTTTTGTGGGAAAGTTTTACGTGAGATTTATAAGGTAAATATTAGGGTGAGCAAGGGTCCAGGATATAACTGAACCATACTGAAAATCAAATTGAAAGCATCTCGAACTGATAAATATTCTATTGACTATTTGACTTTTTTTCGTATCGAACTATTTCAATTTTTGTATAATCAAATTGAACGGCATCAATCCGAAGAACTGAAATTAGAACCCAGTGGAATCGGTTACCCAAAATGAATTATATATAAATTTATATTATCTTTTAATTCATTTTTTTCATATTGCAATATTAAATTATTTATAATATTTTTGTGAATTTTGATAGTATATGTTATTATTGTTGTATAAGATTTCATAAAACAAAAATTTAAAATATATAAAAAAAAGAGAGAAATCTATTTTTAAACTGCTCTTTTTTTTCCTACCAAAACTATTACTATGTGTAGAATCTAAATATTACTTAGTAAAACCTATAATATAGGTTATATGAGTTCTATATGTGTTTCAATCAAGTCATATAAGTAGATATTATGAGTAGGTCTTATTATTATTAAATTGACAATCAGCAATTTTACGATCTGAATTCTAAAATAGATTTGTTTTCTATTGTATAGCACAATGCACCATAATCACAATTTTTTTTCAAAAATATATAATAATTTTCTAAAATAAAAAATTGAATATAAGATGTAGCTAATCAAATTTATTTGTTTTATTATTAAAATTTGTGATTCAGAATTTATCATTTTTTTCTATACAAACAAAAACAACTACGTACTTAAATTATAAATAAAATCATATAATTATATCATCTTACAATATATAAAAGCAGGGATAAAAATAATTTTTCCAAATAATTTTTCCACATATTTTTAGTTTCTAAAATGGAAATACTTTAAAAATGATTTGTTAGAATTCGATTAGTTGAATTTTATTTTTATTTATCTTCATAATTATTTTTATTGTATATTTGATTTGGGAGTAAATAAATATTAACTATAGTTTTAAGAGAATTTTAAAATAAATTAATTTTAACACAATTCATCGACTTATTATAGAAACAAGGCATTAATTTTGAGACGAAACGAATGTGCTATTAGGTATACAAAATTATTTATTTTACACATCTTTATTAATAATATAATAAAATACTTCAAATAGTTTTCAAAATTTATTCTTAAATATTAATTTAATCAATCTGAATATTTATTTTAAATTGATAAACTCCGAATCTTTGAATCTTGAGAACTGAACTGATATGCTCCATTAGGCTGAATCTCTTAATTGAACCGCTTCGATTTTTTGGTCCGGTTAGTTCTAGAGATTTTTACTTTTGGTTTGGTTTTAGAGATTTTTTTTGAGATATCCAAACTTTGGGTCGGTTCTGAAGATATCATGATCTCCAAACCAGTCCGAACGGTGCTCATCCCTACTAAATATATTTTGAAAACCTAATAGATATGCATGATTTTAAAGAGTACTTTTTCCCACCTATGTACTTTTTGTTCATAAATGTGGTGATGTTAAAAGAGTTATTGATGGTAGTCCATGGACGTTTAATAAGATTCATTTCATTTTTGAGCTGCTGAAGACGAGTGTGGATCCGATGTCATTGCATCTACATTGTCTGGATATGTCGATTTAGTTACATGATCTCCGGGTTGGCTTTTGGTCTGAGAGGGTGGTTCCAGAGGTTGGTAATTACATCGGCACCTTTGTGGAATCAATCCAAAGAACTTTATTGGTTTATGGCGTGATTATCTTCGTGTTTGTGTGATGATTGATATCGAGAAGCCATTGAAACGTTGGATGAAGTTGAAAAAACTGGTGGAGACTGGTTTTTGACAAATTTTAGATATGAGTATGTGCCGACATTTTGTTTTATTTGTGGCCTTAAAGGGCACTCTGAAAAGTTTTGGCCACGCCTTTTTGATCAACCTCTTGATCAAATTGAAAAACCATATGGTTCATGGATGAGAGCTGTTGTGGCTATTTTGTGCTCAATTTTGATACGCAAGTGCACGTAGTCACACAAATAATATAATGATAAGTTGATCATCTTCAAAGGGATTGAATTCAAAATAATTTGTAAATACCAATCACTAAAAAAATTTAACCAAGAAAAAGAGTAATAAATTAGGTGGATGTTCGGTCTATTACTACAATTCAAACAAATAAGTAAATAAAATATTTCCAGCAATTAATCATTCAATTCACATGCCAACAACAACAAGAAACTTCACAAAATGAAGATGTAGACTTGAATTACTAATTTTCTTTGAATTGGTTTTTATTGATTGATGTTCATCGGCATTGTTTTTTAGTGAAACGCTCCAAAGTTAACAAGAATTCCCTCTCGGCACATATAATTTTTCCAAATGCTATGTTACACATTTCTTTTTGTAATTGAACATATTCCTATGACTAATAGAAATTGGAACATCGATGTAAGTCTCAATTCTTATAGTTATACAAGGCGAACAATATATTCCTATACCATTCGCTACGCTAGAATCGGTTATAAACTTGCATTATTCAAGCAATTTCCACTAGACCTAACCTTCCCAGTATTAAATCTAGTTCATCAATCCATCATTACTGGCTAAACAACAACAAATATTAACAATAGGCACACTTGAATGAACAATGGGACAAATCATTCAACAATGCATAAAAGTCTCAATAAAACGATTCAAAGTTCATTAGCAATTCAAGTCTTCAATAAGTTTATCTCATGACTAACTTAGAAAATACAATCCAAAAGTCTAATTCATCATCCATATTATTTGAAATGAAATTCCAAAAATAGGAGAATAAAAAAGAGTAAGGAAGAGAGGAATAAGCTGGTGGGTTTGCTGTTTTTTCGTGCTTCCTTCTTCTTCTTCCTTCTTATTGTCATTTTCTTCTTTCCCCCTTTAAATTCAAGTTGAAAATCTGCTGAGAATGATGGTATTTTTGCTCATATTCCAGCTGTTGTGTTTGTCCCCTGCTTTCCTGCGTACTGCTGTTGCTGCCCTTCCTTTCTTGTGTTGCCCTATTTCTTCCTTTGGCTGCTGATGATGAAGGCCCACAAATCCTTTCCACATTAGGCAGCCTATTTAGTTATGATGTAACTTTGGCCCAAGATTATTCTCTTGCCGATTCAGTCACTCATTTAACTTTAAAAGCTGGTCCACACCAGCTTGGTAGTATTAATTTACACAGTCAACATTTTGAGTTCGAATTTCCTGGGTCAAAAATTTACTTCTTGTGTTGCTGCAACATTTCTCCCAGCAACTGGGGACTTCCTCAACCAGTCTGCACTTTTAGCTTCAGTTTTCCAAGTTCAGCTCCAGCCCTATTTTTTACATAAGATTAAGGGAAAAATTAAACATTTAATTTATACAAACTACAAAACAAAAGAACGATCTAATTCTACTATATTATACTAAAATTTGCTAAATTCATCACTATTTTCTGCATAATTTTAAGTTTAAAGGTACATAAATAACTCTATTACATAGAGTTATCGCACCCACAAACTTAAGTCATTGCTCGTCCTTGAGTGATGAATCTAGACATATAAAGAAGACAAATGAGAATATACAAACACAACACAAAGAGAGATTATGTGAATCTAATGCATGGCTTGACAATGGTGAATTCTCTCAGAAATTTATTCAAAAGCAATGTGAATGATGCCTTCATGCAATTGCTTTCAACCCAGTCTCTCAAGTGCTAATGGCATGATGAAATCACAATGCATGTGTCTCTCCACATTATGTTCATAGCTCTTTCCAAAACAGGCTCGATTTCCCTTGAACAAGATATATCTCCATCCTAAAGCCTAATGTTGTGTCTCCATCGATTAACTTGATGAACCCTTTTCCACTGATGTAGACTTACATCTAAACGAAGACCAATAGGACTTCATTAAGCTTGTAATGTTAGGCTTAGGTGAGGGTAGGATAATGGAGGAAATTTTTGGCTCAAAATACCTTAACATCTCGACTTTCTAGGACCCACACTAACTCTTTCAAACACTCTCCTCATTTTTACACCTGCACCCCACAAATCATTAAATTCTACTCTTACCACTGTTAATAATCCAAGACCAGCTGTGTTGTTTTTTTTTTTTTCAACACGAACATAACAGTTGGCTCTTCAAATTGAACACATTCCTCCCCCCAAAATTTAGGAACACATTGTCCCCAATGTGGTATCAAAAGCAATAGAATTTATACTATCTTTCAAAATATGATGCATACCACAAAATGAGAGTGTTTCACTTTCCCTTGAAATGCAACCTTTAGTGTAAGTCCGAAAAAAATCGAGATGCATAAGGGGGGTAACATGGAGGATTATCCTTATAGGCAAGACTAATTATTGGCTAAGAAGAAAATTGTTAATTAGGCTCAAATGGGGTGACTAGGGTAAAATATGTACGAGTTGGCTATAAAGGCTTAGACGATCCAAGGATGGCCTAAATCATATCATCGAATAAGTGTCATCTAACATTTCGTCTCAAAGGGGACACTAATCAACGTTTTGAAGACTTAGGCTCTTTAAAAAATCTAACCGGCTCGTAGGGATTCAATATTGATTGGTCAGGCTATGCACACATGATGGAAATGATACGATTATCGCAATTCTTCCCAAACCAATAGCATAAGAAACAACCGAGTGTATGTAAGCATATTAGGCTAGTTCTCAAAAACAAAATAAAACATTGCAAGCATCATCATTGAGTAACACACATATGGCAGCCATGCTAGGGAAAAAACATAAACTTCTTAAATATCACATAAAAAATAGCAGCTACACATCATTATACCAACATGCCATGCACATTCCTACCACGACCAAAACAAGATTAACACATAACTACCACTATGACACAAACACAAACGGCATATCACAAAATTAAAACATAAAGAAACACATAAGATAGGGTTTAAGAACTCCCTATCGGATTATTCGGAGTCCTGTTCCGATGATTCCTCTTGTAGGATGTAGGGAACGAGGATGGTTATGGGGGCGGTTTTGGTTCGGGCCATATTTTTCAAAGAGTGAATGTACCATAGGGGCAAATAGAAGTGCTATTTTCTTGATCTTCAGGATCAATAGATCTTTGATTGTAACCAAATATCCGTGAAGAAAACAATAGCAATCCTTCCTGCTAATTTGTCTAACATCTTATCAATAAATGGCAGCAGGAAATGATCTTTGCGCGTTTTTCTTCAGACTTTTTCAGCCATAGTAATGTCAATCACATTCAAAATGGAGCATTCTTCAATTTTATCTAAGAACCTCAGTGCATTGAATGCATTAAAGGTCACTTGTTTATCAGTCACCCAACATTGTAAGCTCTCTTTTTTTAACATCAATCAAAGTTCTTCCGATGGCAAGAAATGGTCTCTCCAAAATAATTGGAACCTCACAATCTGCCTCATAATCAAGAATAATAAAGTCCGCCGGAAAGATGAACTTGTCCACTTGCACCAAAACATCTTCAATCTTACCCTCCGGATGTGCTATGGATCAGTCAGCCAATTGCAATGTTGCAGTGGTTGGTCTTGCTTCGCCAATCCTGAGTTTCCGAAAATAGACATAGGCATCAAGTTAATACTTACTCCTAAATCACATAAAGCTCTACCAACATCTCTACTACTAATAGAACAAGGGATAGTAAAACTCCCTGGATCTTTTAATCCAGGAGGAATTTTGTTTTTGAAAATTGCAGTGGATCCTTCGGTCAAAGCCACCGTTTCAAACTCTCCAAGCCGTCGCTTCTTGGTCAAGATGTCCTTCAAAAATTTCACATACTTGGACATTTGTTACAAGGCCTCCACCAATCGAATATTGATGTGGAGCTCCTTTAAAACATCTAAGAATCTCCGGAATTGGTCATCTTGGTGCTGCTTTTGAAAACACTAAGGAAATAGAGGTGGCAGTTTTGCACATGTTTGTTGCTCTGCAGATTGATGATTGATGCTGAAGCTTTCTGGGCAGACTCATGGGTAGATAAATTTGAATTTCCATCCTGTTTTTCTATTTCAGCATCCTCTTGAATTGAAGTGGGCTCATTTTTCTGGTTAGCTTCCTTAGCATTCAGCTTTAAATCCTTACAATTCCTCAATGTGACAGCCTTGCAATGTTCTTTACCATCTCTTCTTAGATTTTCAATGTCACTTAGCAAAGTACCTTGACGTTGATTTCTCAACTCATTTGCTAATTGCCCCATTTGAACCTTAAGATTTCTCAACGAAGTTGCTTGACTTTGAATCATTGCATTGTTCTTAGCCATATACTCCTTCATCAAATTTTCAAAAGAATTGGTTTGGGTAGCTTTGTTGTTGTTGTTGATTGGAAAATCTCGGTGGAAAGTTAGGCTTGCCTTGCATTGGTGCATTGTTTGAGTTGCTACCTTGACCTCCCCAAGAGAAATTTGGATGTTGTCTGCACCCCGAATTATACGAGTTGGAATATGGATTATTGCGGTTGGAGTTTTGATTTCCCATATAGCAACCGAGGCTGGGTTGGAAGGACAACTATCAAATGTGTGACCATCTCCAGAATAAATGCATGAAATAAACGCTGCTTGTTCAATAGGGGCTGTTGGTGCGATTCCCCCAAACTTAAGTTCTTCAAAATGTTGCTCATGGATGAAACTTGAGCTGTCAAAGTAGTCCATGCATATATTTCATAAATTCTTGTTGTTTTCTTACTGGTCGGTGCTCTTGTGTTGGACCATTGATAGTTATTGTTGGAAATCCTCCCCGAGATTTCATATGTATCATTGCATGATTTAGAAAGAATAGCTCCATTTACCGAAGCATCCAACACCATGTGAGTAGAAGCATTAAGACCATTGTAGAAAGTCTCCATTTGGATACAATGAGGAATACCATGGTGGGGGCACTTCCTCAACAACTCCTTGAATCTCTCCTAAGCCTCACACATGGATTCATCCTCCGATTGTTAGAAAAAAATAATCTCATTCCAGTACTTGGCATTTTTTGTAGGAGAAAAGTACTTCATCAAGAATTTCTCGACAAGATCATTCCAAGAAGTAATAGAATCCGGTGGAAGAGTGTTAAGCCATGCTCTAGCTCGATCCCTCAGTGAGAAAGGGAATAATTTCAGCCTCAAGGCCTCATCCGTAACATCTTGGAGCTTGAAAGAATCACTAACCTCTAAAAATGAACGAAAATTAAGGTGAGGATCTTCAGTGACTAGCCCGATAAATTGACCCACCATTTGCAAATTTGGAACATCACCGACTTCAACTCAAATTGAGGTGCTTGAATTTCAGGTCGAATGATGCCGAGATTAAGGTAATTGAAAATTGGGGCAGCATACTCCTGTATGGTTCTCTCTCGATCATCGGCCATCACAATTGAATTGACTGCCACGTTTACATCCTCCTCGGCCATATTGCTTTGATGTTGAGCCCAATGTTCACATTGTTCCCTTCTTCCTCTTCTAAATGTGCGTTCAATCTCGGGGTCAGAAGGAGCTAGTCCAAAATCTTGCTACTCGTTCATACACAAAATCAGCCTATTGAAGCACAAGAACAACAATCAAGATTATAACAAAATAAAAGAAATAAATTGTAAAGTTATCGATATCATAAAATTTTAAATTACAATCCGTGGCAACGACACCAAAAACTTGTTGTGGTTAGTTTATGCTCAATTTTGATACGCAAGTGCACGTAGTCACATAAGTAATATAATGATAAGTTGATAATCTCCACAAGGATTGAATTCAAAATAATTTGTAACTACCAATCACTAAACAATTATAACCAAGAAATGGGTAATAAATTGGGTGGATGTTTGGTTCTATTACTACAATTCAAATAAATAAGTAATGAAAATATTTCCAGCAATTAATTGTTCAATTCACAAGCCAACAACAACAAGAAAATTCATAAAATGGAGATGTAGACTTGAATTACTAATTTCCCTTGAATCGGTTTTTATTGATTGATGTTCATCTGCATTGTTTTAGAGTGAAATGCTACAAAGTTAACAAGAATTCGCTCTCGGCACATATAATTTTTCCAAATGCTATGTTACACATTCCTTTTTCTAATTGAACATATTCCTATGCCTAATAGAAATTGGAACATCGATGTAAGTCTCAATTCTTATAGTTATGCAGGGCGAACAATATATTCCTATACCATTTGTTACAACAACCTAGAATCAATTATAAGCTTGCATCATTCAAGCAATTTCCACTAGACCTAACCTTCCCAATATTAAATCAAGATCATCAATTCATCATTGCTGGTCAAACAACAACAAATATTAACAATAGGAACACTTGAATGAACAATGGTACAAATCACTCAACAATGCATAAAAGTCTCAATAAAACGATTCAAAGTTCATTAGAAATTCAAGTCTTCAATAAGTTTAGCTCATGACTAACTTAGAAAGTACAATCCAAAAGTTTAATTCATCATCCATAGTGCTTGAAATGAAAAACCAAAATTTGGGGAATAAAAAAGAGTAAGGAAGAGAGGAATAAGCCGGTGGGTTTGCTGTTTTTTCGTGCTTCCTTCTTCTTCTTCTTCCTTCTTGTTGTTGTTTTCTTCTTTCCCCCTTTGAATTCAAGCTGATAATCTACTGAGAATGATGGTATCTTTGTTCGTATTCCATCTGTTGTATTTGTCCCCTGCTTTCCTACGTGCTGCTGCTGCTGCTACTGCCCTTCCTTTCTTGTGCTGCCCTATTTCTTTCTTTGGCTGTTGATGATGAAGGCTTACAAATCCTTTCCATATTAGGCAGCCCATTTAGTTATGATGTAACTTTGACCCAAGATTATTCTCCTGCTGATTCAATCACTCATTTAACTTTAAAAGATGGCCGACGCTAGCTTGGCAATATTAATTTACACAGTCAGCAGTCTGAGTTCGAATTTCCTGGGTCAAAAATTTACTTCCAGTGTTGCTGCAGCAATGCTCCCAGCAACTGGGGTTTTCCTCAACCAGTCTGCACTTTTAGCTTCAATTTTTCAAGTTCAGCTCCAGCCCTAATTTTTTACATAAGATTAAGGGAAAAATTAAACATTTAATTTATACAAACTACAAAACAAAAGAACGATCTAATTCTACTACATATACTGAAATTTGCTAAATTCATTACTATTTTTTACATAATTTTAAGTTTAAAGGTAGAAAAAAAAACTCTATTACATAGAGTTATCAAGAGCTCAACCACATAAAAAAAAAGTTACCAGATAGGTGTGTGGTGGCTGCGCCCTGGCAGGGAGGAATTTGATGAGGAGGGTGGGGGGTATCATGCCTGAACGTGGGACAACGGTTAACATGGAAACTCATTTAATTCCAATCAGGGCAATGCTAATGGAGTAATCGATCAGATTCCTTACAGTCTATTATTGGACAGGATCGTGGGAGGAAAATTGGTGTTATTTCTAAGGGATTGATTGAAATGAATAAGGAAAGTGGGAAGTTGACTGAGGAAAGTCAATTTACAACTGGTAAATTGGTTATCATGGAGTTAAAAAGGAGGCATCCAAATAAGGAAGGGAAGAATGGGCTTGCTGATATGGAGACTGAAATAGAGGTCAAAGAGAATGAGGCTTTGACAAAAAAAATTATTTTTTTGTGGGTCCTGTGCCTCAGGCCCACCAAACATTATGTGTGTGGTTAGCTGGAATTGCCGTGGGCTTGATAACCCATGGACTTTTCAATTCCTTAAGGATCTGGTGATCCAAAAGAAGCTAATTTATGTGTTTCTTTGTGAAACAATTCCTAAAGCTGATGTGTTGGAAAGACTTTGGGTGACTTTAGGTTTTGATGGGTTGTTCACGGTGGACACTCAGGGGAGGAGTGGGGGTGTTGCTCTGCTATGGCGTGTTAAAGAAGAGGTTCAATTATTAAGTTTTGGTTCTAATTATAATGATGTGGAGGTTTTGAATGGTGATGGGTCTAACTGGAGACTCATCGGTATGTGCGGGGAGCAGCATCGCAATTTGCGAAGGAATGCATGGAATTTAATGAGTATTGTGATATCGAATTCAATTCTTTCTTTTTTTGGTCGAAACAGCAGAAATTAAATAAGTACAAAAAAAGTTTGAAGAATTCATTCTTTCTTGGTGTGTAATAGGTGATCTGAACAATGTTACTTCTCAAGAAGATAAACGTGGTGGGAACATGTATCCCAATTGGCTGGTTGAAGGTTTTGGTGAGGCCTTGGTAGCTTCTGGGCTGCATGATTGGAACTTACAGATTTATCCATATACTTGGGAGAAGGGAAGTGGTACTGATGCTTAGCTGGAGGTTCCAATTGATAGAGCTCTAGTCTCAGAAGGCTGGTTGAATTTGTATCGAATTGCCAAACTTATTAATTTGGAATTTTCCACTTTTGACCATTGTTCTATTCTTCTATTCCAGTTTTTCATAATTCTTTTGTGAGAGAGAACTATTTCAGGTTTGAGAACTCCTGGCTTCGGGAGCCTATGTGCTTCTAAGCGATGAAAGACTGTTGGGAGATTTCTCAAGGAAAGGAAAATTAAATATTGTGGGGAGATTCTTATGGAGTGGGGAAAGGATTATTTTGGGAATTTCAAAGCCGGAATAAAACAATGTCGAAATCTAGTTAAAAGATGGAAAAGGGCTGTGATGCAGAATCTATTCAGAATTATAAAGTAGCTGAATCTCAGTTATATGAAGTTATGACACAACGTGATGTTTTCTGGCATCAAAGGTCAAAGCAATTGTGGTTGGGGGATGGTGATCAAAATTCTAAATATTTCCATGCTATGGCTACATCTAGGTGCAGAAACAATTTAATTAGAAGCTGCAAGATTCTAATGGGATTTGGACCGATTGGGAGCGTAGTTTGTCGACTGTGAGTCTACATTATTTTCAGGAGCTATTTTCTTCTACTCAGTTACAATATATGAAGGTGGTGGAGGGTATCTGTAGCGCCCTGTGCCCAAAAAAATCGAGACTCGGGTCGCCATTGTGTCACTTACACTATACTCGACCAAAAACCATTTAATAAAACATATTTAAAAGCCAGCGGAAGACTTAAAGGAAATACGAGTTTGAAAAAGTATTAATACAAAATATTTCGTGCGATACAAAAATAAATTTTGGTTTTAAAAACGAAGGTTATACAAATATTGCACTTTGAAAAGGATAATTGCACGATAGAAAGAGTTTTTAGAAGACTCGACTCGTATTCACCAACAATTTCTGAGTCAAATGACCACTATATAATATAATACGACCCAAAATGAACTTAGTACAAAACGTAGCATCCAAAACGCCAACATTTTTAACTTACACAGACTACAAGTTCATAAGTCTACTTAAGTATCACAAAACGATAAAACACCAGAAGGAAGCCTTGCTAGCAGTTACTCATCTCTGTTAGCTATCGGATATAAAATTTTAAAATAGCATCATGAGACAACTCCCAGAGGAGTATTCTAGTGGGATAACTAATAAACACATTGTACTAATTAAATTAATTAACAAGTCGAAGCTGTTCACCCATCCAGACTCATACGTATTGGTACGGTGTTAGCTGTGAGCCTGTATTCTCACTAGCGGATGCGGTGGGCCTGTATTCCCACTTGCGTCATGGTGGGCCTGTATTCCCACTCGCCTGCGCCTGTATTCCCACTCTCCTGGGCCTGAATTGTCACTAGCAGAGTCTACGGTGGGCCTGTATTCCCACTCGTAGATGGTGTGGACCTGTATTCCCACTACCCGACCGAATGGCCAAATGAAACACCAGATTCAAAACATCAACTAATCTAACTAGTGCAATATATTTAAAGTTACCCACTTAATCTAGTTGGTGTGTGAGGATAGTACTGGGACAACACAGACTTGCTTGTACTGCACTCGACACGGTTCACACTTAGACGATTCCCGTAATTGTAACTTATCAACCAAAATTATTCTAACTAAGGTTATAGGATTCATCTACTCAAAATATTTCACAAATAACATATATAAGAACAATTTTTATAAATCCACACTAAATCAAAGATTTCAAATAACTAGTATGTCACATATCATTTAGTCACATTGTCACATTATAACAAATAATTTATTAAAATTCTACAAAACTTATTTAATCTGAAATTAAACATGCATGTTAATAATCCATCACATAACAACATGTTAAAATAATTTCTTAAAATATAAATCATACAATTTTATAAGAATACGTTTCTAGCTTGAGTTTTACAAAATCGGTCACCCGGTTGGTGTAACTTGTAAAATTCACCATAAATCATACGCATCTCCAAAACTTTCCAAATGTTTTATATAAGTCCCTAATGTACTCAGTAATAACATAGTAAAATAGTTTTGAAAAAAATTATGAATATATAATTTTATAAAAATCAAACCCAAGGTGTTGTCCAATAGGTGTTAACACTGGACAGGTTTCCTTCCAAAATCATTAAAAATTATACTATATTCCAAAAATTCTCACATTTTAAAAGTAGACTCATAACATCATATATTAAAACATTTTTGAAAAATGATAACCTCATAATGTTATAAAAATAAATAACATAGGCGCTGTCTAGTGGGTGTTCATCCTAGACATGTTTCGTTCCAAAAATCACTAAACATTCTACAATGTTCCAAAACTTCTCAAATATTAAAAATATACTCCTAACATCATATTTTAAGACACAGTAAAATAAAATCATCAAATTTGAAGTATAAAAGTTTATACGAATTTTTAAAAGTGCCATGCAGTGAGTGATTTCAAAGTTTTAGGAAGTCACAAAGATGGATTTTGTAAGAAAAGAAAATATATTCCAAAAAATTATGAAATTTGAAACACAACATCTTTATTGAGTGTAGAGTCTATACCAAAATTAAAGT
Organism: Caryopteris x clandonensis; assembly: GCA_028749325.2. Classification (NCBI taxonomy): domain Eukaryota; kingdom Viridiplantae; phylum Streptophyta; class Magnoliopsida; order Lamiales; family Lamiaceae; genus Caryopteris; species Caryopteris x clandonensis. The sequence goes on along the minus strand of JAPYKT020000034.1, from coordinate 2,901,122 downwards.
TGAGAAAAACACAATAGAAATATCAAAATTAAATCACATAACAAACTAGGGCAGATTTGACGATTAAAAGATGATCAACCACATAATTTATATAAATGGCCTTCTAAGCATGATTTCTTCAGCAAATATCAATACCCAACCTAGGCCTATGAGGAACATCCTCAATCATACATGCAATGAAAATTTACAACCTAAACATGCTCCTAATTTAAAGAAAAGTGAGGCTTTAGCTATTATACCTTCAATTCTCTAAGTAGAAAACCCTAAAAGAGTTTCTTGAAAAATTTGTAAAGAATTGAAGACAACAATTGCTACTCCTTATTTCTTCTAAACTTCTTGAAATCTTCTTGAAAAGGTGATGAAATGGAGCTCCAAAATTGCTTCTCTCTTTTTCCAAAAGAGTAGAGAAAGTGTAGACCAAAATGTAGAGAAAATGTAGAGAGAAATTGAGAGAGTTTCTTCAAATTTTATGAGAGTATTGTTTCTATTTATAGAGGGATTTGGGGGTTGAAATGCAATAAAATAAAATAATTAAACTTAACTAATGGGGCATGCAATAAAATTAACACAAACTTGTGCATGTGGAGTGTGTGTGTTGGCTGAATTTTGTGGAGTCTTTGAGTGGTGGATTTGATCTCCATCACCTAGTTCTATTGGCATAACATGATTATGTTATATGGTGTATTTTGGTACATCATTTATAAAATCACGTATTAATAATTTATGTAATAAAAATCCCATATATGTAAATAATATAATTATGGTACACATAAAATTATAATGTCATAATAATACAAGTTTTGAATTTTATGGGATTCAAGAACTAGGGTTTTTGAAATTTCGATCGGAAAAGTGCGCTTGTAAAATCTTACATAAAAACCATAAAAAAATTTCTATATTCCCTACATATATATTTCTACAAAATTTAAGTATAATATTATCATGCATCAATATAAAGTATTTGCTAACCTATTTAATTTATTATTCACGTGTGGAGTGAGTCAAATCGCGTGCTGGTTTCCTTGAAAGCCTTTCCTGCAAAACTCAACATCTCTTTGTACAAAATTTATTAGTATATTTTAAATTGATAAACTCCATTATAAAATGAGTATTTTCCCAAAATAATCATCAACAAATTGATATATAATTGATAACTCTATGTAATATAGTTATTTTTGTACCTTTGAATTTAAAATCATGTAGAAAATAATGATGAATTTAGCAAATTTTAGTATAATATAGTAGAATTAGATTGCTGTTTTTGTTTTGTAGTTTGTACAAATTAATTTTCTAATTTATCCCTTAATTTTCTGTGAGAAATAGGGCTGGAGTTGAACCTGGTGAATCAAATCTAAGGAGTGCAGACTGGTTGAGGAAGTACCCAGTTGCTGGGAGCAGTGCTGTAGCAACGCTGTAAGTCAATTTTTGACCTAGAAAATTCGACCCAAATTGCTGACTGTGTAATTTATTCACCTCTTAGCTGGTGTGGACTAGCTTTAAACTTAATTGAATGATTGTATTAGCAGAAGAATAATTTGGGCCAGATTGACATCATAACTAATGGGCTGCCTAAAGTGAAAAGAGGATGGTGGGCCTTTAATATCAACACCCAAGGAAAAGACGTAGGGTATCACAATTAGGGAAAGACAGCCGCAAGCAGTGCCCAATGTTGGCAGTAGATTTTCAGTGTGAAATCAAGGGGGAAAGAATAAAACGATATCAAGAAGGAAGAAAGAAGGATTCATGAAAAAATCAGCATAACCATCAGCTCACTCCTCTCTTCTTTAACCTTTTTATCCCCTGTTTTTATAATTTCTTTTCAATCACTATGGATGATGAATTAGACTTTTGGATTGTATTTTCTAAGTTAGTAATGAGCTAAACTTGTTGAAGACTTGAATTGCTGATGAACTTTGAATCGTTTTATTGAGACTTTTATGCATTATTGAGTGATTTGTGTCATTGTTCATTCAAGTGTGCCTATTGTTAATATTTGTTGTTGTTTGGCCAACAATGATGAATTGATAAGCTAGATTTAATTTTGGGAAGGTTAGGTCTAGTGGAAATTGCTTAAATGATGCAAGATTATAACTGATTTTAGGTTGTAGTAGCGGGTGGTATAGGAATATATTGTTCACCTTGCATAACTATAATAATTGAAGCTTATATCGATGTTCTAATTTCTATTAGGCATAGGAATATGTTCAATTAGGGAAAGGAATGTGTAAATAGTATTTGGAAAAATTCTATGTACCGAGAGGGAATTCTTGTTAACTTTGGAGTGTTTAACTCAAAACAATGCCGATGAACATCGATCAATAAAAACCGATTCAAGGAAAATAAGTAATTTAAGTCTACATCTCTATTTTGTGAATTTTCTTGCTGTTACAATTAATTGCTGGAAATACTTTCTTTATTTCTTTGTTTGAGTTGTAGTAACATCCACTTTATTACTCTTTTTCTTTGCTAAATTGTTTAAGTAATTGGTATTTGCAATATATTTTAAATTCAATCCCTGTGGAGACGATTTACTTATCATTATATTACTTTGCAATATATGTGCAATTGCATATCAAAATTGAAGCATAAATCTCATAACAATAATAATTAAAGAGATTTTAAATGCAATAATATGTTATGCAGTTTTGAAAAAACGGGGTGTTACAATATCCCTTCGACTATGTCAGGTGTGGATAATATAGCTTTGTTGCAACCTGTTACGGTGGAAGAAGTTAGTAAAGCCTTGTTTCAAATCCACCCCTATAAGTCGCCGGGACTTGATGGAATGACTCCATACAAAAAAACATTGGAGTGTGGTGGGGCATGATATATTCGAGGTTACTTAATTCTTTGATTCTTTAATTCTTTAATTCTTGTTCCTTTTCCTCAACTTTATATAAAACCAATATTGTGCTGATTCCAAAAAAAGAAGAGTCCTTTGGATGGCGATTTGAGACTGAAATCATTATGCAATGTCCTCTATAAAATTATTTCGACGGTGCTTGCTAATAGGTTGAAATTTGTCTTGGCCAAGGTTTCCTCGGATACACAAACTGCATTTTTGCCAGGACGTTTAATTTCAAATAATATCATGGTTTTGTTTGAGATTATGCATCATTTGAAACAAAAGCGAGTTAGGAAGGAGGGTTTTATGACACTTAAGTTAGACATGTGCAAAGCTTATGATCGTATTCATTGGCCTTTTTTGAGGGCTTTGTTGCTTCAAATAGGGGGTTTGATATTCATGTGGTTGAGCTGATTATTAAATGCGTTTATTCTGTTACATATCATGCATGGTAGGCATGAAATAGGGCTATTTGTCCCTGGTCGTGGGCTAAGGCAGGGGGATCCTCTTTTGCCATATTTGTTTATTATTTGTGTGGAGAGATTTTCAGCTTTAATTAATCAATATGAGAAGGCTCGGAAGTTAACGGGATGTCGTGAAGCTCGTGGTGCCCCGGTAGTTTCACACACTTGCTATTTGTTGATGATAGCTATGTTTATTGCAAAGCTAACGACAGAGAAACCAGAAATGTTCTTGAGCTGTTGTGAGGGTTTGAAAGGGCGTCTGGACAGAACATAAATTTTGCAAAATCTTCTGTTTTCTTTTGTACTAACACTCAGTCAAGAATTTGTGATCAAATTTGTAGGATGCTTGGGGGTGAAGGAGGCTGATGAAAATAGTTTGTATTTGGATCTCCCAAGTATTATGGACGAAATAAAAATGCTATTGTTCATTTCTTAAAGGAGAAAATACTGAAGAGAATACAAAGTTGGGATAGTCGTTTCTTGTCTAAGGTCGGCAAATAATTTTTATTGAAGACAGCTGCACAAACACTTCCTAGTTATGCCGGGAGTGTATTTCTTTTGCCAAAGGAGCTTTGCTCAAACCTTGAGAGATTTATGGCAAAATATTGGTGGCTATCTAAGTCTTCACAGTGTAGAGTGGTGTCTTGGATGGGGTGGAAAATGTTGTGCCGTTATAAAAATGCTGGAGGCTTGGGATTCGGGATCTTTGAAATTATAATTTGGCTTTTTTAGGTAAGAAAGGGTGGCGGCTTTTGGTTCAGGATAGTTCTCTTGTTGGTCATGTATACAAAGCTAGATACTATCCAGAAGGAAATATCTTAACAACTGGCTTGGGAAATAATCCTAGTTTTATATGGCATAGCATTTGGAGTGCTCAAAGTTTACTAAAAGCTGGTGAAACGTAGTCTATTGGGTCTGGCAGAGGGGTGAGTTTCTCTCATGATCCATGGTTGCCTGATAATGATTTGCCTTATGTTATTACTATTAATTTGGGACCAGAAGGGAAATTTTCTGATAGTCTAATGGTGATGGGCAGCAAGGAGTGGGATTTGAAGTAGTTACAAGATATGTTTGATCCAACGGATAGAGATTTAATTATGGACATTCAGCTTAGTGCTACTGTGGAGACAGATGGTTGGTATTGGAAGAAGGAGCCATCTAGTTTGTATACTGTAAAAAGTGCCTATAAATTTCTACAAGAGATTAATGGTGAGTGGCCAAAGGTTGGTGCCGGTGATATTTGGAGGCTACTTTGGAATTTAAAGGTGCCACCTAAGGTTCAACATATGTTATGGAGAGCTTTTTCAGGTTGTCTTCCCACCAAAGTTTAGTTACAAACAAAGAATGTGAAAGTGCATTTAAGTTGTCCTTTGTGTAGCAGAGAACCTGAAACCATTTTTCATGTGCTTGTGGGATGTAAATTTGCTACTGCTTGTTGGAACTAATCAAGTGCTGGTATTGCAGGCTTGAATACATCAGATTTTACAATCTGGTTAATTCAATTAGCAATTTGGGGGCCTTTGATAGTGGTAGAAGATGTGGTTATGGCAGGTTGGGCGCTTTGGAAGGCAAGAAATGATGTTGTGTGGGGAGGGAAAACTTGTTCTGCAGCTGAGGTTGTGCATTTGGCCAGAAGTGTTCTTAACCCATGGAGATGTGTTCAAGACAACAAACATGCACCATTGTTAAATCATCATGTTAATAATGAGAGTGAGCATTGGACTAAACCTGTGATACATAAGGTTGAGATTAATGTCGATAGAGCAATTTTTGAAGCTGTTAGGTGGTTTGGGTTGGGGTGTGTGGCTCGGGATCAGGATGGTAGGCTGTTGGAATGTTTATCGATGAGAAGACCAGGGTGGGTGCAACCCGAGGTCGCTAAGATTATAGGGATTAAGGAAGCATTGAGTTTGATCAAACGCAAAGGTTGGACCAAGATTACTATGGAGACGGACTGCTTGGTTGTGATCCAAGCCATGGCTAACAATGTTCATATGCTGTCTACATTCGGACTACTGGTGCAAGATTGTCGAATCTTGCTTTTTTCTTTAGATAAAGTTTCTTTAAACTTCGTCAAGTGATCTGCTAATAGAGCTGCTCACTATGTTGCTAATGGCTTTTGTTTTTTGCCAGATTGTGTTTATGTTGAGCGTAATGCTTCTGCTGATTTGCTTTCAGTTGTAATTGTTGAATCTGTGGTTTAATGAAGCTTTTATTTAAAAAAAGAAAAAATTAAATACTTTAGACAAAAAGTTTATAGTTAATTACTCAACATAAAAAATAATAATTACAAGTAATGGATATTTATAAATGTGAATTGGGGGTTCAATAAGAATTTGTTTACCCCTAAAATGCAATTAGACTAATCCTAATCAAACTATAATTTAGGCTTCAACAATCTTATATTTTTTCTCACTTGAAAAACACGTGCGCGCACACACACATTTATATATATATATATATATATATATATAATTTTTTTTTTTCTTTTAGTGAGTTTTGTATGCAATAGTCGCATATATGGTTAGATGGTTCACCCAATCTAAAAAATCAAAAACTTAGTAAATTTGGCCTAGACGTGGTCAGATCTCGAAACGGATGGATTCTAATCGATTCATCTCGAATTCATGCAAAATCATATAGATACAACGCCTATTGTGCTTGCGTGTTTCGAACTTCAGATGTTTTTGAACAAATTGTAAAATTAGTCTCATAATTATAGGATGTTTGCAATTTTAGTCATATTCAAATGTAAATTCGTAATTATGTCCCATAACAATTTTAATTTTGCGAATTTAGTCCTAATTTGGGTGGAAATTGGAAAATTTTCCAAAATTTGACATATATGTCTCACGTGCCTTTTTTCTGGCCAAACTTCTCTGACGTGACTTTTAAATTTTCACACAACCTGCAAAACAAAAAAAAAAATTAAAAAAAAGAAAAATAAATGCCACACAATAAAAGAAAATGACATATAAACAAAAGGAATTTAAATAATTTAAAAGAAAATGGTTGTATTCTTTAGAGGAACAACACGTAAGTAATCAAAAACCCTACCTCATTTATATTTGATTACTAACAGATTATTCATTTAAGAAAACCATTTTGTTTTAAATTATTTTAATTCTTTTTTTGTTTATGTGGCATTTTGTGTGTATGCGTGTGTGTGTGTGTGTTTTCTATTTTTTTTTTGCAGATAGTGTGAAAATTTAAAAGCCATATCAGAAAAGTTTTGCCGGAAAAAGGACACGTAAGACGCTTTGAAAAGAAAAGTTTAGGAAAAACTAATACTTTGAAAAAGTAATTTTTAAAAATTTATTACTTTTTTCATTGAAAAAAGCATTGTAGTTTTGACTAATATTTTTATAAGTAAAAAATAATATTTCTACTGTAAAAAATATATTTTCTAAATAATAAAAAAAAAATCATATTTTGCATGTACCGACAAATTAACAACACACATCTAAAATGCGGTGGTATTAATCTATAATATATAAAAGTATCATCAAAACGTTTAAAGTTATGAAATGACAAATTATTGAAAGAGTCTTGTCATGAGTTGTAGGAGCAAACATGGCATCATGGTTCGGTACCTTAAAGCAGCGACACCCTACTAAATACCCTTTTTTGTTTTTGTTTTCCTGCCGAGCATGTGATCAATATATCAAAGTTTTGACGTTCATCTGCATTTTTTTGGTTACTTACAGAACATATACATGATATTTGCTTAATTTTTATTTTTGACATAAATTTTGTAAAAGTTGTAAATTATTCACCAACTTTAATTCTTTCAATTACAACATTAATGATAATTTTCATTACAAAGGCTAATGTGAAAGAAGAAGAATGTTTTTTTTGTGCCCCATCAAAGATATTGAACAATATTTTCTATAAAAAAAAGGGAGTTTCTATTAACACTACAAAAAGTATTATACAAACCACATTTAATTAAAAAATATAATACTTTTACTTTATGCACTCACCCAATTTCACATTTATACCCTTTTTCCACAATAAAAATACAAAAAATAATGCAAAAAAAATGTTGAAACGGAGATGTTCCGTCTTCTCCTGCAAGGAACAATTGCAGAAAGGAAAATGTTGAAAAAAATATTAAAAAATTTAGCCATGACTATTTCATCTCTACCCCTCTCACCATTAAATAAGAAAAGCAGAAAGAAGAAAAAAAGACAATGAAAAGAAGAAGAAGAAAAATAAATCTTGTAGCCGCATGCAAAGCACAACATTCGTTTTGCGGGCGCCAAAATGCTTTGTGAGGCGTTTGATTTTTGCTGACCGAACATATTCTTATGTGTTCGGTCTCTTGGCATCGAACGATGAGAAACTGAAATTAATTTTTGAGTGTTCGATTTCTGTGAGGCTTAAGCGCATGTGGAGGCTCTCCGATTTTTGAAAGGAGATGGGTTGGATTTGGAGGTTGGTCGGGGCTTAAGGAAGAAAGGAGAAGAGACAATTTTTGAACCGAGATGGGTCGGATTTGGAGGCTCTCCGATTTTGAGGAATTTTTGAACCAAAGGATTTTTTTTTTTTTTTTTTTTTCAATAAAACATCAAATTCCTTTGAGATAAGGTTTGTATTTACAAAAAATTCTAAAATGCATTCATTTTCGGTAAGGGCTCGCCCTTATTTGAGAAGGAAATTTTAGAATACTATCAAAATTTAGAAAAAAACAGTAATCTGAAGCCTGAATTGAGAAATTTGAAAATTCAAGCCTTATTTTGAGGAATTTGGTTAAAAATGGGGCACCTATTTGAATATTTTTGTTTTCCTTCTTGGGATCAGAAAGAGTACATAGAATTTTATGACAAGTCCACCGTAAGTTTAGGAAAATTCAGAGGTTTACAATACAAAAATTTGTACAAACAAAAAAGTAAGACTTTTGACTATAGAAATATTCGATGTAATATCCAATCATATCGATGTATAATCTATCTTGTTGAACATATTTTGTATGTGAGATTCATGTGTAGAGTCTGTCACAATATATGCATATATTTGTATTTTAGTTACACGATCGGACACCTTTGGTTCTTCAAAATATTTTATGGCATCTTATATAATGATAAATTATCATCTAATCTTACCCATTATATATGTGTGTGTATATAAATATATTTGTTATATTATATATAAGAAAAATTTAGCAAAAAAGTGAGTACAAATATGATTGGAATGTTTGTATTAAGGTATCAAACATATATTTACTGGACATAATAATGTTCATAGCACTTGCACAGTATAAAAGTTCTCCAGAATTGAAGGAAACCCTACCTTCTCTTTCTCTAGTGGCACTTCTTATGCATTCTTTGTGAGAATAAAATCTTCTGCCCCTATTGTTTTTATTGAAAATAGAGTTTTATATTCTTTGATTTTGAACAATATTAGCAGTTGAACTTAGTGTCTTCAATAACAAAGATGGCAGATTAAATTCTATTTTCAAAACTCAACAAGAGAGCAATTAATATCATTCAAGCTGTATGTCTTGGTCCTTGAAGCTATTGTTACAACCACAGGGTCGTATATATTCACTCCCAAGTACAGTATGGATCTGAAGAATCTGCTCTTGTCCAGTGATTTTCTCTCCAACAATAGCTAGATTATCACAACAATCCTTGATTTGGCTCAAGTACTCTCTCATGTTCAGTCATCCTTTCTTTATGGTGTGAAGTTGCAGTTTGTACTGCATTTGCCTTGCCATGATTGGCTTGCAAAGTTGGTTTCTAGGGCTTACCACATCTCATGGGAGGTCTCTAGCCCGACCATCAAAAGAAGAACACCTTCTGAAAGAATATTCTTTATTTGAATTTATTGAAGAAGTCTGTCCAATTTGGTGTTGGAGCAGGTGAAAGATCCCACAAATGGTCATGAAAGAAACAAAATAGTGGCTGAAAGGCATAATGTGAGCAGAGAAGAATGTAAAACTTATCATTGCTTAATAATCTTTGTATAAGCTGAAAGAATTCTAGAGTGGATAAATGTCTTATCCTCAGACTAAACTAATCAATTTGACTCCCATAAAGGACTCCACCAATGTGTGCACGAGCATGCTTGTTATCCTGCTGTCTCTCCCTTGCTGTATAGTCTGCAATCCTTTCTCCATGCAAGCTAGTAGCATGTATGTGGTCCTCACTCATGCAGGGTTGTGTTTGGCCTTTCAGTCCCCTACAATTCAATTGTGCTCTAGGAACCACCTTGAGTTTGCTCCTTAGGCGCATGAAGAAAACAATAAAATTGTACTGCTATTTGCTTGTACATAACCATTTCTCAAACAAAATGAATATCTAATTCAATGTGCATAATCCTGTAGTGTGAGACAAGATTTGCATATAAAGAAACATTTCATTGATTGTCTATTCCTGAACTCCTTAAGTATAGATTGCGCCCAGAGCACCTCACAAACTCCATTAGCCAAGCTTCTATATTTTGCCTCAGTATTGGATCTTGCCATAGATTGTTTCTTTGAGTTGAATGATATTAAATTTCCTCCTACAAATACACAGTAATCATTAACCGAATTTCTACCATCAAAATCTCTAGCCCTATTTGCATCCACAAAAATAGTCAAGCTAGAAAAGTTCAATCCTTAATCTCTTATACTGCCAAATATTTGATAATCCTTTTTTACAATGTTGTGATTTTTTGATCGCCTATATTTTAACAATTCTATTCCTTATGTGTGCGATGAATAGTATGTATATAGAGTGAACAAATCGAATCCACATAGAATGATAAATGTAATAAGTCTTGTGATGTACTATACTATTTTTATTTAAAGACACAAAAAAAAAAATGATATATAATTAATTAACTTCTTGTAACTCTGAGCATGCTATGTAAATATCAACTATCTAAGATATGCAAAAGATAAAAACTAAAAGCAAACTCAAGGATTATGTGTTCATCGAGCATAAGGATTTATATCAATTGAATGTCATCAAGATTTCAATATTAAACAATCTCATATAGGCAATCACATGTATAGATAATTTCTCTCTCTCTCTCCTACTCACTCACTCACTCAGACACACACACACACACATATATATATATATAATTTGTAGATTAATTAACACTATATTAAGTTATCTCTCGATCTTATTATTAATAATTAACTCCTAATAGAACCTCTTATTGTCTTCATATCATACAATAAAAAACAATCTCTTGATCTAGACAATTTTATGTTATGAATTAATGTGATTTCTAGTTGAATGTCGCCCTTCGGCTTCGATTCAATAAATCAAACATGCAAAAAAAAAAAAGATCTAAACATTCATGGAAGAGATGATAACATAATTGATAAATAAGATTAAATCAACATGCAATCTTAAATCAACAAAATATCATAAATCTATCAACAAGATTACTAACGCATCCCAAAATTCAAAGAGATCTAGTTACTCATGATCAATGAAGAAAAATAGAAATTTAATACCATAAATCACAAGTATGTGGGAAATAAACAACAAGAGAACCATCTCCCTTCTCAAGCACGATCCTCTCTTGTACTATGCTTCCTTCTCTAACTCCCTACTGCTGCTCTCTAATCTCCTAATCTCCAATTTTGTCCCTTTTTCTACTTCCAAGAGGATATATATATATATATATATATATATATAGACTAGCAATACAAATCCTAATAGGAGAACTTAGCCCGAGTTGACCAACTCACTTGACCGAGTTGGAACTTCACTTCATAATTTAACACAACTCTGCTCCTCGGAATTGGGCAGTTTTGAGCTTACTTTTGAGCCCATACAATGAACATACAAGTTTACACACGTTTTTATCTTAGTTGGTCATAACAAACCCTTCAAGTTGCTCCATATAGATTTCCTCCCCCAATTCTCAATTCATAAACACAGTCTTAACGTACATCTGATGAATCTCAAAATTTTACAAAGCAACAAGAACAAGAAGCACCCAAATAGATGTAATCCTTGAAGAAATCATATATTTCTTTTTGTTTAAATCCTTTTGCCACAAGCTGGGCTTTGTATTTGTTAATTGATCGGTTGGTTTTAAACTTCTTCTTTAATATCCGCTTACATCCTGATGTTTTATAGCTAGGTGGGAGATTAACCAACTCCCATATATGATTTTGCATGATAAACTCAATTTCACTATTAATTGCTTCTATTTAGAGAGGAACATCGGGATTGGAAAAAACTTCTTGAACTGTCTTAGGCTCATCATCAAGAGCAAATGTCAAGAAATTAGGATCAAACGACTTGGCCGTTCTACCTCTCTAATTGTGTCTAGGTTCTTCACTCATAGGTGAAGACCTACTAGTAGCTTCATGAACCATTTTGTTGGAGCTCATATCTATCTTCTTTTACAAGAATATATGTTTCCAAAGAATATAACATTCCTTGACTTAATCACAGTTCCCGCGGTTAAACCGAGGTTGTTCGACTAGTGCACCAAAAATTGATATGCATTGTTGTTGAATGCATATCCAACGAAGATGCAATCGACCATTTTAGGACCAATTTTAACTTGTTTAGCCTCAGGTACTTCAACCTTTGTTGAACACCCCCACACTTTAAGATATTTGTAGGATGGTTTACGTCTCTTCCATAACTCGTACGAAGTTGAATCCTTTCCTTTGTGTGGTACCTTATTCAAAATATGATTGGGTGCTCCGCCTTTGATTTTGAGGGTTCCCAAAATTGCAAACTGTCTACAACATGGTACATGAAAGTATTTTTCCGGATCCCCTTCCTTTACTGAGTCATTTACAATATATACAAGTATACTAGCCTTATCATTAGCCGTTAATTATGCTACAAACTAGGTAACAAATAAACTGCTTTGACTATACAAAATAATCCAAATATATATCCTATATTTAACACACCCCCTCAGTCGAAGCGGGAGGGCCACGGACACTAAGACTGTCCCTAAAATCTTCAAACAATACGAGAGGAAGGCCTTTAGTAAAGATGTCAGCTATTTGATGACGTGAAGGCACGTGAAGCACTCGGACTTCTCCCCGAGCAACTTTTTCCCTGACAAAATGAATATCCATTTCTATATGTTTCGTCCGTTGATGCTGAACTGGATTTCCTGATAAATAAATTGCACTTACATTGTCACAATAGACAAGAGTAGCCTTTTTAATCGGACAATGTAACTCCAAGAGAAGGTTCCGAAGCCAACATGATTCGGAAACAACATTTGCCACCCCACGGTATTCTGCCTCTGAACTCGATTTCGACAAAGTTGGTTGTCGTTTTGACGACCAAGACACCAAATTGTCGCCCAAAAATACACAATAACCAGAAGTAGAGCGCCGTGTATCGGGGCACCCACCCCAATCTGCATCTGTATATGATACCAGAGTAGAAAAAGAAGATGGATATAAATGGAGGCCATACTCCAATGTACCCTTAACATACCGAATAATTCTCTTCAGAGCAGACATATGATCAACTCTGGGATCATGCATATGTAAGCAGACCTGTTGAACAGCATAAGAAATATCTGGCCTAGTAAAAGTAAGATACTGAAGAGCCCCTGCAAGACTCCGATAGAGAGTGGGATCATCAACTGTAGTACTAGATGTAGCACTAACCTTAGGCTTCGTATCAACCGGAGTAGGAGATGGTTTACACGAAGACATCCCTGCTCGCTCAATTATCTCCTCGGCATATTTCCGTTGAGATAGAAACATACCTCCCTTTTTTCGGGTCACAGCAATACCCAGAAAATAATTCAAAGGACCTAGATCCTTCATAGCAAACTCAGAGCCAAGAAGATCCATAATAGAACATCGGAGAGTATCAGAAGAGGCAGTGAGAATTATATCATCAACATACAGTAAAATGTATGCCATATCAGTCCCCTTACGATAAATAAATAATGAATTATCCATGGTGCTGTTAGTAAACCCAAGAGATAAGACATAATCTGCAAAACGCGTATACCAAGCTCTGGGGGCTTGCTTAAGTCCATATAATGACTTACGCAACATACAAACATAATCTGGATGGGCATGATCCCTGTAACCCAATGGTTGATGCATATAAACAGTTTCCTGAAGCTCTCCATGAAGGAAGGCATTTTTAACATCCAATTGATAAATTGGCCATGCCTTTGAAAGAGAAAGACTGAGAACAGTACGGATTGTAGCTGGTTTCACCACTGGACTAAAAGTCTCACCACAATCAATGCCAACCTGTTGAGTTTTGCCATCACCTACAAGACGGGCTTTATGCCTCTCAAAATCACCATTAGATGTAACTTTATGAGTAAAAATCCACATAGAACGAATCACATTCACATTCGGAGGACGGGGCACCAACTCCCACGTCTTATTTTTAATAAGAGCATTATATTCATCATCCATAGCCAATTTCCAATTGGGGTCACGAAGAGCTGCTACCGAATTTTGAGGTAAAGGTGACCTCTCAACCGTAACATGCATGGAATATTTTTTATTGGGTTTAAATATGCCATGTTGACTCCTGGTCACGACTCGAGACTGAGGTTGAGGAATATTTTGTGGAGCAGAACTAGGAGTAACTTGTGTTTGGGCTGGTGGAATGGAGTGATCACCCCCTGGGCCAGTAGGGGAGGACAGCCCAGTAGGGGAGGACGGCCCAGCTGGGGTCTGCTGGGAGGACAGCTGGGGTGATGCAGCGTGGGAGTCCAGGTGGGCTTGGACGTCCCTGGGCCCAGTTGGAGGTGCTGACCCAACTTGCGTGCTGGATGTTGGCAGATTAGGAGGATGAATGTGAGTATTTTGTGGATCAGAATATTGGAGATGATGCATAACATAGGGTGACAAACCATCATCAAGAAAATCATATGAGTGGGGTTTCGGGGTATGCACAGTAGCAAATGGAAAGACATGTTCATCAAATAATACATGGCGACAAATTATTATTTTACGTGAAGACATATCATAACACTTGTAACCACGATGATTAGACGGATATCCTAAGAACACACAAGGAGTGGACCTTGGTTGCAACTTATTGATAGTGGTAGAAGGAATAAGCGGATAGCATAAACACCCAAAAACCCGAAGATGATTATAAGAAGGAGTTTTTTTGTAAAGAATTTCTAGAGGAGATTTGTTGGCCAATAATTTACTAGGAAGAACATTAATAAGATAGGTTGCCATTTGGAGAGCATGATGCCAAAAACTAGGGGGAAGAGACGCATGAGCTAAGAGAGTACGAGTGATATTGTTAATAGACCGAATTTTTCGTTCGGCCTTCCCATTTTGAGAAGAAGTATGGGGACATGAAAGGCGAAATGACATGCCATGAGTTTTACAAAATTCCCAAAAAGGACCATTATCAAACTCCCTACCATTATCACTTTGCACATTTTTTATATTACGCTCAAATTGAGTTGAAATATGGGCTTTAAAGGCTAAGAAAATGTCATATACATCCGATTTCCTACCCATAGGAAAAGTCCACAAATAATTCGAAAAATCATCAAGAAAAAGAACGTAATATTTATGCCCGGAAGAACTTAAAATAGGAGATGTCCAAAGATCACTATGTAAAATATCAAATGGCATAATAGTGTTTGACAAAGAAGAGACAAAAGGCAACTTAATATGTTTTCCAAGAGCACAAGATCCACAAATACTAGAGCTAGAGAGCTTATTACAATCAATGCTTTTATTTTTTCTAAGCACATCTAAGAGAGAAGACCCCGGATGTCCTAAGCGATCATGCCATAGCTTTGGTGAGATGGCGGCAAAGGTAGAGAAGGAAGCTTGATTGTTGAGACTAGAGGAAATAGGATAAAGATCTCCACGACTATCACATCTCATTATTGACATCCCCGTCCGAAAATCCTTCACAGAAAAACCAAAAGGATCAAACTCAACCGTCACAAAATTATCAGTAGTAAATTTGCGAACAGAAATTAGATTTTTAATCAATTTAGGAGCATGAAGGACATTGTTTAGGGCAAGAGATTGACGTAGGGATGACAAATTTGTGTGACCATATCCTAAAATTGGAATAGAGTGACCATTACCAACAACAATATTATTATTAGGATGATTGCTCAAATTAAAATAAGACGAGAGGTTACCGGTAGAGGAGGTCATATGAGATGTAGCACCGGTATCCATATACCAAGACGGATCAGGTTGTTGAAGAGACATGGTGTGCATTGCCGCCTCTATATCTGTAGGAGCATACAGACCGGTCTGCCCAACTGAATTTGGTGCGGCCTGCTGCTGGAAATAGGCCTGCTGCTGAGGTCGTGGACCCAACAGCCCAGGCTGGCGAAAGTTTGGGCCTTGGGGTCTAGCCCACCCCTGATTTGGGTATGGGCAGGGGGGTACAGGCCACCATCCCCAAGGATACTGCTGCTGGAATTTCTGGCTTTGTTGCAACTGACCCGCGCCACCGTGGCCACCAGAGGTCTGACTTTTGCCACCGCCCTTACCACCAGAAGTGTTGCGACCCCCACCACCAGAGTTCGCGTTTTTTCGGCCACCATTGTTGCGCCTACCAGAATTTTGGGCACCTTTACCCTTGAAATTAGACTGTCCCGATTTCTCTGAAGTATGCGAACCATCATCATGTGAAGTGACCACCATCGCAGACTCAGTGGCTGCCTCCTTAGCCAACCCGGCTTCCTCAAGAGTGAGCATGGAGCGAGCTTTGTAATACGGAGGAAGAGGATTACTTTGACGGATCAACGTACCTACCCCGCGATACGGCCTTGTAAGTCCTCCAACTAATTGTAACACCATCCTACTATCGGACACCGGAGCCCCAACGTTCTTCAATTGATCCGCAAGGGATTTAAGTCGTTGACAATAAGATGAAACATTTGGGAAATCCTCCATAGAAGTGGTGGAGAATTCTTGTTCCAAAGCCACGGCACGAGAATGTTCATTATCTTGGAATATGTCACGCAATCTATCCCAAGCTTCCATAGCCGTAGAGTCGGGCTCAATAATGGTGTGCAATAAATCACGAGAGATAGTAGAATAAATCCACCCGAGAACCGTGGCATCCAAAGTTGTCCACAATTCTTTTTCCGCATCTGTAGATGGAGGTGGTTGCTCCGTGCCCTTGGCCGGAGAAATGATATGGTGAAGAACCTTGTTAGATTTTGCGTGAACCTTGAATAATTCCGCCCATGTAGAGTATTGAACATTTTCCATCTCAAGTGTGATGGGAATATTGTTCTTAATATTAGAAACGGCAAGAGCCGGATGGAAAGACTTTGAATCTCCCATGGATGATGCCGAGAAGAAGAATAAGAAGGAGAAGAGAAAGAAAGGGTGAGGTAAAATGGCAGAATTGAGGGAAAATAGAGCAGCGTAGGGTGCAGCGGAAGAGATGATCTAACCCTAATGCTCTGATACCATGAAAGTATTTTTCCGGATCCCCTTCCTTTACTGAGTCATTTACAATATATACAAGTATACTAGCCTTATCATTAGCCGTTAATTATGCTACAAACTAGGTAACAAATAAACTGCTTTGACTATACAAAATAATCCAAATATATATCCTATATTTAACAGTACATGTATAATTGCAGGCGATCTACAACATGGAAGTCTACCAAACAGACTTTTGTTATTTTTTTCCACCGGAAGTCTGCCAAACAGACTTTTGTTATTTTTTCCACCATGACTGCAGAGTTTATAGCTTGTTAGGAGACATCTACTACATAATATAGTTGTGAGAGATTGTCTCTGGATTGTTGATAGTAAATGACATTGAAAAATCCTTAAAGATTTATTATGACAACAACTCACATGTTCTTTACTCTAACAACAATAGGAGAATAACAAGGTCTAAATTCATTGATATAAGTTCTTGGTTGTTAAGGAGTGGACTTAAGATAAAAGAAAAAAAGATCATGGAACATATTTAACATTCTAGGTTAGCTGACCCACTAAATAATGTTTTAACACCTAAGATCTTCCATGAGCGCATTGCTCATATAAGCATTGTTTTAGAGGATACATTGGTCTAATAGGAGATGCTTTATGTTCTATATTTTACTTTAAACATTGGATTTATGATATTATGCAGAATAATGGTTGATGGTTTATTCTTTGTCTAAACATTGTTATGTGTGATATTTACATTGCATTGACCTAACAACTAAAGAGTTGGATGTAGTTTCCCTGCTACTCATCCATATTGATCTATGTCATTGAGTACATCCACATGGTGATTTTGTTTAAATCATGACTATAGTTCTTTTGTTTTGAGTGTGATCTGATAAACTATGTTTATTGCTGTATTTACGTGATTTTCATGGTTAATTTAGTGCATATACATGCAATAGATTTTTGTTTATGACTAATTTTATCTCTTTTTAGAAGGTAATGCACTTTCCTTGTTTTTGTAGGTGAAAAGTATGATATTTAAAGACACTTTTATAGTTGAGCAAGATTATGAATTACAAAATGAAAATGAATTTCAATGATCACAACTTGTAAAGAATATTGTATTTTGAGCAGAAACGGAGGCCCATGGAGGAATACAAGCATGACACGCATCTGACATTTTCATATTCAAAAATAAGACAATATACACAAGATTAGGGAGTGGTACACATCCATGCCAGTGACATGACCATGCTGGCCTGGGTAGAATATTGGCAAGGAAGAATCCGAGCTGGTGGTATGATCTGCTGACTTCTGGAATTTTCTTACCTTGTTTTAGTCCTATAACCAATCTACACATTTTTGGACTCCTAGAGATTCTCATATACTTTCCCAAGGCTGATAAACGTCAGTTTATCATCATTAGCATATCATCGCATATATGAGAACAATCAAGAGGAGATTCAAGAGACTTTTAAGATAATTTGGTTATGTTCCGTTGTTCTATTCTTTTAGCTAGATATGTACGTAAATTTGTGTATGAGTTTGTATACAATCATATCTAGCTAAACTCTCTTGAGATCTGAGGATTGTTAGCATTGATAGATGATTGAGTTAATTTAAGTCTTTCTACTCAAATGCTCTTACTTTTATTCAAGGTCGATTATTCTGTCAGTATTTGAGCTTTTATGATTGGCGAATTTAATTCAAGAGAAGAAATTTTGATATAAATATTGAAACATATGACATAATTAAGAGATTGTCACTTCTATATAATTTTAAAGTTACTCAAATGCTCACCGCTTCCTCTAAACTATACCGTACACTTACGGTATAACAAAAATAAAATTGACAAATAAGTTTTTGACGTTGTTGTTGGAGATCAGGAGGCTAAGGTCATTAATATTGTGATTTTAATTATAAATTTTAATCTAGATATATTTTCTTATATATTATATATGAAAAGGAGAATAATCAATCATAATCATGGAAGGAGTTTATCTTTCTAGAAATAGAGATTACGTGGATAATTTGTATGTTGTAGAGGACATAAATGTTTGGTTGTATGGTTTGGACGAGTTGTTATTAATATCGATGTTGTTGAAGTAAAAGTAACCACCGCAACGTCATATTCATTGCTTAGCCCTGCCCCTGCCTACCTATGAAACCTTTTTTTTTTTAATCCTCAAACACTTACTCAACAAAAGACGCCAGCATATCAATAAACCTTCTTTTAAACACAAGACTATTGTTTTCTAAAATTAGAAGTTCATTCTTCACATAAATGTGATGGACTATGATTTCAAAAAGAACCACTCTTACTATTTGGGATTGGCTTATGGTAGGGTGGTACAGTTGCCGTACCATATATCGTATCAAAATTTTGGAATATATAAATTCACATTGATGCAATATTGATAAATCAAAATTTTATTTTGGTATGGCACACTACTTATACTGTATTTCATACCATATCGGACCAAAATTTTATTTTGGTATGACACACTACTTATACCGTACCTCATATCATATCGTACTAAAATTTTGGTATATTATTTCATACTGACATTTTGGTATACCATCTCATATTGAAATTTTTGGTATACCATTTTAGATTGAAATTTTCGGTATACTGTATCATACCAAATTATCAGTGTAACGAAAATATTTCAACGAAATATTAGTATACCAAATATTGTTCAATATACCGGCATACAAAAAAACATGTCTACCAAATATCGTTCGATATACCGAAAGTTACCAGTATATCGTAAATTTTATTTTTTCATACGGTTGCCTTCCCAAAAATTTTCAATACGATACCATACTGAACCGAAAATCTCAGTATACCGAAAACTTTGATATTTTTTGTATTTTTCGATATGAAAAATACATTATACCATGTTTTTAGTATTTTTCCCACCTAGCTTATGGTCATATATAACTTCTCCCAGAAGTCAATCTAAGTTATTTTGGCAAACAAAAGAAAATTTTGTAAATGACTATTTAACTCAAAAAGTCGGTTTTAAAAGAAGGGTTGATTACAACTTTGCAACTTATACTACTATAAGCATTTTTATACGTTAGTACCTTAAAAAGACTTTTCAAATTGCTTCCCATTGTATAGGTTATCGACTAAATGCAACATATAGTAATTTCTGGCCAGAAAAATTAAAAAAACTAATGGAAAATGTTAAAATAACTGAATAAATTAAAAAAACTTATTAATTTACAAATAATTATGGAAAATTAGAATTTTTTGACAAATTAAAAATAAAATTTGAAAATAAAAAATAAAATTTGAATATTTAAATAATTTTGTAGATATTCCAAATAATTTCAGAAAACTCATCTGAATTAAAAACATTAATAACAAATCTAACAAATAAATTCGTAAAAATATCTGAAAATATAAATTAAATTCCCATTTTATAATAAATGAACATAGACAAACAAAATCTTAGAAGAACTATATAAAATATAATATTAGAGAAAAACATAAATTAGAAAAACTAAAAATCACAAAGATCAACAAAAAACGAAAAATTAGAAAATTAAACAGAATAATTTATTTTTTAATTCCTTAATTTTCTTAGAAAATTACAAAATCATAAAATTACAAAATTAAAAAAAAAATCCATAGAAATATAAATTGAATCTATTTAATTTTCAGATTTCATTTTATAATTTTTGAATATATTAGTAATTCATAATTTATTTGTAGCGTTAAAACATTATTCACAGATTTTGAGAATTTATATTTTATTTTTTAATTTAAAAAGGTTTATTTATAATTTATTTTATATGTATATATATCTAATATTTAGTGTTTATTTAATTAATTTATGATTATTAATCAACTTTTAATTTTGTTATCAGAAAAATAGCTGGAAAAAATAGTTTAGATTGCAATCAATCAAATCTCGTATACAATCGGATGCAATCTTTATTTATTTATTTTTTTGTTTTTTCATATAGGTTCCAACTTTCAAACTGCATATCATATAGTTTGCTAGTTGTAACTATCAAATAAACATTTTATTTCCATTAAGTAAAATATGAATAGTATAATAATATTATTGATGCAAATCAACTAATTTCATCAATCACCAAAGATTTCACAAGAAACATTGAAATAGTGATTCAGTCTTGGGCATGTTAAAATAGTAAGATAAACAATAATTGTAGCCATTGGACCATCAAATTCTCGTTTTCAAAATGTGCGCAGGGCTTTGCCATTATATATGAAAGTGAAAACCAACAAAATGTCGCATAAAGAATGCAAAAACTTGTATGCATTTGAATGCACCATATAATTTGATTGCAGATCTTATATAATATTACTTGTTTATTTAATAATTTGTATTTATTACAACCAGAAGTATTCATTAAAAATTGTTTATTATAAAAGGTATTATTTATTACTTTCATAAGGTAAAACTTATTATTCTAAAAAGTATTATTATTATTTTTAGTAATATTATTTAAATACCTAAAAGAATTTCTATTTACCTAAAACATATTAGTCATCGCACCGCCTAGGTGAACACCACTTACTCCAACTACAAATGACTACAATATGTAGATTATGGATGATTATATGTACGCATAGGTGATTTTCAAGGGCTGAATGGAAGTCTCCAGAATTGCACGTGATTTGAAAAATATGATATGATGAACAAATAATTTCGATCAAGAACTTTTTTGATTGGGTTTAAATAATCTTCAAGTTCCATGCACATACCTAATTTGAAGTATTATTGATCAAATTCACAAAGAAAGATCAAATAAAATATTTTGCAGCTAAATCAAAGATAGAAATTAATAGAAGGTTGGCAAGAAATAATGAAGATGAATTGAAAAAGGTTAAAAGTTGGAGAGAGAATTGGAATAGAAAGAGTGATGATGATGAGGTCCCTATAATGGTTCGACATGATCCATGCAAGAACAGAATTAATGCTGTTGTTAGAAATTCCAACTGTTTCCAAGTCTTCCACCAACGTTTCAGCACAGTGTTTCTTTTAGTATTACCATTTCTCAGCCACCCATTGGAGTGATGTATCTTAGGTTTGTTAGGCACCCAATCCAACATTAAGACTCAACGGACAATCCTTTCCAATCACATCTACAGTCTCCCCCCCTCACAGTCATGAGTAAAAGAAAACTTCTTTTGTTCGCAAACCAGTTATACGTGGTGTTGAAAAAGTTGAATTAAAAAATTTGTATAAAAAATACAATGGGCAACCGGGCCACGCCCGAAAAATCCATGGTGGCCAACATTGTGGTTGTCCCAGAATATGAATCATATCATCAAGATTGAGGTTATAATAGTTAACAACTCATGTTCATAATCGAACTGATTCACCTCAGTCTTAATACGTTGATTTGGCTTCATACATCAACTATTTTACTATATTCAAATGATAAAGATTATTAATATCTCATATTCTAATAAATCTCCCAACTTTTAAAATAAAAAATGAATTGGTGTGGGGGTGGCAGGAGGGGTTAAAATTTGGACGCTTTTTATGGAGATAGGGTCCTGAAATTAATATTTAAATAAAGGATGGACACATTAATTAATCACCTAGGTAATTCATCATTACTTTACTTTTAGGTGAGAGAATTGTTTATAATATATTATAATAAAGGAACAACAGTATAAATTATTCTTTGGAATGAATCACCACACTTTGATATATTTAATTAATGACTACATGTCTTATAAATAAATTAATTTGCATGGCCTTGAGTCAAATAGAGGTTATTTTAAAGAACCCAACAACCCAATAACCTTTTCACTGTCTCAACCTTAACCTATCTGTCTGCCTCTTTCTATTTTCACAAAAGCCCTAGGAGACACTCTCTCTCTCTCTCTCCACAGGACAGGACTAACCCTTCATTTCGAAATAAGAGGTCAGTTGTTTCCCTTACTTTAGGAAAACAAATCCTCAAGAATCCACCAAGTCTTCTCAGGTTTTGATTTCATTTTTCTTTAATTATTTTTGAAAAACGAAAAAAAGTGGCAACAGGGATCTCCTTTTCCAATTGTTTTCTCTGATCCCTCATCCATCCATCCACCAGTCTCATCATACCTCTGTTTAACATCCCAACTCTTCTTTACTTTCTTTCTCTCTCACTCTTACTTAAATGGCAATCTCCTCTTACATCAATCAATTAAACTCCTGTTTGATCTATTCCCTTTTTAGTTCAGTTTAATATGATTGTAAATTTGATTGCTCAATTGTTTCCATTAAATTGGTAAAATAGAGTCTCATCAAATTAAACCCCTTCTATAAATTCACTATGCTTTTAGTATTTTCTTCAACTAAGGTTTTCTGCAAATTTCTGAAACCCTAGCCAGAAAATGAAGCTCATGATGTAGCAGTGTGTGTATATATATTAGATTTATATTAAAAAAAACCATTAACGGAAATAGTTTTCTCTGTAGGTATTTCTTGAAATCCCATAATTAATGGATTCATCATCCTTTCCAGATGTGGAAAGCTCCAACTCCGAAAACAGCAGCATCAACACCGGCTCCTCCGCCGGAACTTCCTCCTCCGGCTCCACCCTCAGCCGCTACGAGAACCAAAAGCGGCGCGACTGGAACACCTTCGGCCAGTACCTAAAGAACCACCGCCCGCCGCTCTCCCTCAGCCGCTGCAGCGGCGCTCACGTTCTCGAGTTTCTCCGGTACCTCGACCAGTTCGGAAAAACCAAGGTCCACACCCCAATCTGCCCCTTCTACGGGCACCCCAACCCACCTGCCCCCTGCCCCTGCCCGCTCCGCCAGGCTTGGGGCAGCCTCGATGCCCTCATCGGCCGCCTCCGCGCCGCCTACGAGGAAAACGGCGGGAAGCCGGAGACAAACCCCTTTGGAGCTCGAGCTGTTCGTCTCTACCTCCGTGACGTGCGTGATTTGCAGTCAAAGGCCAGGGGAATTAGCTACGAGAAGAAAAAGCGGAAGCGCCCGCCGCCCCAACAGCCCGCCGCCGTGTCGCCGCCAGCACTACCACCACCTCCAGGTGAAGGTTAATTAACATGCACACCATCTACCTGAGATGTTCTGCTGGCAGTCACCCTTTGATCTTTTTCAAGAATCTGGACATTTATCTAGCTTAAAATAATCTTCATCCATTATGTTGCATCAGTATGTAGGGTTAGATCTTGGTATTGCTTCTACTTCTCTGTTATTACAGAGAAAAAAACAAAAGATAAAAAAAAAAACAAAAACAAAAAAACCCTACTGTAGCAGTGCCTGTAAACAGCACTATTAGCATAAATTTATGTACCCTTATTATCTTTTCAATTTTGCTTTCAGTGTTTCCTCAGCAGCAGTTTGAATGCTTTTTTGTCTATATATATGATCACTCATTTCTGCAAATCTTTCACTCTTGCCAACTTTTACAGCTTTACTGTCTGATCAAGAAGAATTAATTAAGAGTTTCTGATTTTGGCAGTGATAGTTCATGTAGAAGTCTATTAATTAGCATTGCTGCTGTTGATTGGGTATTCTTTTTCACACTTAGATTTGTTTCGAACTTTAGACTTTGTGACTCGAAATATTTTTATTTGGTAATTTTTCTTTTTAGATTTTTATAATTTATTATCTTATTACAACATTATTATCCTATGTATAAAAATAATAGGATATCTTATTTCTCATAATGTAATATTAATACTTAAACATGAACTCTACTGTAACAATTACTAATGCCACATATAATCCTAAAAAATATTATTTATAAGATTTCAAAACTTTTACCAAAAAATGTTGCACCATCCCAAATTTCTCTATATCTCCTAAGAGAAACCCTTTTATATTCTTTGTAAATAATTATTGGTAAATATTACACTTTATACGAGTGAAGGATCTATTATTTTATGCAAACTTGTTCGTCCGAGATTTGAGTTTGAATTAATGATCTAGTGCTGTCATTTCAGTGACAGAATTGATGAGATGGCAGACAGAGACTAATAATACAATAACCTAATATATATATATATATATATATGTGTGTGTGTGTGTGTTTGTGTGTGTTTTTGTGTCCTAAAATAATAAGAAATATATGCGTCCATATGGGTTTCATGTTTGAAATGGAAACCTTTTCTTTGCTCCAATTTGGTTCAAATACATGGATGGAAATCATTTGTTATTTATAGTAAGGTGAAAACAAATAAAATATTCCTGAAATAGTAGTGTATATATAGTAAAGCAATCTACAGTTATATCCAAAGTAAGTTTGTGAAAAAGGACAAGAACACGTTTCATACCCTGGTTTTTTCAACATTCCTGACAGTTTTTTCTTTTCTAACATGGAGTAGTAGTAAAGTGAAGCTTGGAAATTTAATGTTTCTTTAAAGATGGATATTTTCCATTTTGGCCGACAACAAGCATATTATTGGCTCCTACTTTGTGTAACTTCCAATGTCATTGATTTTACACTTGAAATAAAACTACTACCATTAATTCCAAAAAAAAAAAAAATAACGAAAATTTTATGTGTTTATATTATCTATTTACTATGATCAGATGTTAATGTATCACAATTTTATAATAAAAATTTTAATTACTGTTTAGCACAAAAATGATATTGATGACCATATAATATTATACCTATGTTGTATAATTTTCTTGGATTTGATGGACATATAAAATGTGTTATCATTTATATTGTCAACTGTTTAATGCTCATTTTTATCCAATTAATTACTCACTCATGTGGGTAAGGATGTCCTATATTATACAGAAACTGAGCATTGGACCTTTCATCGCCTCTATTTAACATTTATCAAAAGAGTTTAATTTTCATTTGTTTTAAAAAAAATATACAAATATATGTGGATAAATTGGAATTGATATAAAATCCAATATTGAGTTTTACATAGAGTCAAATTTTAGCACAAAAATTAATGATATATATTGATTAGTTGGTCCCAAGTAATGGAGATTTAGAGGGAGGTGGAGGTAAGTGAAGTTGGCTTCGTTATAAGAATTATGTCTTACACCAAATGTTATAGTAATTTTAATTTGTTCATAAAAGTTTACGTCTGGGTTGTTAATTGGTTGCAAAGAAACGAATTTGTTGTAAAAGACTTATCTTAAACTTTGTTAAAATACCGAATGTAATATTTGGATGTCTTTGTGTGAAAAGTATGACAACAAGAATTATAAATACACAAATTTACAACTTTATAGTGGTTCAAAAGTGGGGTATTCCTTTTAGTCCATTAGAACTTGTTTATAGCTACACACAACATTTCCTAACATGATTCTAAGATTACAACTTAACAGTCTAAAACTCAACTTGTTGGTTAAAAACTTATCCGATCTATCATCCGACGACTAACTTTGGTTATGTAAGTTCACACCAAACTTCTTCTAATCATGATAGAGCTCAGATTCACTAAAGATATCAACTTTGAAAACCTACTAAACGTCTAGTTTAATCGCTTGAGGTGAGTTGTTTTAGTGAGGATGAATTTGAATGCTTGAAAGCTTGGTTGTTCTTGTTGAAATTGATTTCTAATATATGTTTCCCTCAACACACTCAATCTTCTTTTATATTGGTAAGATTCCATCGGTTAAAGATCGACAAAATCTCCAACATTAATTGATTGGTATGGATTAAGTTGTTTTCCTAGTCTTATTGTTACTTTTTTTTTTTTTTTTTTTTTTTCCAGGAAATCAGGTTTTCTAGTATAATACATTCACTGACTATCAGATAACATGTCGATTTTCTCGTGGCTTGTAAGTACAAGGGTTGCAACATGTCTTTATCGGTTCTTCGATACTATCGAATTTTTTTTTCCACCTTTCTATAACACTAAGGTGATTGAAATGTGTAATTTGTTGTAAGCAAATTGTAATCACAAAATCTTGCCGTGTTAGATTCTAAAGGTAGTCGTTGTAAGTAAAATTGTGGCACATGTTGCAAACATGCCTGACGTTCAGTGTTGTAACCTCTCCTAGAGCTTTAAGGGGTTGTTTGGGCTGGGCCTCCCCCATCCGGATAGGGGATGGGCCCAGCTAATGAGATGTTTGGTATGGGGCGTAAAATATGGATTGGCCTATCCCATTAACTGAAACCTTAGCCCATATAAGCTCCCCGCCCCTCCCTCTGTCTCACTATCACTTCACATACACTCCCCTCTCAACTAACACGTGCTCTCTCTCTCTCTCTTCCGTTTGAGGCCTATCAGCTTCCAATGACCCACAATAGGTGTTAATCTTCGTCATTTTGTAAGGATTTGATGCCCTCAACGATCCTCCTAGTCTTTGCCATTTATGTCCTTTAATTGAGCAGAGATTCTCAACCCAACAAGAATCTTTCTCACGCCTGAAGTTTCGCTCTAGTTTTTGAGTTGCACTTCGTCTCCTTGCATGCATGTCTGAAAAGCAACTGTAATTTTTTTTGTTTTGCTGAGATATCTATCTGATTTACTTTTACTATTCTTTGATTGTTTGGATTTGTAAATATATATGTGTGGACCTTTTGTGTGTGTGTGTGTGTGTGTGTGTGTGTGTGTGTGTATATGTAATCCGATGGTGGAAGAACCGCACACAAGTCACACACTGTGCACCGAACCAACGTCCTTTGTCCTTCCGATGAGATTGGGAATGGGAAAAAGGAGGAACGTGTTGGGTCTGTTGAATCTGTTGGTAGTTCTTTCGATCTATAGCTCGATCTAGAAAGGTATCTTTTATTTATGTCCGTATACATTCTTATTTTTGTTACTTTTTGCAGATCTTTTTTGTTTTTTTTTTTTTGTTGTTGCTTTGTCTGTCCATGATCTTGTTGCTTTTTTGGTCAATGATCCCGCTTTTATGTGACAGAAACTGATGTTTAGTTTTTATGGAACAAATATTGTTTCTTGTGAATTTGTTTCTTGTGTTCTATTTTCGATACTTTTTTGGTCATTTTTTTATGTTTTGGTTATCTTTATTTTTAATGATATGTTGATTGATATTGTACTTCTTTTATTCGAGTTCTGTTCTTCTAGCATGGTACTCCATGTTGCATTCTTTGTAGCATGAATTATGTTTATCTGGTTGTGTTGTTTGTATTATACGATTTGGTTCTATTTTTTCTTGGATTGTGTTTATTTTTTTGTGTATCTATTCTCATGTCCAACATTTATTTAATTTTTTTTTTTAATTAAAAACATGATGCTTGATATGAAAATTCATGTATTTGGTTCAAGAATGAATAAAATTGTGACAATTAATAATACAGTTGATGGTTGATACTGAAAATTGATGTACTTGGTTTGAATATTGAATAAAATGATGACAATTCATATTATTTAATTTGTCTTAAATAAAGTTCTTTACTATAGTACATTGAAAGTTATTATATATTAGTGGTACCATTTCTTTACTTTGCTGTTATGTTTACAACATTCCGTTTATTTGTTGTCAATTTTTAGCATTTTTTCTTGCTAATTCAATTTTGTAGAAAGTGTTGCAAAATCATGTGCTTCTTTATTAATCACTTTACCAATATTAATTAAATAATAAATATTACTTAAACGTTAAAAAGATAATTGAACTATGAAATGAAAATTTTCGAATAAAATTATTCACTCCAACTCTACACACTTTTTTAGTAGATATTTTTCTTTTCCCCATTTTTTTGTACTTTTTGGTTAGTTTGTGTACTATTTAATCACACATTGTACTATTACTCTTCGAAAGTAATAAGCTGCTTATCAAGTTCAATTAATTGAATAATTCGCTTGGATTAGTTTAACATTTTTTTCTAGATTACAAGAGTTTAAAGATATAAAATTTAATTTATTTCATTATAAATTTTTGATGACTATCATTGTAAAATTTACACAAAATTTTGTGTTGTAACCAACGAAAAAAAAATTAAATTTTTAATTTCGAAGGTATGATTTTACACGACCAATGCCAGATATGCTTTCACAAAAAAATACAAGATTTGATTTTAATAAATATAATCATACACAATTTTTTCCCCTAAAATTCATGAACCTTCTTTTTTTAGATGGCTAGAGCAAATGTGAATGACAAAGTGATGTGGTCTCGTGAAAATGTGTCCAACTTCATTTTCTTGTGCCATCAAGAGTATCAAAATGGTCATTTACTCACAATGACTTTTTCCAACCAAGTAATGAATTCCATTTGCCTAAACCTGAATGCTATGTCCATTGATTGACCAGCGTACACGCTTCACACTGCAAATTCAAGTTCAAGAACTTATAACAATCGTAGAAGTTGTTGTATAATCTATGATACAAATGCCATTCGGGTTTTCCATGGTCTGAGTCACGAGAGACAATCATAGGACCGAAAGACATGCTAGCGCTTATTTATAAGGTAGTTAATTATTTAACTAATATGCCAATAAATCTATTGAATATTGTAATAAACTTATGAACAATCTAGCATTGCACAACCTTTTTAGGAGCATCATAACAACAAAGCTATTATTAGAAGGGGACTTCCCCATTCGACTTGTGCACAGAACTCTTTGAGAAAAATATAGCCATGAGACCTAACATTCTTTCTAGCAGTGCTCCACTCATGTTTGACAATGAGAACGAGGATGTCTCACCCCAAGAAGGCGTGATCAACTGATACGCCCGCACAAGTCACCATCGATCTTTCTCCCAAAATCACGAATCAAGATGTCGGTAGTGGTTCTCGCATACCGTCTCGTAGATGAGAAGTGGATCTGCTGAGAAAGATGTTGTTCTTACTCGTGTCCTCGACAACTTTGATGCCTAGCTCACATCCAAGAGAGGCTACATGAGCAAGATTTCGAGCGCATTCAAGACATGCTTTGAAGTTGTATGTGACATGCCTGGAGCATCAATGACGCAAAAGTTAAAGATGGTAGTGCGTTTGAAGACTGAGGTTATCCGTCACCAGAAGAGGTGCTCGCGTTTATTTATGAGGTAGTTAATAATTTAACTAATATGCCAATAAATCTATTGAAAATTGTAATAAACTTATTAACAATCTACAATTTGCCTAACTGTTTTAGGAGAATCGTGACAACAAAGCTATTATTAGAAGGGGACTTCCCCATTTCGACTTGTACATGGACCTCTTTGGGAAAACTATGGCCATGGAAAACAACGCTCGTTTTAGCGATGCTCCACTCATGTCTGAAGATGAGAATAAGGATGGCTCACCCCAAGAAGGCGTGCCCGACTTTGATACGCCTACTCAAGCCACCATCAATCTTTCTCCCAAAATCACGAATCAAGATGGTGTTGGTGGTTCTCGCATACCGTCTCATAGACGAGAAGTGGATCTGCTGAGAAAGATGTTGCTCTTACTCGTGTCCTCGACAACTTTGATTCCCACCTCATATCCAAGAGAGGCTACTCGAGTGAGTTGTCGGGTGCATTCAAGATATGCTTTGAAGTCGTTCGTGACATGTCTAGAGTATCAATAACGAAGAACTTAAAGACGACATCACGTTTGAAGACCAAGGTTACCCGTCACATGTTCTTGTCCTTCTCACCCGAAGAGTAGCGTGAGTGGGTTGACTCCCCTTATCCGAGTCTTTCATATTATTTACCTACCGTTTTTATGAGTAATCTATTTTATTATTATATTAGGCATGTACTAAGTGTGACAATCAACTGTTTGCATTGCTTGTGTGTTTGTGTATTTGTATTTTTGTTTGATTGTTTTATTTGGAACAATGTGGGTTCGTGGCTTCAAGGTACTTATTATAACGAATATTAGTATAAATATTAAAGGAGTAAGTGCCCCAATTCTCCCTATATTGGTTGATTTTCCTTTATGTTATATTTCCCTATATTTTTCACATATTACACTTATGATAGTTTGTGATATTGAAGACGATCGACAACAATGGAGACGATCATACGTCCATTATTGATGAAGACCGCGAAGATCATGAAGAAAATACATCATCTAAGGAGATGAATATTACTTGATTCTAGAGGCAAGTATTGTTGCCTCATTTATGTAGACGAGAAAGGATCCCTCGCCATACATCGATTTTAACAGGAAATGATTGGGATTGAGGGATTCTTATAGGTATTAACGAAAGATTTTTCGATAACAAGAGGTTGACAATGCCCCATTTCTACACCCTTGTAAGATTATTGGAATCCAAATGCTTGATTTCAGATTACCAACAAACACGAGTGTCTTGTATTCTGGCAACTACTTCCTTTGTTGTGAACCCAAAAAAATGTTACTGGGCTCAACAATCAATTGATTATTTGGGTCACTTTATTTCAGCCCAAAAGGGTTAAGGTGGACCCTTTTAAGGTCCAGACTATTTTGCAATGGCCAATTCCGAAGTTAGTAAGGTGGATCCTTATAAGGTCCAGGTTGTTTGCAAGGGATGTTCGTTTTGAGGTAGGGATTTATGTTTTTCTCAAATTCAGACCATACCGTTAGCTTTATCTGTTCAAGCGATTCATTGCCAACTGTATGAAGTTGCACAACGAATAGGACCATATGCATATCGGTTTTTGCTGCCAACGTTGTCGCTCTACACCCTGTATTCCATGTTTCTCAGCTTAAAGCTAGCGTGGGCGATCATGTAGTTAGTGCTCAATTTTCACCTGATTTCATGGATGAGTGAGTGGACTTTTAGCCAGCTGTTGCTTTTCATTTTCAATGGGTGTGGAGAGGGGATGACGGTTTCCTAGGTATTAGTGATGTGGGTCGCCATCCGAAGGAAGATGCTACATGGGTTGATAAGGGACCATTCCGAGAGCATTTTCTAGATTTCCGCCTTGCGGACAAGGTTGATTTTGAGAGGTAGGGAGTTGATACACCTATCATCTATAGGTGTGGCAAGAAGGTTAATTATAATTAATGTTGGGCAGAGGCCTTATTTTATTTGACAATGTCAGGCGTTCAGTTATGTGCTTGTTCCCACGAGCATGTCAGTGGGCTTTCATTTTGAATAAATAAAGTGTGTAGATTAGGGTGATCATCTTGGAAAATATTG
This sequence comes from Caryopteris x clandonensis, assembly GCA_028749325.2. NCBI lineage: Eukaryota > Viridiplantae > Streptophyta > Magnoliopsida > Lamiales > Lamiaceae > Caryopteris > Caryopteris x clandonensis. The sequence goes on along the minus strand of JAPYKT020000034.1, from coordinate 2,869,481 downwards.
ATTGATTGGCCTATGGCTTAGACAAGAGTTTTTTCTCGGTTACGTTCAGAATTGACTTATTTTCTTGAACTTGTGTTTTATTATTAAAATATGTGAATCACTTGTTCTAGCATAATATTGGTTCAAATACATTGTGTGCTTTTGTGGTTTCATAACCTGTGTGAGATCCCATTTTGTTTTAGACTTGTATGAAACTTTTGTATAATTTAATTACTTCTACAAACACCTCTTTTTGTGAATACAAAATAATAGTGTTATTGCCAAAATCAAAGAAACATAAAATCAAAGAGATTAGAAAGATAATAAATTAATTTGAGCTTACAGCATGAAACTGATAAAAATAACTAACACCATTAATTATTATGCACAATAAGGAATTGCGTGCAAAATTAATAACGTATTTGGGAGTTTCATACAATTTTAAAATTACGTAGATACTTCGCACAAAATAATGAAACTACATGAGCATGAGGTGTAATTTCCACAAAATTACAAAATTATGAAACCACATGAACATATTTCATCAAAAGGTCGAGACTTTTTAATTCAAGTCCTGTGTATATAATATTTAATGTCATATGCATAATGTTGGGTTAGTCGAACAAATCCACATTGAATATAGAAGGGAGGATCGTGGGATTATTAGGATGAAAATTATTTCCGTTGGTATGAGATATTTTGGAGAAAGTTTAAATAGAAATTTATACACACTTGACTCAAAGTGAACAATATCTTAATAATATGAAATTACAGTTCTCAAAATAAACAATATCATACTAATGTGAGTTTACAGTTATCAGCTCAAAAAATATAATAATGCACAATAATTACTAAAAAAGTATGACATAAAGCTCAATTCATGAAGTTTCTTTTAACTTGGATGATTAGGCTGAGATCAATTTATATATACTTCAAGAACCAAAACAAAATGGAAAATAGAAACCAAAATTAACCCTCTCTTAGATGAATCAACAGAGTGATATAAAATAATTAGTAGAGTATTATGAAGTAATGGTGAAGTGAGATTACATCTAGGAATAATTTAGAAATGAGAATAAAGGGCAATATGACCAACCTCTTTTGTCTCACACGTTGGTTAAAAGTTAGCCAGTAGCACACGAGCCCAACAGAAATATAGCTAGGGTCTAGGTGGACTAGGTCCCATTGTAAGAATTTCCATTTCCAGAGGGTTGTTTGTCTTTATTTCTTGCACATGTTCGTGGGAGCCTTTTCAAAGATTTTTCTTTCTCTTGGAAAAAAAAAAAAGGATTTTTATTTTTTCCACACAACCTTCAAAAGCACCTGCCATTGGTCAGAGGGTTACTGCTGCTGTTTTACCCTCTGTCAAACATTTATTTTTTAAAGATTGCTTTCCAGAAATTATTCAGTTGATTTGTACCAATTATATCTACCTTAACCAACTGTTCCTCGGAGTTGATTGAATAGGCTTCTAACTTTCAGATCTTTACCTTTCATCATTTGCAAGTATGCTATAATTTTTTTGTTTTAAGGGTATGCTTAAATTTTGAGAAAATAAAGGGGTGCCCTTCCCTTATGTTTTCACTTCAATATATATTTTTTACTTTGGCACAAAATTTTAGGTATATATGTAGAAAAATTAATTGGGTATATATAAAATGTAATGATTATTATTGATTTTAATTTGTTTTAGAATATATTCATATATATTTGATAGGAGATTGACAAATTATGTCACATTTGATTCATGGTTGAATTTAGATAGTGTGATAAAATTTTATAAAAATTATCAATATTAATAATTAGAATGCGTTATTCTCTTTATAAGAAGAAAAAAAAAAGCGATTGTTTTCAAAACTATTTCTAGATGCTCAAGGTGTACCGATTTATTTTTTTTTTTTTTTTTGGGTATACTATCTCAAAGTATATGATTTGTATGTAAATACTCATTGATACCTTTGTAAAAAAAAAAAAAAAAAAGGGATCTGGTAGGGAAGAAAACACGAGATTTTGTTAAATAACACCCAAATATTTATTTTATAAACTCTTTGTTGAAAACATAGAATGATAGTGTAGTATAAAATATTGTAATTACAAAATAATTAAGGAAGTATGAGTTAATTTTAAATTGAAACCTGAACTTAAAGTTTATCAGTGTTTTCCATGAATAATGAATTTTTTTATTTAATTATAACATCAATCATGTTTTCCATCATATAATTGTGGGATACGTGTTTCCTACCGTATTACTAAACACAACAAATTGGAACGCTACCACAATCACTTCTCACGTTGATTCACAACCATTTCACTCTCTCATTAGTAAAATGCGCTTAGAAAAAAAACAAAACTCTCACAAAAAGAATCTTTCAGTATTCTGCGCATCAAGTGATCTAATTTGCAAGGCTTAAATAAAGAATTAAAGATTGGAAATAAATCTTTTTGCATTTGACAAATGCTCCTATGCGCCATATACATAGGTTTGTTTTACACAAAATTGGTCGAATCCTAGTTTGAAAAGAGCAAAAATATGTGGATTCTAATCAACTCAATTAGGACCCGTAAAAAATATATGGATTCACACACCATGTGCTTAAGTACTTTTTTTTTGCGCGCACATATCTGGATATGATATTTTTTAGAAAAAATAATATTTTTTAGGTGAAATATAATACTTTTTAAGATTGTTAGAAAATATTACTTTTATGATAAAAGTATACTTTTTACAATAAAAATATGAGGTCCAAAATAATTATGTTGTAATATTGTTCATAAAATATGTAATATATTTTCAGTTTAAGTAATCATTTTTTAGGTTAAATGTAAATATATATATATATATATATATATATAAATTACAAAGGAGTATCTTCATTCTCTCTCTCTCTTTTTCATGTAGATGATAATCTTTCAAATAATTTGACTAGAAATTAATGGAGTCTATTTTTTCATGTTTTAATTTTTTATTAATCTCTTTTATTTTATTTTCTTTTATAAAAAACTATTCTATTAAAAATTAAGATTGAAATGAGGCTGGAGGGGTGTGGTTGGACCACTGTATAGGGGTTGGAATTAAGCTTAAATGTCTTGATGGAGCCAATTTTATGGAAGACTACTTCACAAGCATGTTTCACACATCACATAAGAAAGAAACTTTAATGGGCCATAACCCCCCATCATGGACTTGACTTGAACAAAGTAATTTAAGTGAATCATTCTCCACTACTCTAGGATGGTTAGAAGACAAATATAACAAATCAAAATAATAATACTTTAACAATATCCCTACAGCATTTTTTGTCAAGAAATGAAGTAAATGACATCTTGCAAAAGCATGTTAGAATAAAACTAATATCCCATAATAAAATACTTATTCTCGTCCCCCGTAAAATAAGCAATAATGGCATGGTTATGTTTTGCTCCCGGTCAAAAGTTCAAAGAATGAAATGAAAGCTCATTGAAAGAAAATTGACAAGTTTGTTGGAAGACAAAACATAAATGCAATGTGTCCCCTAAATTCTCACATACTTAAATAATATGAACATTTCATTGGTCTTGTGCAGCGTGTGATGAAGAGAAAAACACATAGAAAGAGAAAAATGATGGAACAAGATGAAGTGAACAAGATGAAGTGAACAAGATGTAGAAGGACTTTTTGTGAGCGTGTTGTCACGGACTTGTTCCCTTAACAATGAACCGTGCGGCCTTAGCTTATTTCCGCCCCTTGCGATTGCTAAGTCAGCCTCGCTCGTAAGTGAAGTGTGTGGAAAAGTGCTGGCAAGAAAGTAAAGTGTGCAAGTATTTGTAGGAAAGCTCTATTCACTCAAACTCACTTGATGAGAACTTGATGATTACAAATGAAGTGGATGTCCCTATTTATACTACTCCACCTCCTCAATGGATGGTGGTGATCGATTAGATCCTACGGTGGAGATTAAGTCTCCAGAATTCTCCACAAGTTACTATACATTGGAGGGTTCTACACACTTTCTAGAATACTCTCTAGAATACTCCTATCTTACCACAATTTTCTAGAGAATTCTATGTACAAAGGGTTATGAGTGTGGGCCAAGTATTTTGGCTTGAAGATTGGGTTTGGTAAGGTATGAACCTCTCAAGTCCAAGTGCAAAAATGGCCGAAGAGGCCCAATTTTGTGACATTCTCCCCCACCTATTCTGGCGGCATCCTCGTCGCCTCATATTGATGCAGTTGTTCCTTGAACTGCCACAGATCATTTTTGGGTTCCTATATTGCCTCAAACTCTGGCAGTCCTTTCCACTTGATTAAGTACTCGGTGCGGGGTGGAACGCCTCTCCTTCGGATAACTCTTTTTGATAACACCTCCTGAATATCCTTATCAAATGACTTGGAGACTACTGGAGGTGCTCGTTGGGAATTCCCTCGGTTTTGGTCTTCCATATCTTCGTTGTACGACTTCAACATACTTACATGGAAGACCGGATGAATTTTTAAAGTGCTAGGTAGGTCAACACGATACGAAACTTGTCCTACCTTAGCAGTGATGGGAAAGGGACCTTCATACCTTCGTACCAAGCCTTTGTGCAAACTCCATAAAGCTTTGAACTGTTGTGGCAAGAGCTTCACAAGGGCTTGGTCCCCAATAGTGACTCCCGGGATCGCCTATTTTCATCCGCCCACTTCTTCATATGCTTGCGGGCCTTCTCTAAGCATGACCGAGTGATGTCGGCTTGTTCTTCCCATGACTTCGCTATCTTAGCTGCTCCCAGACTTTTTCCTTCAATGAGGGGTGTTGCCAAGGTGTGGGGAGTCAGAGGTTCCTGACCCGTGGCTAGCTCGAACGGACTCCTTCCCGTGGCTTCACTTCTCTACAAGTTGTATGAGAATTGGACAATGTCAAGTAACTTGGCCCAATCTCGTTGATTAGCACTCACAAAGTGTCGTAGATAACACTCCAACAAGGTATTTTCCCACTCGGTCTGCCCATCTATTTGCGGATGAAAACTTGTGGAGAAGTTGAGCTTGGTGCCAAGGAGTTTAAACAGCTCCGTCCATAAACGTCCCGTAAAGTGAGGGTCTCGATCACTCACGATGTTCTTTGGCAGCCCCCAGTATTTGACAACGTGCTTGAAAAAATCCTCTTGCTGCCTCCTCAGCCGTGCAGTTCTTGATGCACGGGATGAAGGTACCATACTTTGAGAATCGGTCTATCACCACCATGATAGACCCATAGCCTTTCGACTTTGGAAGGGCACTGATGAAGTCCAAGCTAATGGAATGCCACGGCCTTTCTGGAATGGGTAGTGGCTCGAGCAATCCTGCAAGATGCTTATTGTCCACCTTGTCTTGTTGATACACAAGACATGTCCTTACGTAAAGCTCGACACTATCCTTCATTTGGGGCTAAAAGTATGTTGTCTCCAAGAGTGCCATTGTGCACTTCTGGCCCGGATGTCCTGCCCACTTGGTGTCATGGCATTTTTTGATGAGATCCCACTTAAGTTGTCCCATTTTGGAACAAATAACCGCCATCCCTTGGTGTAGAGTAGGCCATCCTCTACCCAAAAACATTGCGTCTTGCCTTCCTCGGCTAACTTCTTAAGCTCCCTAGCCATCCAGTCATACCGAAGTCTCTCCTTGATGCATTCGATGATGTCCCCTTTGGCTAGGCTAATGGCTGCAAACTTCGCCTTCTGACTCAGTGCATCGGCTACTACGTTGGCTTTTCCCAGCTTGTACTCCAACGTGTAGTTGAATTCGGTAAGAAAATCTTGCCACTGTGCTTGCTTGGGTGAGAGCTTCTTTTGAGTTTGGAAGTAACTTGTGGCGACATTGTCCGTCTTGATGATGAAGTGTACTCCCAACAAGTAGTGTCGCCACACTCGCAAGCAATGGACCACAGCGGTCTTCTCCTTTTCTTGCACTATGTATCGCCTCTTGGTGTCGTTGAGCTTGCGGCTTTCGAAGGCTATCGGATGTTCCTCTTGCATTAAAACTTCCCTGATAGCAAAGTTAGATACATCTGTGTGTAAATCGAATGCTTTGGTGAAGTCGGGCAAGGCTAAGACAGGTTCTTAACTTACGGCGGCCTTTAACTCCTTAAAGGCCTCCTCACATTTTTCGGACCACTCCAATATTCTTCATTTCTTGAGTAGGTCCATCAAAGGAGCAACTTGTGCCGAGTATCATTGTATGAAACACCGATAATAATTAATAAGACCAAGGAAAGATCTAAGTTCGGTTACCTTGGTCGGGGCCTCCCACTCCATGATGGCTTGTACTTTGGATCTGTCCATTTGTATTCTCCTATGGTCGATAATATGTCCAAGAAATTGCACTTCCTGGGTGGCGAATGTGCATTTCTCCTTCTTAACATAAAGCTCATTCTTCCTTAGTACTTGGAAGACGGTTCGTAGGTGGTCGATATGTTCCTCCAAAGAATTACTATAGACGACAATGTCGTCCAAATAAACCACCACAAATCGGTCCAAATATGGATGGAAGATCTTGTTCATCAATGTGCAGAAGGTTGCAGGGGCGTTGGTTAGTCCAAAGGGCATGATTAACCATTCGAACGACCCGTATCGAGTGATGCATGCTGACTTCGGCTCATCTCCTTCTACTATGCAGACTTGGTAGTAACCTTTTTGTAAATCCATCATGGTATACACCTTGGCTCCTCCAAGTCTATCGAACAAGTCAGCCATTAATGGATAGGGTAACGGTTTTTTATAGCTACCTTATTTAGCGCCCGGTAGTCCACGTACATCCTCAACGATCTATCATGCTTCTTTTGGAACAACACTGGAGCGCCATAGGGTGCCTTCAAAGGTCGAATCTTCCCCGTGTCCAATAATTCCTTTAGTTGCCTTTGAAGTTCCTCTAATTCAAGTGGAGCCATTCGGTAGGGAGCCATGGAAGGCGGTTTGGCACCCGGCTCTAACTCAATTTTGTGGTCCACCTCCTGCCTTGGTGGGAGTTTGTTGGGTAATGAGGCCGACATAATGTCCTTGTTCTCCTCAAGGACTCTTTAGACGATAGATGGTACTTCCTCCATTTTATCGATGGCTTGATGTTCCTCTTTAACCAAGGCCAAGTATGTCGGCTCTCTATGTTTCACCCCCTTGGTGATTTGTATGGCCGATAATTACTTTTCTTCTCTAGTTTGGCTGTCAAGTAACTCGAGGGTGGGAATTAGACAAGGTGCTCCTTTTTCAATGATATACACAGTACTAAATGAAGGCATGGGGATAGCAGTTACCTGCCGTAAGAATTCCATACCAAGCACGACCTTGAAGTCGTCCATCGGTGTCACTGAAAGGTTCACCTGGCCTTTCCAAGTTCCCACGTTGCTCCACGCCTCGGGCTACCCCATTGAGTGGTTGAGCATTAGCGTTTACCATCTTGAGCCAACCCTCGTCCCTTGTCTATCGAAGCTTTAACCTCTTGGCTTCATCTTCCGTCATAAAATTGTGCGTGGCCCCCATGTCTACAAATGCTTTGGTTGGCACCACATTGATGTGTGTTTCCATGTACATCAGCCCCTTGAAAGATGTCGTGGGCATTGGCTTGGCCTTTAGAGCGTTGATAATTTGGAGTGAGCCCATGTGACTCGATTTCTCTTCCATGCGAGTCTCCAATTTGTGCCTTTCCACCATTGCAGACAAGGACCCAAGTTATGGGCAATTTTTCATGGCATACGGTCCTTTGTATACGAAACATCCATCTTTGGGGATGAAGGCCTTCTTCTTCTCTTCATAGTTGGATCGGGTTGGTTACTTGTCACTTCCTCTGAAGTTGTGCCTTCGGTTGTCTTTGTCCCGATTGTCTCTATCTTTCCCATCCCGCCTTTCTCCCCCACCTTTGGTTTGGTACTTTTCTTTCCTCAGGGGAGCATCGATGTGTGGATGTGGTGGGAAGTCGGCTATAGATTCGGCGATAGTAATAGCCTCATCTACAGATTTGATATCCCGTTGATGTATCTCTTGTTTGGCCGAACTTTGCAAACCATCAATGAAGTAGAAGAGGAGATCGTCATCTGTTAGGCCGGGGATTTGAAGTATAAGGGTGGCAAACTCTTTTACATATTCTCAGATGGTACCCTTTTGCTTCAATTCCCTTAACTTCCTCCGAGCCTCATAAACCACATTCTCGGGATAGAAGTGGCGCTTGAGTTCTCTCTTAAAGTCATCCCAAGTATCTATCCGACATGAACCACGTTCTATGTAGGCATGCTTCCTACGCCACCATAGCATGGCAGTATCGAAAAGATAAAGAGAAGCAGTCCTTACGTTGGATGCCTCGTCCATAAGGTTGAGTCCCTCAAAATATTGTTCCATCCGCCATAGGTAGTTTTCCACTTCCTTGACGTCCCTTGCTCCATTGAACCCCATTGGCTTGGGGCATGCCACCCTTGGTGTGGCAACGGTAATACTAGCCTCTCCACTAGCTGCGGCCCTCTTGCACAAAGCCAAGTCCTTCCGTATCCCCTCAATGCTGTTTTGTAGGGCTTGGATGGCATCCTCGATGTTGGCAAAGCGAGCTTCCATATCGTTGCTAATTTATTCCACGTCCCCCTTGAACGTGTCAAGTTCCTCCAAGACATGATCCTCCAATGTCTTGAAATCATGTTGGACCTTTTCAAGTTTCTCCTCAAGTTCGGCGGCATCAGTTTCCCACGAAGAGCCCTCACGAGCCTTGCTTTGATCACGCCTCTTCTTGGGTTGGACTTGAACGGTCTCTCGGCCTCATTCCTCGGATACGTTGGATTCGTTTCCCGCCATCACTTTCCTCGTGCACAACTCTTAGCCCAAACCTGGCTCTGATACCACCTGTCACAGACTTGTTCCCTTAACAATGAACTGTGCGGTCTTAGCTTATTTCCGCCCCTTACGATTGCTAAGTCAGCCTCGCTCGTAAGTGAAGTGTATACAAAAGTGTTGGCAAAAAAGTAAAGTGTGCAAGTATTTGTAGGAAAGTTCTATTCACTCAAACTCACTTGATGAGAACTTGATGATTATAGATGAAGTGGATGTCCCTATTTATACTACTCCACCTCCTCAATGGACGGTGATGATCGATTAGATCCTACGATGGAGATTAAGTCTCCAGAATTCTCTACAAGTTACTATACATTGGAGGGTTCTACACACTTTCTAGAACACTCTCTAGAATACTCCTATCTTACCACAATTTTCTAGAGAATTCTATGTACAAAGGGTTATGAGTGTGGGCCAAGTATTTGGGCTTGAAGATTGGGCTTGGCAATGTATGAACCTCTCAAGTCTAAGTGAAAAAATGGCCCAAGAGGCCCGATTTTGTGACAGTGTGCACCATTTGAGAGAAAATATTGAGAGTGATGAAAACAATATTAAATATATGGAGTGGTATTTGAAATGACTGAATAAACAAGATAGAAAAGTGGAGGCAAAAGTTAATTTATTTTTCGTAAGACAAAATTTTCCAGTATGTAATGCTCACGGTATATATCAATCGTCCCAAATATACAATGACTTTAAACTTCATGATCGTAGCACAACAATGCCAAAAGTTATCAACGAACAACTCGATATTCAGAACTTTCTTTAAAACAAAGTAGGGAATATTACAATGCTTAGAATGCAATGATGCAAACATTAGCGGAGTGAATTGATTGATTTATTTTGGTTTCTATTTATAATAAAAAAAGAGTTGTGTATGTAGTCCATGTGCGAGCCATCAATTTGTGGCTCCTCGTGACAATACGCACCAACGAAGTGCAAAGTGCACCCAATGCGGTAAGTGCGTTGTGTGCATGCTCGTAAGTGCGTTGTGTGCATGCTCGTGCGGGCTTGGATGATGCCGTTGACTTAGCCATAAGGCTAGTACAAGACATCACTAGGTTTCATCATAAGAGGATTACACTTGATTACTCCTTATCAAAGTGCTCCAACTAATCAGATGAGTAATTTTTCCTTGCTTTTCGTATGTGGGAGGTAGTTTTTCATATCCTACTCCTCTTTTATTATTTTCTAAGTTTAAGCTGATAACTTTAAACATTAATTTTTTATTCACCCTAAATTGATTTGACAAAATAAATACTCCAAATTCATCTAATCGGAACATAAATTTTGATTTTTAACTTATTTCTATTTTTCGCAAATGAAAGATAACTTTAAAATTTCCTATAGATCGATCAGTACCAAACTTCATAAGCCAATTTTCCAACAATCATCCACATGAGTGACAATTAATGCATGCATGTATGTGGACATTTAAGAAAGTTGCGAAAAACTTTTATTGCATTAGGATAGATAACTTTTATCTTTGAAACTTCCATAGTCTAATGCTATCAAATTTACTTATTGTTCAATGAAATTGATGTCTTGAAATGGTCAACTTTTGTGCATACCAAGACAATAACTTTTATTTAATAGCAATTATAATAACGAGAATCGGTGCCTAGACCGGTCCGGGACATTAATAAAATTATTTTAAATAGTTGAACTAGTAAAAACCAGCTAAAATTGGTATAATCGGTCAAAACTAGTCCAACCAGCCAAACGATTCTTTTAATTTTTTTTATAATTAAAATTAAAAGTTAAGAAAATAAGAATTATTAAATTGGTATAATCAGTCAAAATTAGTCCAACTAGCCAAACGATTCTTTTAATTTTTTTTATAATTAAAATTAAAAGTTAAGACAATAAGAATTATTTTATGGGGTAACATATATGCCTTAAGTTATGTATTTACAAAATTACTTGTTGTGGATGTTAATATATAATATATATGTGGTTACATAAAAAAAATTACTATTTTTTCGGTTAAACCGTCGGTTCGATCGATCCAATGATTGGACTGGCATTTGTGGCTCTGTTATGAAAACTCTAGTTTTAATCCCATTTCCCTTACTACATTGTACATTAGATCTTTGCTAATGCCTTTAGTTAAAGGATCAACTATATTTTACTTTGATTTCATGTAATCAATGGGAATTATGCCACCAGAGTTCAATTGTGTAACAGTGTTACGTCTCTTACAAATGTTTCAAGACTTACTGTTGTACATATTGCTTTGTGCTCTCCCAATTGTTGACATGCTAACACAATGTCTCATCATCTGAGGTACTCGTTAAATCCAACATGAAATATTCTCTAAGAAGTTTTTAAGTTATTCAACTTCTTCGTCGACTTTATTTAATGCAATGAACCCTTGTCAATGATGTCTAATTATCTTTTATTGAATTGATCCTGAATCTACTATGTTTACTAACTGAATATGCAATGTTAGGGTATGTACAATTTCTTAAGTACATTAACCAATGACTTTTGCATAGTTCAATTGAGATATTGGGTCTTTTTTCTTTTGGCTATGTAGACTTAGATCTATCGATGTCTTAGTCGGAGGTATGTCACAAGGCTCAAATTTCTAGAGTACATTCTCAAAGTAATAGGATTGTGACAAGACAATTATATCAGAAGTTCTACATAACTTTATTCCAAGTATATATTATGCTCATGTAAAAAATTTCTTTAACATCTTCTTAATCTTCATGATCATATCATGGTTGTTTCGCATGATCAAATAGCGTCTACATATAGATAGACAATCACGTATTCATCTGGTATGCCCTTTATGTATATACATTTGTCACACTCATTGATTTTAAATCCATTTGGAAACATTGTTCTATCAAATTTCTCATACCATTGTTTAACCACTTGTTTCAGGATGTATAATGACTTGAAAAGTTCGTATACTTTATGTTCTTGTCCGAGTGCAATGAAGCCTTCCGATTGTTCCATATATATCCCCTCTTCTAATTCCCCTTTGAGGAATGTTATTCTTACATTCATCTGATGTATTTCAGGTTTATGCAATGTTGTAATGGCTATGAACACTCTAATGGATGTGATTCTCATGACATATGAGCACGTGTAGTCGAAATCATATCATTCCTTTTGTTTGAACTCTTTAGCCACCAACTGAGCTTTGTACTTGTAGATTGATCCATCATCTTTGTGTTTTCTTTTGAGAATCCATTTTCATCCAAAAGATTTGAAACTCAGTGGAAGATCAACTATCTCTAAGTATGATTCTGCATGATGGACTCAATTTCATAGTTAATAGTTTCTTTCAAAGATGAGCATCTGGACTAGACAATGCTTCTTAGATTGTCCTAGGTTTATTTTCTAACATATAAGTTAGAAATTTGGACCAAATGACTAGGTCACTTTAGTTCTCTTGTTGCGTCTAGGTTCCTCAACATTGAGGAGACCCTTCTAAAACTTTATAAGTTCTTTTATTAGAATTTATATCTTTCCTTTCTTTGTTTGGAGAGACGTTCTTAAAATATATCACATTTCTTGATTATATGGGCATTCCCTTGTGTATATCAGGGATTTTTTATTGGTGCACTAAGAATCAATATGCACTACTGATGTATGCATATCGAATGCAAATGCATTCAACAATTTTGGGTCATATTTTCACCTGTTTAGGTTTAGGTACTTCTACCTTTGCTATGAACCTCTACATTTGAAGGTAATTGTTTGAAGGCTTTCTTCTATTCATAGTTCAAATAAGGTTTGTCCTATTTTCTTATGTGGTAACTTGCAAAAATTTGTGATTAGCTGAAAGCACAATTTTCCCCCACATTTCTAGGGTAAGCTTGAGCTAATCAACATAACGTTCATCATCTCCTTTAGAGTAAAGTTTTTGTGTTCTGCAACACCATGTGACTGAGGTGAGTATAAAGTAGTTTCTTAATGAATAATGCCATGTTTTGTTCAAATTTTTTAAGGGGGTACATATTCTTCACCTCTATCACCTTAAATCATTTTTATTTTGTGCTAAGATGATTTTCAACTTAATTCTTATAGCTTTTGAAGGCTTCAAGGGCTTCGTCTTTTTTTTTTCAAAAGAAATATATAGTTGTATGTTGTGCAATCATCAGTAAATGTAATGAAATATTATTTCCCACATCTACTTTGCACAATTTCTATATCGTATATGTCCATATGGATTAATTCAAGAGGCGTTGAATGGAAATTTGCTTTGGCCAATTTTCCCTCAACACAAATTTTACATTTATTTTGTGAATCAAATTTCATCACAGGTAGTAAATTTATACTTACATTCGTAGTGTACTTAGATTTATGTACTTATCTATCATGTCATAAATTAGAACACTCAATCAAACATAAATAACTAATAACTTTGTTTTCTCGTGGTGTATAGTCATTACATTCATCTTAAAGAGCCTTTTTTTTTTCTTCTAAGTAACCATTTCTACAAACTGACTACTTTTAGTCATTACAAAGTTTTATGCTTCCAATTACTAACTGTGAACCATATACTAAATTCTTGAAAAGGTTTGAGACATGTAGCACATCTACCATTGTTAGCTCTTTGCCTGAGATCATCTTTTATACCACCTTAACCACACAACTAAGTTGGAAGTTGTCAAGTTCCCCATGAACAACTTCTCATTGGTAATCAGGATATACAATGAGAACATCTATGTCTTTAAGCATATGTGGCATGTTGCCCCAATATCCACCTACCAGCCTCTTAGTTATCTACTAGGTTGACTTCAAACACGATAGTTGATAGGTTTTTCTGAGACATATTCAATGGTATGTATCTTTTCTAGGTCAAATGAGCTTAGCTTCAATTGTCTTTCTCTTGTTGACAAAAATTCTTTACCATATGACCAGGTTTTTCACAGTTGTAGTAATTGCCTTAGATTTTTTTCTAGCTTTCTTTTACTTTAGCTCTTACTGCTGCTGCAGCTTTTTATCCATCATTTTTCTCTTCTTGCAAGTACTTGCTTAGTCAGGTTTACTTTAGTATACAATCACCCTGCCTCTCTTAATATTCTCGGTTGTCTTCCTCAATACTTAGTCTCACTATCATCTTGTCCTGAAGCTCCATTTATTTTCTCTTGTGCTTGAGATAATTTTTGAAATCCTTCCACAAGGGCGGTAACTTTTTAGGTATTTGAGCTACTTGAAAAAATTTGTTTAGTCGCATACCTTTAGCATATATGTCATGCATAATTACATTTGATCCAAGATTGTCCTTGAATCCGCTATCTTGAAGTCTGAGAACTTACCAACAATGAATTTCATCATTCGAGCATCTTCAGTCTTGTAATTCTTTTCTAAGGAGTCCCACAATTTTGTTGTAGTTCGTGTAACAGTATAGACAATTTTAGAGGGAATCGTCTAAGCCATTTAGGATAAAATTTCGACATAGGAAGTCGTTATTCCATGTATCCATTGTTGTATATTATTGTTCATCAATTTTTTTTTCTAAAATAGTTGGCACTTCTTCTTTTAGGTCTCTGAGTATAAACATGTGTTGTAGGAATAGGACTTGACACCATCTTCAAATACACATAAATGTATGTTTTACAATTCTTAAATAAGTGGTTTGGTGTATTTGAAATTATTAAATAAACAAAATAGAAAAGTCGAAGCAAAAGTTAAATTCTTTCTCTATAAGATGAAATTACCCAGTATTTAGTGCTCGTAGTCTACAAATCATCCCAAGATACAATGACTTTGAACTTTAAGATCGTAGCATTCTAGCCTTTTTGGTGAGCCAATGCATCCAACTGGTGTATTATACCTGTTTTTTCACATTGCACTTGTTCGGTGCACATGCACCCACGAGCCCGCTCTAATATGACCCATGCTCTGATCCGACCTGGTCTGTGTGCCACACCCCCGAGTAGTCAGCATGCAATCCATTAAGTTGTGGTTTGACTTGTCAAGATTATTAGGCTCCTCTACCTCCTCCCAATAATGTGCATGTGAGAAGTACACCCTCAAAAGCACCTAATGCGATGTGTTCATATGGGTCGTGGGCTCACACCATCCTTGCATCCAATTGAGTTAGCCATAAGCCTAACATAAAACACCACTAGGTTGAACCATAGGAGGAGTGCACTCAATTACTCTTTATCAAAGTGAGCTATAAATAAACTGAGTAGTATTTCCGTGTTTTTTCCTATGTGGGATGTGGATTTTGTGTTCATTATTTTTCAAGTTTAAATTGCTAACTTTAAGCATTAGTTTCACATTCACCCGAAATTAGATTTGAGAAAATAAATGTTCTAAATTCATTTACTTAGAACGTAGATTTTTGTTTGTTACTTACTATAAATTTTGACAAATGAAACATAAATTTAAAATTACCTAAAGATTCATCAATGAAAAATTTCATAAGCCAATTTCAAACAAAACATTAGCCAAATAAAAGTCCTATTACCTGCCTTTTAGCCCACAAGACATGAATTCACCCTCTTTCGATTTTCTTTATCAATAGACATTGAAGATTCATCAAAATCAATTAAAAGATCATGTTAGCATGAATACTATCGTGTGTAATACATGTTAGAATTTCCAAAAAAATCTCCTTCTACATGTAGATATAATTATCATCCAGCATAGATGTCATGAAAATTCAATAGTAACACTTGTGAGATCAGTTTTAAAATTGTCGCCTTTTATTTACAGAAAGCATGCATAGATTTTTGCCCAATAAAATTATTAAACTCAAATATTTAAAGCCATGTCTTAAAAAGCTTGAGCAAACTTAATAACAAACATAATTAAAGTAACAAGATAGACAAAAATAGCATAAAATTATGTCAATTATGAAGGGCATATCTTAACATATGCGCCTGTAAAATTATGTTTTATTAATATTGTGAAATATGTTACAAAATTCAGAAAATATATTAATCAAAATATAATTACTTAATGAGATAATAGGTCATAACAAAAGAATAAGTTTGAAATTTTAAAAGTTATTGTGTATTTTATTAATTAATTTACAGTATATTTTAAAGCTTTTTTTAAACCCATAAATACTCAAGGATTGTACTAGTATATATTATGTGCGAAAGTTTTATCTTAATGAAAAAGCATATATATGGCCATTAGCGTAATGATTTCTTATCAATTAATTAGTTCATTCAACCAATTCTGAGGTTGGAAATTTCTATTTTGGTTATGCTATTAGTTTGTGTTTTATTTCACTAGTAGGATGTTGATAATATTATGCGTGTAATGTTTATTTATTTATATAATCATGTTACACAATTCCCATAAAGAATATGAGGTTTTTGGTATAATTATATGCTACCCCTCTCTTTGCATTTCATTTGACTTTTGTTACAAACATTATACATGCATTTTTGGTAATTTACATTTATAATTATTCCATTATATTGACTAACTTATTTATTCATTTAGCTTAACAAAATATCTTTTTTTTTTCTTTTTCTTTTTTGCTTTTAGGATCTATTTGAACACTCATCTACCTCTTTATTAAAGGTAGTCACATGACACAAACATATAGTATTTCTATAGTACAACCTAATCAAAATGAATACAATTGCAATAGTATTCATTAGATTTCCTCTCTTGCAAGTATGACCCTTGATATTTTTTTGATCTTGGTTTTTATCCCTCACATTTTCATGCAGTAAATCTATTTAAAATCTATGACCACTTTCTATATCTTTTGTAAATGGAAATGCACAATGATGTATCCAAATTCAGAGAGCTTTTCTCTCCACTATTCAGAAAACATTAATTGACCAAATATTAGGTTAAATCTTATTTTTAATCACTTCAATTAACTCTACAATTAAAATCATATAGTTTAAGTTACATTTTCTTAGCGCAAGTTTATAGTATTTAAATTAAAAAGATTCAAAATTATTCCAAAGTCTACTTCTCCTATCTATGTGGTCTAGGTTCGAAACTTGGCTGATACATAAGAGAAAGTTTGTTCATTCCTTTTTTTTTTAATTTTTCAACACATAAAATGACCCAAATGCACTGAGGTTTGGACACAAAGGAAAATACAAGGACACAAAGTCTAGGTTTGGACACTTAGTCCAAGACACACAATCTCTCACTGAGGTTAAATACAAGGACACAAAGTTCGAGACACACAGTCTCTTACCAAGGAAATACAAGGACACAAAGTCTAGATTTGGGCACAAAATCCACATACGAGTCACAAAGTCCCAACACAATTCATCAAGGACATCAAGTTGCTCCACCTCAAATGGAGCCGTATTAGACAACAAGTAAAAAGCACATAACTAGGCAAGCAAACAAATCAGACTCATTTTGAAAAAAGAAATAACAAACTGACTATTACCACCTTATAGCCCGGTTCACCCCTAGACCAAATTCTATAACCTTTTACCTATCCAGATACCTTAAGAAAGCATATTTCTTAGAACGCATATATCAAACCACACAAAAGGTTTATGATTACTAACCTTGAATCAGCTCACTAAGAACCAAATCACATGTTAGCAATCAACGCATATATGTAAGCCTGGATATAATCAATTATTACCAAGTTAAAAATATCCAAATAAACACACGAATTCACACAACTAATTTTTGTTTTTCACCCCTTGCCGATTCCACAAAAAATCAACAATAACCAAAACAAATTCACACAAAATCCTATAGGTAATAGCTAAACATGTAACACAACAGTTGTAGAAAGACATTCAAGAAAATTTATATGGAGATGTATGAAATATATATCCAGAATCTATCAACAATTAATTTTGGTTAGAATGCATAGAATTCATAGACATTTTCTCACATGTATGAGTCACCATAAAAAGCTCACCATAATCATCTAAAACTATATTACCTTTGTTATTATCCTGTTTCTTCTTAGGTCTAGGATAGTATGTAGCAAAATGATCAGTTTCATTACAATTATAACACCTTTCGGATTAGGCAATTTATTGTTATCCCTACTCTTATCAGAACTTTTATTGTGAGTTTAGTTGTTCGAAGCACCATTTTTCTTGTGCCTTCTTCAAACAAACAACACCGACTCATTCTCTATACTCATATTGCGTTTTAAATCCATCTTCTTACTCTTTAGACCGGTTCCGTCACGAGCGAGATTTCATCTCTGCCATACTTAATAGCAAACTTGATGTCTCCATAAGTATCAGGAATAGCATTTAGAAGTACAATAGCTGAGTAATCATCAGTATTTTTATCCCCCAATTGTTTGATATCTTGAATTAATTTAGTGAAACTATCCAAATTTTCATCCATATCTATATTCATGTCAAGTTTGAACCAGAATAATTTTTCTAAGAGGGACAATTTACACGGCAATGTCTTGTTGATAACAGGTTCTTCTAGTTTTCCCCAAAGTTCTTTAGCGGAACCTAGCTTCCCCACTTTCCTAATCACAGAATCAGATAAGTTTAACATAATTGAAGAATATGCTAACTTATCCATATCGAATTTTCTCTCCTCTGTTTCGATATCGAAAAATGCAAGGGAATGTTCTTGTACACCTTTTGTTGTATAAGAAGTCCCTTCATTTACTACTGCTAGATATTGAAATCTTACTTACCGTCAAGACAAAAATTGGATAAGGTAGCCATATTTCACAAACAAACAAGCACAGAATAAAATCACACAAAGGATCAGAGTACTAACCTCAAAGTACCTGTTGAGATTATAACAGCGGAATGTAAGCAAATAATTTTTCACACTATTGCACACAATAGAAAAAATTATCAATCACATAGGACACACAATTCTATGCCGAATCATGACTACTACCACCAAATAATTACCAACCCTATGCTAGATCACGATGACTATTCAAAAATGTAAATAGGTTCAAGCCATTTTACCATAGCAAGATCCTATGGTAAGGGTCTCAAAATTCACCTGACAAGGTCCCGGGCTGGCTGCACACGGGTGTACTTGCTAGGAAATCCTCCTCATCTATACGGAAGTAGGAGGAACGGTAGCAGACTGACCACGTTCTATCTCGATTTGCGATGTTCACAGCCTATAAAACAACACTAGAACAACTATCACACACACATGGAAGACCAACTGAACCCGCGAGAGTACCTCACTTAATCGAGCAAAAATCCGATAAACTGACACGGGATGGCTCATGGTTCTAACCAGAATTGCACTGATCAACATGAACGCACAAAAAATGCACGGGTGCGGGGCGTCATCGGCATAGTGGCACAGGCACTTAGGCATGCGACGCGAGGGCGCATGGGGCGCTAGTCGTGGGCACAGGGCACAGTGATGGTCGTGGGCGGGTGCAGGGTGGGGTGGGGCACTGATGCTGGGCACGGCGTTGGTTGTGGGCGGGCGCAGGGTGGGGCGAGGTGCTGATGCTGGGCAACGCTTCTTTCTTCCACCCTTTCCTTTTAAAAAAAAAATATTTCTAGCAAGATAATACAACGAATAATGGGGGAGATTGGTTACTGTTCATGTGAACAGTAAACAAAAAGACAGGAGAGCATCGTCTCGAGCAACCGTGCTCTGATACCATATTAGGTATCCCTGTGAGACCTTCACCCGACTCATGTTGTGGTTCCTGTCATTATTGATTAGTAATACAATGTGGTCAAATTCTAACCACACTCAAAATCCTGCAACTCATTATCACTCTCTTACACACACAAGTGTATCATAACAGTCAAACACAAAGTAAGAAATGGGAGAATAGAGAAGACAACAAAATATTGTTCTTATTTTTCATATATCGAAGCTAGTGAATATCATCACATTTGTAATGGAGTATATGAGTTGATCTAAGGTTGCCATGTGCTTGAGTTGGGTTAGAGAAACATATTATTCAGCCACATCAAGTGAAACATTAGAATAACATCAACATTTGCCATTTAGGCTAGAGAAACATTTGATGAATATTGAAACTATTTATATTCTATTATTCAAGTGTATAGGCTTAAAATTAATTATATGATTTGGAGATAGGCTTTGAATCCATACCTAAAGATCATGCCTCTTCACCCACATCTTTTATTGCTAGAACAAACAATTTTTTTAATTAAATTGAAAAAATATATTATATTATAAAATACAAATTGGGTAGATTTTAAAATTAAATATTATTAGATCTTAATAGATTAATTTGAAGAATTAATTTGTTGAATTAATTTTCAAATTAATTTTGATATATCTACATAAAATAGTTTATTAGAATATTAATTATATTAATAGATATGAATGAAATCCTAATTAATTATTTTACTTTTTTCTTTTGTTTGAATAATCACATATTTATATATATGGTTTTAGAAATTGAACTAAAGAAATTGCTCAATTTTACTTATTTTAGTGAAAGGTATTACTTGTTTAATTATATAATATTACTTTATCTTTTCCCAATATTACTCGTCTCCTTAAAATATATTAAGTTGAAACTAATATTAAAATATAAAATGATAATTTATAAAAAAATAAAAATTTAATAAACTTTCTAAAAAATTAATAGGAAATATTTATTTATTGACAGTAAATAGATGATAAATTATTCCTTTAGACTACTTTGTTATTATATTAGTAAAGATTCAATTCAAATTAAACAAAATAAATTGTTCGATATTACTTGTTTAAATAAAACGTATTATTTGTCTAGCTAAAAAGTATTATTGGGTTAACTAAAAAGTAGTGCTTGTATATTTATTGATTGTAGATAGATGTTGAATTCTTTTTTTAGACTACTTTGTTATTATATTAGTATATTAAATAAAAAATTAGTCAATATTATTTGTTTAACTAAAATGTATTATTTGTTTAGCTAAAAAGTATTATTAGGTTAACTAAAAAGTATTACTTGTAATATTTATTTATTGATTGTATATAGATGATAAATTCTTCTTTTAGACTATTGTGTTATTATGTTTGAATAGATTCAATTTTTCAGATTAAACAAAAAAAAAATGTTCAACGTTACTTGTTTAACTCAGGTGTATTATTTGTTTAGCTAAAAAGTTTTATTGGGTTAACTAAAAAGTATTACTCGTAATATATATTTATTGACTGTAAATAGATAATAAATTCTTATTTTAAACTACTGTTTTATTAAACTAGTATAGATTCAATTCAAATTAAATAAATGTTCAATATTACTTGTCTAGTTAAAAAATATTACTGGGTTATCTAAAAAGTATTACTTGTAATATTTCTTTATTGACTGTAAATAGATGATATATTATTCTTTTAGAATACTTTGTTATTATATTAGTATAGATTCAATTAATATTAAACAAAAACATTGTTGATTATTACTTTTTTAACTGAAATGTATTATTTGTTTACCTAAAAATTATTATTGGGTTAACTAAAAGGGTTAACTAAAAGGTATTACTCGTTATATATATTTATTGATTGTAAATAGATGATAAATTCTTCTTTTAAACTACTTTTTTTATTATATTAGTATAGATTCAATTAAAATCAAACAAAAACATTGTTCATTATTACTTTCATAACTAAAAGGTATAATTTGTTTAGCTAAAAAGTATTATTGGGTTAACTAATTATTCGTAATATCTATTTATTGACTGTAATTAACTAATAAATTCTTCTTTTAGACTACTTTGTTATTATATTAGTATAGATTCAACACAAATTAAACAAAGAAATTGTTCAATATTACTTGTTTAACTAAAATGTTTATTTGTTTAGCTAAAAAATATTATTGGGTTAACTAAAAAGTATTACTCATAATATTTATTTATTAACTGTAAATAGATGATAAATTCTTTTTTTAGACTATTTCGTTATTATATTAGTATAGATTAAGTCCAAATTAAACAAAAAAAATTCAATATTACTTGTTTAACTGAAATGTACTATTTGTTTAGCTATAAAGTATTATTAATAGATGATAAATTCTTCTTTTATACTACTTTGTTATTATATTAGTATAGATTCAATTTAAATTAAAGAAAAAACGGTTCAATATTACTTGTTTAACTGAAAAATATTATTTATTTAGCTAAAAAATATTATTAGATTAACTAAAAAGTATTACTCATAATATTTATTTATTGACTATAGATAAATGATAAATTCTTGTTTTAGACTATTTTTTATTATATTAGTATATATTCATTTCAAATTAAACAAAAAAATTGTTCAATATTGCTTGTTTAACTTAAAGGTATTATTTATTTAGCTGAAAAGTATTACTCACACCTAGTGATAACAATTGTAAATGTGATACTTATTTATTTGAAATATAATAGCATTGTTTGTTTAATTAAAAAAGTAATTTAATACGAGTGACTTATTAAAATTTGAAAAATAGAAAATTACCGAAATGAAACTTCAACATGAAAACCATACAATTAATTAGAAACATAATATTATTCTTAACACATATTCTTTAATTTTAATATAATTAAATTCAAAATAATGATAAAATTCGAACAAGAGGCAAATGATGAACAACATGATTAAATTAATTTAGATCTTTAATGTCAACTTTTCAACACTCACACAACGTTAGACAATTTAGATCTTTTTAAGTTTTTTAATTATGATAAGACTTATGAACATATAAAATCTGGTACCTATCATGCTGTGTTGTACTATTTTTTGTTTATTAAAAAGAACAAAATTAGTCTTTTAAATAAGAATATGGAAAAATAGTCCAAAAGACATTAAATTATATGTTGTTGATAAACTTTGATTTTATATGCATTTCAGGAGTCATTGTACATAGATTTTAGTGGGGTGCATATATCTAAGTAACAAACTTATAGTGGTTTTGTTATAATTTGTTGCTTCACAGGTTTGTTGAAGTTTGATGGGATAACCATCGTTTGAGGTCGTATGGAACGTACCACAAGAAGCACAACCCATGGGTTTAAAAAGTAGAAAACAATGACTCGGACATTGGAGGCACGGACCATGCACTAAGTTGCATAGACCGTGCATTTAAAGAATTTGAATATTAGAAGTCTAGCCCAAAAACGTACAGACTGTGCCCCTTGCCGCATGGACCGGGCGTCTATTCGTGATTCGTGCTTATATTTTCATTCCGAAGGAGATTTTCTTGGAGATTGAGGCTTGAACATCTTTTATATAGGGGAGGACTACGGACGAGAGTAGGCATCAGTTATTTGGCTGGAAAAGAAGGCAAGAATGAAGGAACTGATGTTAGCTTAAAATATGAGAGAGAAAGAGAGATTGAAGATTCCTTAGGCATAAATTGTATTTTTATGTTTTTTCTTTTGAATTGATGTTACCTTTAATTATTAATTCCCTTTTTCTGAATTGTGATTTGACAATGAGTAGCTAATTTATTATAGTTTAGGCTTTATACAATTTTGAATTTGTGTGATTCCAATTAATGACATTGTTTCATTCCTGTATTCATTTATGCTTCCTTGTTTTAATTGTCATGTGGAATTGTGTGGCAAAAAAATACATTTGTGTAGTTGATTGGTTATCACTCGAGAGGGGTTAACTCATTAGCAGATTAGGAATGCATAACACGGACTTGTTACATCGAGAAATTGGTAGGTTCTCGTGAGGAGAATAAGTCTCTGGAGCTATTAGGAGTTAGATGACAATTTCATATCAGGAGATGAACATTGACGTCTAAGCTATGTTTAGAACTCATTCGAGAGAGAGAGGGTCTAAGATAAATTAGCAATTCTCATATGAATTTAGGAATTAAATATGGTTTAATACATTAGAGAAATTCATATGATCCATAGTAATATAGTCCCTAGAATCCATTATTTCTTTAGAGTTTCGCTATTTTTATAGTTTAAGTATTGTTTTATTTACTTTTGTCATTTATTTTGTTCTTGGGTGCATAATCGAACAATCAATTTTTGACTTGGTTCTTTAGGTAAAGTGAAATAAGATAATAAAGTATTTAGTTGGATTACTTAGTGAGTCCTTGTGGATACCATATTTGTTCTCCCCCAGTTTTACTACAATTAACACCACGTACTTGCAGGTTGTTTTTAAAAAGAAGTAAAAGAGCAAATGTTTGATGTCTTTTTCGAGACTGACGTAATTTATGGCTAATATTCATTTTAATTGTTTAGCTTTAATATAAATTGTATATTATTTTGTTTATAGACTTATTTATAGTTTCATTACTTCTTTTTTTTACTATTTCTTATTCTCATTAGAGTTTGGTGTGTGGCTGGTAGTTTATAAACACAAGAGCTAAAGGTGCAAAAATTTTAGAGCCAATTGATTTAGAGATAGAAGCAATTGCAAGGTACAGGAACATATCGAGAACTTGAGTAGGAAAAATGGCAGCTAATGATAGAGAGGATGAAATGACTACTATGCGTAAAGAGATGGAGGAGTTGAGAGCATTAATGCAGCGACAACAACAATATCCAGCTCCGCCTGTCGTTCCTCCATCTATTCGAGAGGCCTTGGAGCCTCTAGTCGCTGGAAATTTTGTGGAGTGAGGTTACAGGCCATAGGTGTGAAACTTTTTGAGTTTAAGTCGGCACTAATATCTATGGTTTAGCAAAACCAATTTGGTGGTGTGGTACTTGATGATCCCAACTGCATCTGGCACAATTTCTTGAGATAAGTGACACCATCAAGTGGAATGGTGTAGGTGTTGGAATATCTAGGCCAAAGATCAACGAAATACGCAACGAAAGTAAATAATTAAAATTATTTCTACGGTCTATGTCTATATTTGCACAACCCTATAAACGTAACTAAAAGAACATTTAGCAATTATACCAAGTGATTCATGTTCTAAGCGAGAATCCTTCGGATGACTGGATTGCACGATTGGTCAAGGACATTCGTGACCTCCTCTCCAAGTTTATCCACATCCAGCCTTGATGCATGGATACACGGTGTAGCTTCATTCTTGTATACTTGTATAAAATGACATGTATAATCTAGAACTAAAATATCTCAAAATCTCAACACATTAGAAGAGAGAGAGAGAACATAAAAGTAGAATGACAATTGCTTTTGTAATTGGCATCCCTTTGTGTGTTTAATTCTCTCTTTGGGGATCAATTTATATCGATCCCCTAATCTCTTTTTATGGGCTTAGGAGTCCCACTCCTTGTGGACTTAGGAGTTCTACTCCTTGTGAGCTTATGAGTCCTACTCCTTATGTGTTGGGCTTATTTACAAGATGATGCCTTAAGTTATTGCCTTGGGCTTAGTTAATTCCTAGAACTAATTCCTAAGCCCAAAAGACTAGCCAAAATTAATTCATTTAATTAAAGCATTATTTGGGCCCAATTAATAATTTGTCCAAGAAATAAAATTTGTTTAATAATTAATTCTCTCAATGATTAATTAATTACGTGGGCTTAAATAATTAATTAACATAACAAATATTATTTAGCCCAATAATTAATTTATTTATAATTAATTAATTATTTATCTTTATTCCAGTGCACAAGAATTTGGTTATGCGTCTGACCCCTTAGATTCATTATTTCACCTAGTCTAAGAGTAAGCAATCCATTTTCAAGATTAATTAATCTAATTAATTAATCATCTTTGGATATTCCAATCCTTAGGTACTCAAGACATCCTTTCGTTTATGTCGTGCAAACACTACTAGAAGGACTCATAAGCAAATAATGAATTCAACGTGCAAACCTTTCATCTGTAGTTATTGTGTAGGTACAATCCCTTCACTCAGTTCTCCAATTAATGTCTAGGGCTTGGTCATTTCTTACAGACCCATGATTGACATTAATAACTATAATGGTCCTCACGTACTCTGTCGATCTGTTGGCTCATAACGAGATCACATCTCTTATGTTCTAACTGGTTGCCTTGCACAAGGTCTTAATTGGATACAATGAGTGTAGGAAATATGGAGAAACAATCCCAACAGATTATTCTATAGGCCAAAAGAATTATTTCTTGCCAATACATTGATCTTAAACATAGTTCTATCATAACCAATGAGCCCCCATATTCAGCCTCTCAAGAGAGGTTTAATGAACTCATCAAGTATACGACATCCCTCATGCAGGACCACATGCATGCGTACAGTCTAAGAACTAATTAAAGCACCTAGAGAAATCAGAACATCGATTTTTCTATTGCCACTACAGCTATGAAATGGTTTGAGTTTTGATGTGGGATCAGTTCAATTTGATCGTTTGAGATTATCATTGCATCCACTAGCCTACGTGGTATCTCAACACCAATATCCATGGAACGTGATATCCATTCCCTGAGTGGCATACCGTTCATTGCAAGCTTATTCAAATCTTAGGATATCTCATCTCGAAGATTATATGACTTGAAACATTTATGATCTCAACCATAGACTTATTCCATGACTACCAACTTGGGTGTGAATAAGTCTCCTAGTTACCGAGAACATGAGATTTCAATATCATATAAAATGTAGTCACAAATAAATACAATAAAGAAGAAATGCTTTAGACTTTTAAATAAAGAAAGTACTTGAAATATGTCTTTTGCCAGCCTAACAGTTGGCTACCAGGGCACATATTCCTATAGTAGGAGCATACACTATAAGGCTTCGCTTCTTTCATTCTCCCTGAAAGACAAAGTAAAGTTGTGGTATCAATCACTGGAAGAGGATTCAGTCAAGTCACTGTCAAAGTTGTGTAAGAAATTCCGCACCAAGTACTATCCATCAGGAGACACTGTATGAAGCCTGGGGGAGGTTTAGAGATCTCATCAAAAAATACCCAAGACATGGGTTTTGAGTAGATCAACAAGTTTTTTATTTTACAATGGTCTAATGAGCACACTCGAGATATGATAGATGCAGCTGCAGGAGGAGCTCTGTAGGAATTTTTTGTTGAAGATGCTACAGAATTATTAGAAAGAATGGCTACAAATAGTGTTTAATGGCCATCATAGAGAAGTTCAGTGAATAAAGTAGTTGATATATTAACCTCTTCGGATGATTTGAAGGAGTTCAGATCTCAAATGTTTAATATGGCTAAACCCATCACCTTTCTAACAAAGAACAGTATGCCACCACCTAAGGATGTTCAAGATCGGGTAGTTATAGTCCTTGACAACCGAAAAGATGTGAATAACATGCAGGGACGAGGCTACAATAATAATTACAAATTGAATGATAGTGGAAATCAATTTGGTTAGCGTGACAAACTTACCTATGCCAATCCAAGAAATTTCATATAACCGTCACCTGATTATTCTACTACAAATGGTGTTATTAATGACGGAAATAAACCAGACCTAGAGAACATTCTTGTTTCTTAGAGTTGCAAGTTGGGCAGCTAGCTAAGACAGTGGGAAGTTAACAACATAAGTGTTAGTTTCCCAATAACACTGAAGTTAACCCGAAGGAGAAGTGTCATTGCCCATTCAACTGAGGAATGGGTAATAATATAAAGCCCTCGAATGCCCAGTAATGATGAAGAGAAAACTGAGATAGTAGATTAGAAAATAGACACAAATGAGATATAAGGATTGAAGAAAATCACAAGAAATGACAAAAGACTCGGCTATAAATAGGAGTGCGAATGCACCCAAGTATGTACCACCTCCTACATAGGTTCCACCATTGCCATTTTCACAAAGGCAAAAGAAGCAAATGAAGGATGCATAGTTTACCAAGCTTTTGGAGATATTTAAGAAACTATCTATTAATATTTTGTTTGTTGAAGCTATTGAGCATATACCTAATAATACTATGTTTTTTAAGGATATTTTGGAAAATAAGAGGATGATTGAACATTCTAAAACAGTTAATCTAATAGAAATATTTTTAATCTTGAATTTTGCATAAGCCACTCTATCTCTTCTTGCAAAAATATTATTGATTTTGATAGTGTGGATTTAATTGAAAATTTTAGTTCTTTGCAAGCTTTCCAAGATTTAGAAAAAAGCTATACCATTGAAGGAGCTTCCAAATCATCTATCCTATGCATACCTTGGTGAAGATAAAACTTTCCCCGTGATTATATCATCTGATTTATCTGATAAGGAGTTGATTCAGTTGGTTGTTGTGCTTAGAGAGTATAAAGTTGCTATAGGTTGTTCTTTAGCTGACTTCAAAAGAATTAGCCATTCATTGAATGCATAGAATTTTAATGGAAGAATCTCATAAACCCTGTGTGCAACATTAGCGTAGGTTAAAACTAGTCATGCAAGAAGTAGTGAAGAAATAACTGCTAAAATGGTTAGAAAATGTTATTGTTTTCCTATTTCTGATAGTGAATGAGTAGGACAAATTAACTTCAACAGAATGGTCAATTTGTAATATAATGTGTGATTAAATATTGTAAAAATAAAATTAATTACTTAGTATTTACTATATAGGGGCTAAATGGTAAGTTTTAAGAAAATTATTTTTTTTTTGAAATTTTTACAGTATATTCCTTACATTGTTATAGGATATTCTCATAATTACTAAGTATTTTGCCCAAAGTTGTAAGTGTTATAATGCATTTTCTCCAACAAAGTTAAATTTTAACGTGAAATTACTTTACTCGTAATGTGCTTCAAAAATAAAATTATACTTACATTCTATAGAATTAGATAATTAAATATTAACTTCATAATTCAATCAATTTGTAATCTAATGTATGATTAAATATTAAAAATTTAAAAAATGCTCAATTTTAATCATATAGGGGCAAAATCGTAATTTAAAAAATTATATTTAATTGAAATATTTGCAGTAGATTTCTTACATTATTATAGTGATTTTCTCAGAATTACAAATTATTTTACCCAAAGTTGTAAGAGTTATGATGCATTTTCTCCAAAAAAGTTCAATTTTAACGTGAAATTTCTTTAAGCATAATATGCTTCAAATAAAATCTTTTATGCTTATATTATATAGAATTAGAGCATTAACTTCAATAATTTAGTCAATTTGTAATTCAATTCTACATAAAATATCAAAATAAATTAATAAATACTCAGTTTTTACCATATAGGGCAAAATTATAATTTCTAAAAAAAATTCCTTGAAATTTTAAAAGTAGATTCCTTTCATTATTATTGTTATATTCTCACTATTACAAATTATTTTTTACCAGATTTGTAAGAATTATGATGCATTTTTCGTCAACAAAGTTAAATTCTAGTGTGAAATAGATTTTCACGTAATTTACTTCAAAAAATATCTTTTTGATGCTTACATTATTTTAGAATTAGAGCATTAAACATTACATTCAATAAATTGGTCAATATGTAATCTAATATTTGATGAAATATTAAAAAATTTAATAAATACTCAGTTTTAACCATATAGGAGAGAAATTGTAATTTTAAAAAAAATAATTTTTTTTGAAATTTTTGAAGTAGATTCCTTAAATTATTATAGTGATATTCTTACAATAACAATGTATTATGACTAATTTTATAAGAGTAATAATACATTTTCGTCAACAAAGTTAAATTCTAACATGAAATTGCTTTACATGTAATGTACTTTAAAAAAAAAATTGATGCTTACATTCTATAGAATTAGAGCAGTAATATTAACTTCAATAAGTTGGTCAATATTTAATCTAGTGTTTGATGAAATATTAAAATAATAAAAAATACTCAGTTTTTACCATATAGGTGCAAAATCATAATTTCTAAAAATATTAATTATTCTTGAAATTTTGTAGTACCTAGAAAGATTCAATTTCTCCCAAAGGGCAATCCACGCTTTGAGTCTACTATATACATACAACATTGTTTGATATAGAAGCAAGACGATGATTCTGACCAGGCTCAGCAGTAGGAGATCTTGCTTCGTACATTCTAAGGTTGTGAATTGGGTCTTCCTTGACCTGGGAGAATACTCAATCAATTCAATCCACGTGAGGGTTCTTCTCTTACGAAGAGTCTATGAACTTGTCCAACTCAATGATTCTGATCGAGCTGCTACAACCATCTTCCTAGTTATGAATACCTTAGCACTAGGCCTATTCCATACTTCCTTTCATCTAGTCACCAGAGGTTAGTTTCATATAGAGAGTGGAAATTGTGTAATAAAGCTTTATTAGCATCCCAAGCTTCAGCCACCTCACCCTGGACTTTGCTTATATAACGCTCTCCTCTGCTATACTCAGAAATTTTTTTCCCAAAAAATGATATGCTGCTATTGAGCTAAAG
Organism: Caryopteris x clandonensis; assembly: GCA_028749325.2. Taxonomy (NCBI): domain Eukaryota; kingdom Viridiplantae; phylum Streptophyta; class Magnoliopsida; order Lamiales; family Lamiaceae; genus Caryopteris; species Caryopteris x clandonensis. The sequence continues at coordinate 2,839,601 of JAPYKT020000034.1, read as the reverse complement.
AGCTATCACGCATAAGGCATGATCGATTCTTCTTCTTTCCTCTTTACTAGCAGACTCAGAATCTTCCCTCTGACACTACACGCCCTTTCTCGACATTCCTTGGAAATTCGTTGGAAGGCAAATTAGACCTTTATCTATAAGATAGAAGGGACTTCTTTCTATCTGTATCTCTAGCCTAGTCCTTTCTTTCTTTAAAAGATTCCTTGTCGGGGGAAGCTCCTTCTTTCTTTCATAGCAAGGAAAGACGTGGTCACTCTGCCGAGTCCTCTATCCAAACTCTTCTTGCTTTGGGTGAAAAGTCCCAATCTTATTCTTGACCTCGTTTTCTTGTTCATTCATAGAACTAATTCCTGCGGAATTGGTGGAACTGGAACCTCCCCAAAGTAAAAATATGTAACAATCAGTGAGAATTCCAGGGAAATGAATAAGTAAGGCCCATTACCACCCCACTCATCTTAAGCACAAGGGACTTGGCTTTCTGCCCCGTTATATCCCAATAAACACTTGGCCTTGGCTGCATAGCCTTCTGCCATGCAATACAGGACAAGAGGAGGCTTGCTGAAGTTTCTCGAAAAGAGAAAACAGATGTTGATTGACAAGCAACCATTTCCCAAGACTGTGCAAGCGGCGCCGGTGTATATTCATTACCATTACGGTGTAAACCCTGACTCAGAAGTTGAACCTATGGTTACACCGTAGACTTCTTTCTTAGCGCTTTCCAGAAAAAACAGTAACATCACCACATTCTTTCCACTTAGACTTGCACAGTCAAGTACTGAGCCTCAATTAAGGTTAATTAACCTCCATACTGTGGCTGTGGAGGTGGGTTCTGTCGCCTCCTAATAGAGGCAGAAGCGGGGGCCACCAGAGCTATCTGCATCGAGTCTTTCGGTTGAAAGAGGAAGGGAGACAAGTCAAATGCTAGCGCAGAAATAGAAAGAGTCGTGCTTTAAAGTGGAATTCTTCTAAGATCCATTGCTCGATTTTGCTGCATGCTACTTACATTATTATAATAATATTCTCAAAATTACAAAGTATTTTGACCAACTTTTTAAGAGTTATGATACATTTTGTCAACAAAGTTAAATTCTAACATGAAATTGCTTTTCGTATAATGTGCTTCCAAAAAAACTTTTGATGCTTACATTCTTTAGAATTAGAGCATTAATTATTAATTTCAATAAGTCGGTCAATTTGTAATCTAATGTTTGATAAAATATAAAAAAAAATTTAAAAATACTCAGTTTTTACCATAGTGGTGCAAATTGTAATTATTTTAAAATTTAAATTTCCTTGAAAGTTTTAGAGTAGATTGCTTACATTATTATTATAGTGGTATTCTTAAAATTAGAAAGTATTTTGCCCAAAGTTGTAAGAGTAATGATGTATTTTTCTCCAACAAAATTAAATTTTAATGTGAAATTGTTTTATGTTTAATGTGCTTCAAATAAACTTTTTTTTTATGCTTTCATTATATAGAATTAGAGCATTAAATATTAACTTCAATAATTCGGTCAATTTTTAATCTAATGTTTGGTAAATTATTAAAAAGAATTAAATAAATACTTTGTTTTTACCATATAGAGGCAAAATTGTAAATTTAAAAAAAAATTGTTTTTTCTTCAAATTTTTATAGTAGATTCCTTATATTATTATAGTGATATTCTCACAATTTCAAGTATTTTGACCATAGTTGTAAAAGTTATGATGCATTTTTCTTCAACAAAGTTAAATTCTAACGTGAAATTGATTTTCGTGTAATGTGCTTCAAAAATTATTTTTTTGATGCTTACATTCTTTAGAATTAGAGAATTAGATATTAACTTTAATAAGTCGATCAATTTATAATCTAATGTCTGGTTAAATATTAAAACAAATTAAACATTACTCAATTTTAACCATATAGGAGCAAAATCGCAATTTAAAAAAAAATCATTGAAGTTTTTACAGTATATTCTTCACATTATTAAAGTGATCTTCTCAAAATTACATATTATTTTGCCCAAAGTTGTAAGAGTTATGATACATTGTTTTCCAGCAAAGTTAAATTCTAACATGAAATTTGCTTTACACATAATGTGTTTTAAAAAAACTTTTTTTGATGCTTACATTCTCTATAATTATAACATTAAATATTAACTTGAATAATTCAGTCAATTTGTAATCTTATCTTTAATGAAATATTTAAAAATTTAATACATACTCAGTTTTTACCATATAGGGAAAAAATCATAAATTTTGCACAAATTTAATTTTCCTTGAATTTTTTATAGTAGATTCTTTACATTATTATAGTAATATTCTAAAAATTACAAAGTATTTTGCTCAAAGTTGTAAAAGTTATGTTGCATTTTTCTCCAACAAAGTTAAATTAAAATTTGAAATTGCTTCACGCGTTATGTGCTTCAGAATTTTTTTTTAAATTTTTTTTATGCTTACATTCTATAGTATTAGAGTGTTAAATATTAACTTCAATAATTCGGTCTATTTGTAATCTAATCTTTGATGAAATAGCAAGAAATTTAATAAATACTCAATTTTTACCATATAGGGACAAATCTTAATTTTTAAAGCATCCCTTTCTTAAACGGTTTATTGGTAAATAGTTTAGGTTGGTTCGCCGTACCTTGTTCTCTTATAGCTTGGAGCTTCTCTTTCATTAAAGCTTTTGGTACACCATGAGTTCTCTTTGATTTCATCCGAATAGAGTAATGATGCATTTTTACTCCAACAAATTAAATTGAATTTAATATTTCATAATAATAATTTGCATTTAACGTGTAGGTTACTGGTAAGATTAAAATCCACTCGTACCCTTATATATGGATATTTTATATAAATATATTCTTAATATTCAAGTAAATTCTTTTTTAAAATATGAATATTAATGCTCTTTAATATTCATAGGTTTAAATTAATTTTTTTCATTCTCATGTTCTTTGATATTCATATTTATAAATCTAATTAACAGATTTTACCTTTAATGTTCAGCTTTATAAAAATTATGTATATAGTTTATTTTTATTATATATATTTTAAAATATGTTTAAATTTATGATTTTCTTTAATATTTTCATATTCAGTAAATACATTTTAAATTTTATTTAATTAATTTTTAAAATAATTTTAAATTTTTTATTTTTTAAATAAACTATTTTTTTGAATTTATCATGCATCAATTTTTACAAGTTAAAAAAAATATATATATATATATTTAATAGAAAATAAAATTAAAATCATTTGGCCTTTAAAAAAATACTTTATTATATGACATTTTGTAAAATTTTAATTACTAATCTTATACTAAGATTTGATATATATATTTGTGTGTGTGTGCACACATATATACAAACTTGAGGCTTATGTACTAACTTTATATATGATATTGCTAAATTCAAAAATTTCGTGGCTTTTATTGATATAGTAATAATATGGGAATATTTGCTTGCGCCATCATTTATTTTATCATTTAATAAGTGCAGGGTTCCTTTTGTTTGCAAAACCATATTGGCAATAGAACCAAACATCCCATGGTATGCAGATTACGTGAACTTTTTAGTGGGAGGTGTCATCCTGGCGAAGTTTAATACACATCAAAAGAAGAAGTTCTTGCATGCGAAATTTTATTATTGGGATAAGCCATTTCTTTTTCGAAAATGTGTGGACATGGTTATACGATGTTGTGTGCCTCAAGAAGAATGGAAGGCAATAATTCAACGGTGTCATTCATCTCCTAGCGGTGGTCATTTTGGCACAAACCAAACTGCCGCAAAGGTTTTATAGTCAAGATATTACTAGTCTTTTCTATTTCATGTATGTCAATTATTTGTTTTGCAGTATGATAAATGCCAAAGAAAATGGAACATTTTCAAGAGGAACGAGATGCATTTAACAAATGTAGTGGAAGTAGAATTGTTTGATGTATTGGGGATTGATTTCTGGGTTTGTTTCCCTCATCTTCTGGTTTGTTTTATATCTTATTGGTGGTAGATTATATATCACGTTGGATTGAGGCTATATCCACCAAGACCAATGACACGAACGTAGTACTAAATTTATTGCAAAAGAACATTTCACGAGGTTTGGAACACCCCGCGCGGTGATTAGTGATGGGGGGACATATTTTTACAACAAGTGGATGAATTCTCTCTTAGCTAAATATGGCATTAAGCATCGAATCACGACAGGTAATCATCCACTGGCTAATGGCAAAATTGAATTGGCTAACCGGGAGGTCATTCAAGTGCTAGAAAAAATAGTGGGGGTAACTCGAAAAGATTGGGCTTCTAAACGAGAAGATGCTTTATGGGAATACCGAACAACATACAAAACACCCTTGGGCTTTTCTTCGTACCAAATTGTGTTTGGAAAATTATGTCACTTACCAGAGTTAGAGCATAAATCTTATTAGACAATAAAGAAACTAAACATGAATTTGAAAGCTGTTGGAGAAAATGTCGCAATTCTTTTCAATCAATCAGAAGAATTTTGGAATGATGCCTATGAGAGTTATAGATTATATAAAAAGAGAACAAAACGATTCCACGATAAATTAATCAACGATTCAAGTGGGAGATGCGGTTTTACTATTCAACTCAAGATTAAGACTTTAGCCTCGAAAATGAAAGTAGTATGGCCAGGCCCGTATGTGATTCAAAATGTGAGCAAGCATAATGGTATTTTCGAATGGGGAGATCTTCAGAGTCATTGGACAGTGTGTCAAGAGATATTTCTCCGAGAGCATAAATCTAAAGTGTCCACCATTCTTTTGGTTGATCCATAAATGACTGAATTATGTTGAGCTAAAGATAGTAAACTAAGCGCTTGTCCGCATGGACAGCTCAGTTGGTTCCTGTTTAAAAAATAAAAAATTAAATTAAATTAAATAAGCATAGATCGTGTATTTATCTGCCGAAAAAAGAAGAGCATTCGAGGCAACAAGAGCACGGACCGTGCTTCCTAAGTGCACGGACCAAACTTCCGGCCATTCCAAAATCTCTGAAAAAGAGGTTCGTCTTTGTTCTATCTTCTTTCCGTTCTCACATTCACACACACTAATATATGATTGTTCAAGATTAACATTTTTGTTTAAGAAGAATTCCTCTCAAACATCCCCCTTTCTTGATAAAATCTTAAGAAGTGTTCAAGGTATGTAATTTCTTACATCTTTTCGTTCCTTTTGGTGTTTAATGATATCTTGGATGATTATTCAACTTGCTGTGTACCTAATTTTGCCATTAAAGTGGGAAGTTCTTTGGGGAATTTTATGGAACACTTGACAAACATGACAATTTTGGGTGAAAATTGAGATGCAGGGGGAGAGTCTTAGTTTAAATATGTGGTTTGGTTGGACTACGTGTGTAAGTTTCATGCTTGAGGGTTGGGTGAATCCATATTTGATGTTAGTGTCTAATCTATAACCTTTACTTGGTATGTGGGTGAAATTTGGGGAAGTTACTTGTGGTTGGTTTGATTATCTCCTGTTAGTGTGTATACGATACGTTCTTATTTGGGGGGTGCATTTTGATATATATGCTCATACATTGTAGCCACTCGTTGCTAGTTGAAATTTGAAAATTGAAAATATGGTGTCAATTATGCTAGTCTAGGGATAACATCTTACTTGGTTGATCATCTTTTATGCCACATATCAACATCAGATGCATTTACTATAGAAGAAAAAAAAATAAGTGAAGCCAGGCTGATGTGGTAGCAGATTGAAGTGATTCGGCATTGAGTTTGTTGAGATCCAACTAATAGAAGCTATCCTTAAGAGTTCCTATGAGCAAAACTTGGTGAGTGTTTTTTGTCCTTGACAAGATAACCAAGAGAATTAGATTCAATTAGAACATTATTGTCTCTAATGGACTGAGATATACTCGTGTGTGTGTCCTAGGGCTTACTAGCTTGTTGGTAATCATCACTCATAATTGTTTTATTTGTAGGAACAAACCAAAACAAAAATGGCCAACAGAAACAGTTAGGGGAGGCAAGCACGACTAGGTGACAATCTTGACGATCCCACAGACCCACGTCACTTTGGGGTCGTCTTGAATGAGCAAGAACACAGAGACCGTTGGGGCACGTTGGTCCAATTAGGGTGTCTTCCTTCGAGGTACCCCAACAATTGTGTCTTGCGAGCACTAGGCATCCACAATGACTTCTGGGCACTATGCCAATGGGGGAGCAGCCAATGTATTTAGAGGCCGATGGCCCTCCTACCGAAGAATGATGCTGGAATTTTGAGCACACTTAATGTGAAAAGGATCAAACCAACACCCTTCATAGAGAGCATCTCCTTCCAATTAGACAATCGGGCATTCATGGTATCGTTGCAAGAACTGAATGCGATCTTCAAAAATCTATGTGGCAACCCAATGAGCTTGAAACTTAGACAGTGGATTTTCTATGGAAAAACACCACTAGGGCCCACGGAGAGCCAGATGTGAGCTTTGTCCCGAGTATGGCCAAAACATCATGCCTTCGTATTCCAATATTCATATTCTTCCAACGAGCAAGTGCAAACTCTCTCTATGGTCGTTATGATGGAGGCAATGTGCAACATCGAGAGTTATTCTATCTTTGGTGTGCACTGAAACGGAAATCCTACAATTTGGGATATGGCATTGCACATCATTTGGGGCGCACTGCCATCAAGAGGAGTGGTACACTCATGTGTGGAGGCATCCTTATCCCTATCGCTACCTATTGTAACATGGACTTCTCAGAGTGGGAAATGCTACCGGGCAACATGAGCTTGTCCTATGAAGTTCTGATCAACATGCACTTCATCCGGGTAGACAGCATTGAAAGATGTTATTTCCAACAGCGGACAGGTGGCCACTTCCCTCCCCCAAACAGTGCTCTAACCTGAGTATCCACTTTTGATGATTGAGAAAATTGGAGGATAATGTCACCAACACATCGAGCAGTAATGAGAACTTATGCTCCAGCACTCCCTTTTCGAGCAAAAGTTGGGGCATAGTAGCAGAGGAGGCTATAGTTGACGAGGATGAGCAGCAGACAGATGAGGGAGGCAACATAGGGGAAGCAGCCCCACACAAGGAGATGGATGAACAACCAGAGTCGAGTAGACAAGGAGGCTGACGCCGTCGTCGAGAGAGACCTCACTCCCAAGAGGAACGAATGGATGATTTGGAGGGTCGTATGTCATACATGGAGTATGAGCTGCAAGGCTTGAAGGGCGAGTTCACACATATGAACTTGATTGTGGATAACATCAATGTCAATGTAGCGACCATGCTACATATGATGCAACAGTAGGAGTTTCAATACCCTTTTAACCCACCTCCTCAGTGATACCATAAGCGCCTGTTTACTTGGCCGGATAAACCTGGATTACTGGAAATAGTCCAGGTTTATCCGGCGTTTACTTCGTCGGATAATATCCCGGGTCAATCCAGTCGACCCGGGATATATGACTAATCCTGGGATAAAACGCCAGATTGTTATCCCGCCATGTACCCAGGGATAAAATTTATCCCATGGGATAAGGAGAAGCAAATTACTGTTTTACCCCTGTTAGAATTTGTTATTACAAAAGTGTCCTTGTATATATATCCTATTTTAGCTCACGAGACCCTCGATTTCTTCCTCGCAATTTTTCATCGCCGAATCCTCCGGCCATCTCTGCTGAGCCACCGCACGCCGGGGACTGTCGTGTGGTTCGGTCGGCTGTGCCTTCTCCCCCGAACGGTCGGGCGTCGCTTTCCTTTGAGGAGGAGGATGAAGATGAGGGGAGACCTTTCTCGGAATCTGAAGGAGGTTGGCATCCTATTCTCTCCTTCTTCACCTTCCAAGTTTTCGATTCTGATAAGATTAGCTACAGGGTTGGAGCCCAAGGTTTGTGGTGTGTATGGGATTTTGTTCTTTTCTAATTTTTCAGATCCCTATTTCTTAGTCGGATGCGTCAAAAGTGGCTGTGGCTTTTGTTATTTATTTTTATATGGCTTTTGTTATTTATTTTTATGTATTTTTAATTCTGTGGTGTAATACAATTGCCGAGTGATGTGTGTTTGTGGGATAAGTACTGAATATTTTTTTAATTTTCAGGTAACCAGGCCGAGGGTTTTACGACACACGATTTATAAAATTAAAGATTTTTATAATGTATAATTATGTTGTGTATTAAAACAATTTTGCATTACGGCATCATGATTTGTTTGCACATTTCTCTTGATGGAATTGGAATCAACGCTGTAATCTGGGTCCTGATGTAATGTGGAGTATGTAATTTAGGAAGTTTTAGGAATACATAATTTGCATTCCCGAATTAGTGAGTTCAGTTATCATGTGGCTCATATTTGTATTAATGTCTGGTACTTTAGTTGTACAATACTTTAGAGGGGAATAAGGCTGAGGCAGGTGCTATGAAAATTCCCTGGAAAAATATACTGTATCCTGAGTTTCTGGTTCTTAATTCTGTATCTTAATTTATGACCACGGTTTGTGAGTTGATAGGTTTTAATGTGTTGACAGCGGTCTTCCCATTATAAAGTGTTTCTTGTGACACGAGTTGCCTGTTTGTTGCCTTTCGTGGGATATATGATACATGCATGAATGTGTGTTTTCAGACCCTGTTTTTGTATAAGTTCTTCGTAAAAAGTGACTTAGTCTACATAAATGGGATAAACAAAAATCAGCGGGATAATGTTTTTGGATTAGCTGTAAAGGGCATTTCTCTCTAATCAAATGTAGTGCCGAACTGCACATTGTCCTGATTATGATATCCATTATAGAAGGCTTTTCCTAATTCCAATTGATAAAAAAGTTTGTGTTTCTATATGTGTGTGTTTCTGTTTGATAATAAATGTTGTCTAACATCACTTGCTTGATCTTTATGCACCAGGTTAACTTTGGCGATAAGTACCTGATGGGCAACAAGAAATGCGGTTTCCTGAAATTAAATAAATTGTCATTGAAACTTGTTTTGGGAAAAACTGGTGTTGACAACAGTTCTTGTTCCATTCATGGTGGATCAAAGGTTAAGAAAAGATGCAATTCGACCTGCTAGTACTCTAGTTCCTGAGTTTGTGGGAAAGTTAATGGAATTTTTGTTTCGGAGCTGCTACTGTCTTTCATTTATTCTCTTGTGAAGGGATTTTTGTTTCGGAAAAACCCACCCACATGAGCTCAACCGAAGTTGGTTCCAATTGATGTAGTTACAGCTCCTTGTATTTTATGTAGGGTTGGTTCATTATGTATAGTTTCGTGGTAACATATTTTTTTTTGTATATACAGCTACAACTATGTTGAAGTGCAGGTTACTTTGAAACATGAATTTTAGATATCCCTTGAAATGGTCATTCCTGTATGCTCTTAATGCAAATATTTTGTGAACCGTGCGTAATGAACCAGATAAAGTTATGTTTCCCTGCAAAATAATGTTGTTTTTTTGCATTTATACAACACTTCCCATTAATTTTCGGCTGTATTATATTGTCACTGAAAAGCTGGTGATGTAACAACACTTTCCTTCTGTAAAGACATATCCTTTCCACTATTTTTACACCTTGGTCACCCTTACTCTTGATGCATCATGTCACCACTTTATTGAAGCAACATGTGAATTCACAACAAGACAGTTTGGCAGAAAGACAGATTTACAAATATTGTCCTCATTGAATCAAACAACATACTAAGCTGTGCGAAACACAGATTTACAAAAATTGTCGTCATTGAATCAAACAACATACTAAGCTGTGCGAAAGACAAATTTACAAATGTAGTCCTCATTGAATCAAACTACATACTGACCTCACAGGCTTGCAATATTAAGTACAGCAGATGTGCTATATATTTGAGTCTCTTCCCAATTGAGGCATTGCCATTCACATAAAATGCAAGAAAAAAACTAAAGAAACAATCAACAAATTGCTTCACTTCTCGTCCTTCCGACTATCGACCCTTATGGCGCCGAGTGGTGTACCCAAACAAGCAATGATGCAAGATAAAGTTTTCTTTAATTCCCTCTGGAGCCGAGAGGTTGATCGTCAGTTTATTGTTTGTCTGCTTGAACAACTCTAGTCCGGTGCTTGGGTCGTTGGGGAAAAAAACGACCGTGCTGTTTCATTTGCCATGTGTGATCTGAACCGGTACTTTGGCTCACATTTCAACTACAACTTTTGCAGGGAACAAACAAGAAAGTTACACAAACGTTACAAGGTGTTCAAATGGCTAATTGACCAGCCATTTGTTGCCTATGACCCTACCACAAATGAGGTTCGGTGCGCAGACTCGGTTTGGACTTCTTTATGTGAAGTAAGTTTGCCATGCTTGTAAATTATAATATGCTAAAAATGTGATTTATAATTTATATGTTATATTTTATGTAATAGCAAGAAAAGCTTGTTGCTGCATATTACAAAGAGGGAGAATACGCCTTTAATGCGATTAAAGACTTATTTGAAGAAGATGAGGCAAAAAGTTGGAGCGACGAGCTTTTAGTTATTCAAATTTCAAGTGATACTGAGGAAGGGACGGGTAATGATTCATCCCTCATGGAGATTACCAAACCGAATCGTCAGAACCTATCGAGCATCAACGAGAGTGAGGACAGCTCGTTGGACACTGATAATGTCTTTTGGAAGGAACAGGCTTGGTTGGATAATGATAGCCAAACTACGAAATCATTGAACGAAAATGATCAAACATCTGTAACATCGACAAGCTCTCCAATTGAAGCGGTTGACAAGAAAGGAAAGAAATCCATGGCATGGTGTGGAAGGTCGTAGCTCTACTGCATCATGGTCCCCCATGAAGAAGAAATAGCGGAACGTATGACCGCCGGTGCATCTACTGAGACTACGCATGGTTTGTCAGCGTATGCTCTGACAATATGAGTGTCCGTATTATGAGTTTTTATTGGTTTGTATTCTAATTTGGAGTCTCTGCCCGTTTAATTTCTCTGTGCTAACTGGGTTTACTTCCCGGTTAAAATAATGTTGTCATTGAACAAGTCCGAGTTTTTACCCCCCTTTTTTATGCTTCTCACTTGACTTTGTAATCTTCTTGTACCCAGCATTTAAACTCCAATTTAAAAATATATTATATAAAACTGAAAATACAAACTACACTTTCAACTTCCAGGCTAAAACAAACACCAGTGCAAACAAATCATTCAACACCAACATGGGGGGCATTTGAAAAATAAGAAATTAGTGCAACACATAAATTTTCTTCGGGCAAAATCAACCTTAGCTAGTACACATGATTTCTCGTACACGTCTCTCTAAGGTGGTCGGTAAGGGGGGTTGGCTGGGCTGAATGGTTGATATGCCGGGTATTGACGTTCCTCAAAATAACCTTGCTGTACGTGCCACTCGTATTATTGCCTCTGCATGTCAAGTGCAATTTGTGAGTTATACACTTGACGATGCATGTACTCTTCAAGGTTGCTTACACGTGTTTCCAACGCATTTCTCCAATCTGTCCAATCATTCCACCCCCCTGAAGCAAATGTGAAGGTTGGGTGTGCTGTGATGTTCCGGGCTGAAAATGTGGGTTATCATCCCTTGTTCCTCCATGTGCGTGTGCTTCGTCCATCGTCTCATCCACGATTTCCCGATCCGGCTCCACCTCCATAGGCTGTGTTTGAGTATCTGAGGATCTTCGCCTCCTTTTCCTTCATTGGTCTTCATTGTTCAGTTCTCCTTCACTGTCGGCAATTGCTTCACTATGAATAGAGCCGTTCAGTAGAATATTAGCTGCTTTTCCACCGGCGACATTTGTCAGGCGTGCGTTAGGCAAAGCCAGCCTTTTTTTATCGTATAAGATTATACATAGTTTCCTCGTGCGTGGATGGAATTGGCACATCTTCATGTTGCATAAAACCTCAAGATTTATGGTTGTTTCACTAGGAGTTTCTGCCAAATCTGCCAGGTTTATCCCCAAATATCGAGCAATCGAAGTTATTAAGCCTCCGATATGATTTGCTACTTGTTGTTTCGTTCGAACAAATTGGCGTAAAATCATCGGCGCAACATTGAACTTTTTCCCATTCAGCAAGCACCATAAGATGAACAACTCATCCAACGTATCTACTCCCGGCTCAGGTTTGCACAAAATTGTGTTCGAGATGAACCGTTGGAAATAGCGAAGGCCTAGGCTTCTTATGCTGGACGCTTTCGATCGGCTTGGGTTGTACGTTGAGGGTTGATCTGGAGAAGCCTCTGTAATCTCCTTCCAAAATATTAGCGAGTTGAATTCGGGAAAGTGTTCCTTCGGATCGGGTAGATTGGAGAATTGATTTTTCGGGAATCCAAAAATTTCATTTATGGTATCGGCTACAAGCAATTGGAACTCATTCCCCAAATAGAATGTCATTGATCGCGGAACTGAACTTCCCATTCCCACATCAACAGTCCAGAAAAATTCCAACACCAAAGGCTCATACGTCTTCTCTTTCAAGGCGAAGAATTTAGACCACCCTATATTTCTGCACATCATTTTTAGATCCTCGTAAATACCCATCTCTTTCATGCACTCTTCATCTGCAAAACATGTGGCTCGTCTTTTCTTCCTCTGCACCTCAAACCATCTCTCACTTCGTGTCTCCCAATATCAAAATTCTATACCGTATGCATCAGGCATAGTTGCAAGAATTCGCACGTATTCCTGTTGTTGTTCATCGACGGAGTCTTGATCCCAGTCGAAATTAGTATTGACGACTTCCATTGAGTGGATCGTCATTGTTGCTCTTTGTACCTACAATAAATTAAGCTAGTGTTGTGGAGTCATAACATATTATATGAGTTCAGTTCTTAAAGATGTTTAGCCTGTTAACATAAAATCCAATTCACCTCTAAACTACAGACAAAATAAAACAACACACATTCTCTCAATTACCTTCTTACATCAACCAATCGTATTCCTCAAGTCAACCCAACATGTAAACATCCACTTTGAGGAGGAGATATTAACCTCATCAATTAAGGTCGCACAACACAAAACATGCCAAATTCTAAATTATGCAAAGCACACCAAGTGTTCGATAAAAGACTCCAATGAAGATATCCAAAAAAACGCTACTTGGTTCATTCCATGATACTACATATTTGTCAATCTTCAACATATTTCATGAAAAAATGCAATCATTTCTCATAACATACCTCAATCGAGATTTCGGGATATTGATACTACCTTCAACACCCAAAACAATGAAACCGTAACCTCCAAAATATTTGGTGCGGTGATTCTTTTTTGGAATAATCCAATGATAATAAGCAATGAAAAGTTTGCTTCTTGCTCCTTGCTTGCTTATTATAAAACGGCCGCCAGAGAGATTGAGAGAGAGTAGGGTTCAGGGATTTGAAGAATGAGGAAAGTAAGGAGTGGGCATTTATGTAGAAAAAATCTGGACCCCCACTAGGACCACCAACTCGGCCCGGAAGACGACTCGGGCGCCCGAGTGGAAAAAAGTTTCTATTTTTTTGGCTGAAGTCGGGCAATCGACCCATCCACTCGGTCCGGCAGATGACTCGGGTGGCCGAATGGACAAAAGTTTCTGGTTTTTGGGCTGAAGTTCTGCACTCGACCCAACCACTCGGACCGGTAGATGACTCGGGCGGCCGAGTGGAAAAAAGTTTATGGTTTTTGGTTGAAGTTCTGTACTTGACCCATCCACTCGGTCCGGCAGATGACTCGGGTGCCCGAGTGGAAAAAAGTTTCTGCTTTTTGGGCTGCAGATTTGCACTCGACCCATCCACTCGGTCCGGCACACGACTCGGGTGCCCGAGTGGAAAAAAGTTCTATTTTTTAGCTGAAGTCGGGCACTCAACCCATCCACTCGGTCGGTCCAACAACTCGGGCGCCCGAGGACTCCAAAGTTTCTGGTTTCTGCTGTGAAAATATCCACTCGGTCCTGTGACTCGGTTAGAGCGTCCACTCGGTTGACCGAGTTGAAACCCACAATTTTAAAATCGTGTTCCAAAATTTAATTTTTAAAGCAATCTTACCTTTTTCTTCCTTCATACACCCGCTCTATATACCCTAGCCGCCGAACTCTCCTTCACTTGTATAACCCTTCCTGCGCCGTAGTCGGGTAAAATCACAAGCGGAGGCATAGACGTCATTTCAATCTGAAGGAACAAAAGCTTCATCCGCTGATACTCCTCCTCATTATTGCTTCCAAGCGGAGAAGAGGTATCTCACCCTTTCGGGCACATTCTTTCTTACTTGGTTTATGTATATTCTATGATAATTTTGTAGTGACTTGCAACGCATTGATAAAGCTACACTATGTTGTAGAAAAAGTCTGATTTATTTGTGTTGTTGTTAATTTTGGTTTGGTTGCAACTACGTTTAGTTAATTTAGGAATAGAACACATATTTGGGAGTTTCTACATGTTGCAACATTAACGACAGTTTTGTCCATTGTGAATTAAACAAAAATTTGGGCCATTGTTTTTTGCAAATTCTGACCAAAGTAATGTACCATACCGTTCACACAGGTATATGGATCTTGAAGGATATTTCAACTGCATGAATCTCTGTTGGGATAAGTTTATCTACAATCCCAATGGCTTGGTAAGACGTTCGATACGTTCTTTACATGAGTTCGTAAATATTAATAACCTCAACATGCTACCTGTAATGTAATTTTTCTGATGAAAGCAGAAACTTCCCCCAAAATTTGCCACTGAAGTTGGGGGTAGACTTCCTCCCTCGGTTGTCCTTAACAATGAATTGGGGCAGCGGTGGGTTGTACATATCGGGCTGGATAATCATGGTGCCATACTCCTAACCGATGGGTGGCCTAAATTTCGTGACGACAATGATATCAAGCATCAGGACACATGCCTATTCTCATACGACTGTGCTTATAACTTCTACGTTCGCGTATTCACTAAGAATGCGTGTCAAAAATTTCCACCCACGTTACAAGGTTAGCACGGTTTGGTCGGTTATTTAATATGTTTTAACAATCGGGCTAATTTCACATACTTGGTTCACTCCTGCAGGTGGTGTGCAGCAACCTCCGCACTGGAAGAAGTTTTTTAAGGTGTTGTACCCAAATCCCCTAACCCAAACTCCTGTACGAATGGTACGTAATGTAACTTATATACTTTTCAACATTTGTTTTTGTAAAAACTATATTTCTGCACAGTGTACTATACCACACTACTAACAAGTGGGCTTCTTTGTGTAGGAATTACCCCCAGATGCCATGCCGAACTTCGCATACACACAACCAAGTAATGTTGCACTGGTGAACAGATACGGTTCGCGATGGATCGTAGGCGTGGAATATCCTTCTCCCTCAAGTGTTGTATTGACAACCGGTTTGGACAGATTTCTTGTTCAGAACCGACTCTGCGTGGGGGAATTCATCTTCTTCCATGTCATAAATGAAACAACTATGAATGTGGTTATTTTTTAGACGAGCTGCTACGAGAAGTGGGATATTTCGCATGGGGACAGCGAAAGCAATGCGATGGAGGTTTCTTCGACCAATACAAGTGGGAGCGAATCAATCGGTTCAGTGAAAGTCGAGTGTTATGACGAAGATTCCATCGAGGACCCACCTTTAGGCTGATGAATTTGTTTAGCTTCTTGTCTGAAAAACCCAAAAGCTTAAACAAATTTTTGTAATTGTGATGAATATTATATTTATTCTATTCTGCATGCCAAGAACAATGCTTCGTCCATTAATATGGATGTGAATATATTACATGGCTGTTGTGCAATATTTGGGAAAAATTTGGTTGAATTGGTGTTACATACAATATATTGTATGCGATGGATTGTTGGAGGGGTAAAGTTTTCTACACAAACCTTGCAATTGTCATATTATGGCTGTTTAGGTAATATCAAATATTGAATCACGTGGTACTATGGATCTGTCATGTAGGATCGATGTCAAGTGGGTGTTTTCGTATTCATCATAAACTGTTTTTATTTTGTTATCATGGTGGCCAATGTACAGAACTTAAGGCACTCATGTATTGCACCCGAGGCTGATGAAGTTGTATGGGTTCACAACCGTGGTGGTATTTCAAACATAAAATGTGATACTTAAAAAGAAATGCTAAATGGGTTGTGAACACAAAATTTTGTTCAAGACTCCCACATGTGCACATACATATGGGAGCATCTAAATATTCAACCAAAAATCACCCTGACTAAATCTGTTAAAGCGTTGAGCAATACACTTCCAACTCCTGATTTCAGGTAGGAGTACAACCAAACAAACCATACAAAATATTACAACTTGACAGCCATATGGTATGAAATAACAAGCTGCCTTTCAAATAACACAAATCCAACAAGTTCGAACACACTTCCAAAATACAGCTACATCTTCTACCAACAATGCTTAAAGACGGCCCGACAACATCATTAGGACCATACGAGATTTGTGAGCATCAGGGAGGCTGAAGAACAGTTCCAGATCTTTGTTATTGTTCACCAAAATCTTAGCAACACTTATTTGTTGCTCAGGATCCAAAACACCCAACTTACCCAATGATTCATGGACCGCTTCTCGTTTCTTAGACATCTTAAACTCATAGCCTATATGTTGGGCTATTTCACCTAGTCTTTCATCGGTGCGAATTGCGATCACAGAACCTGGTCATCAGATTCATCATCTCCTCACCCATCGTGTCAGTAGACTTTCTTTTGCGACCCTTTCCTTTATTACCCGTGGAGGTGTCCGATGGTGTTTGTGGAGAGTTGATCTCATTGTCGGTAGACATATCCATATTCAATGGATTGGCAGTGGCATTATCTTCATCAACCTCCAATTGTATTTCATCCACAGCATGGCAATCCTCGGCTAGAGCGCCGGTTGCTCTATCAGATCCAAATATCTCACACCAATCAGGGTACATCTTGTATAACTTGAACCGCATTTTCTTACCCCACGTGTCCGTCTACAGAAGTATACAAGTATGGGTATTAATATTCCACAATTCAACATACTCGATTCATAGTTATTAAAATTACAGGAAGAAGTATAATGTGTGTCGTGACTTTCAACGACAGATTCTAACCTTACAATACTCATCCCAAACAGAGTCACTTTCAACAAGTATCATTCCAGACTCAGCACTCCAAGCGAATCCAAATCGGCTCAACATACATTGCAGACTCCCATGATTTTTCTTCCAAACATGTATTTTGGAACTTATGTGTGGTTCAGCACGAATATTAGAATCAGGGAGCATCCTGCGCATGACCCTCTCAAGTGCACCAAGATAACCACTACGAAAACCATTCTCGCACTTCCACCCCTCCTGAATGATCTCTTTCAGTGCCAAAATAAGTAATTGTTCCTCCCTTGGTGTCCAGACTCGATGACGGTCCCTGCTGTTTTGTGAGACTGAGGTGTCTCCTCGACTACTGCAAGCGGGATCCATGAAGCCTACACAGAAGCAACGTGCATAAAATGTGGACCCATTCATAAACCAATAATTTCGCACACATACTAACAATCATGTGAAGTAAAAAAAATAACACACCAACAAAAACTAATCAATGACTTCAGTGTTTAACAGAAATGAGGTAAATACCCCGTTCATAAAATGAATACAAGTAACGTACTTCACAATGAAAACACAACAAATAAAGTCATACAATGTCATTAACAAGCCACTCATGGAAATAAGAAACTACACTAATATTCACTGCGTTGTCTCCACTCATTGTACATAGAATTTGCTAATTCACCTCTCCAATTCGACCACTGTTATGTGCATTCAATGTCATCAATGTAGTCATCAGCATCATCATTCACTACAATATTAGGTAGATCGGCTTCTAACGGGTCTATTGCCATAGTTGTTCTTATGAAATTATGTAATAGGCAACACGCCAAAATAATACGATTCTGCACTTTTATCGGGTAAAAGGCCGGGCTACGGAGAATGGCTCATCTTTTTTTTAGCAATCCAAATGATCTTTCAATCACGTTTCGGGCCTTCGAATGCTTCATATTGAAATACTCATTCTTATTCCGTGGGGCTAATGTTCCCCCCCCCCCCCCCCCCACTCATGGAGATGGTACCTAACTCCTCGATATGGAGTAAGAAAGCCTTCGCCGTTTGTGTATCCAGAATCGCAGAGGTAATAGTTACCTTAAAAAGACAACCATGTATCGAATTAGATTCAAAACTATATGTAATAAATGTTATTATTATATGTGCATGTGACATTATATACTACCTCTAGGAACGCGCAATCCATTGTTTCTACTTATTGCATCTCTCAACACACGTGAGTCCGCTGCACTTCCTTCCCAACCAGCCAACACATATATGAAATTCATGTTAAAGTCACAAACACCCAATACATTTATCGAAACGTTCCCTTTTCTATTTCGATAACGAGGCCTATCAGATTTTGGCACAGTCACATTGACATATGTTCCATCTAGTGCACCTAAACAACCCTAAAACATGGAATCTTTCAATACCATTGAATTATGTAAGATAGAGTAATGAAGTATACAGCATTGGGTATTAATTTACCTTGAAAAACTTCCAACGATTATTTGTACAGCCATCATCGATTGGCTCCGGAGTTACTAGTAGTAATGAGTGTAGTTTGATTATAGCATTTAAGACTTTGTGAAAGTGTGTGCTAACAGTACGCCCAGATCTCTTATACTGAGATTTCAAGACACGATTTTTTGTGTGATGTGCAATTATAGCAAAAAACATGGCAACCTGCTCTACTATGCTACTGTTTCTACTTGTTCGTAGCCCACCGGAATGTTGCAAAAGATGACACAATTGCGAAAAGGCCGCCCTATTCATCCTCAAATGATTTATGCAGTCCTCATCAGAAATTCTAATAACAATACGCAAATATTTTATTTGCATAGGAATTCTACTAATCAAACTATATCGCTCACGAAGACGTGCACGTACTACACTTGAAATACCGCGACTTCTATGCATTAAAAACATATTGATGAAGGTCATGTAACCAAAACACGCATTCATTAACTCAGTTAAGAAAATAAAAATCTTTTCATCTCTCACACCTTCACTATTGAGGGCAGGATCCATCCTACGCCAAAAAAAATAAACCATCATAATTTTACAATAAGCAAAATAAAACATGTATTCGAAAACAACGAAGAATCGACATCAACAAATCTGAACGTAACATGTAAATACTCTGGATAATGCGGTGGCCATCACACAATTAATTACCACAATTTTAACTACGAAATCACTACTTCATAAGGCTAACCTCACAAAAAACACGGAGAATACGCTTCCAGATGTCGGTGAGTATGGACGAATCGCCGATCGAGCAGCGACGAGCAGGGAGCGGAGCAGTTGGCGAATCGGCGGGTGCGCTTCTCTGAAAATTGCGTGGGCGGAAGTGGGAGGGAGTAGGGTTTGTAAGAAGAGTATTAATATTAAGGGCATTTCAGTAATTTTACACTTATCCCCCTTTATCCCACAATGTAAACGGGTGATAGGATAAAAATCACATCCGAAATCCAACAGTAATCCGGCAAAGTAAACACGGGATAAAATTTATTAAATTATCCCTATCCCACATTTTATCCCATTTCCTATCCTATCCTATCTAATCCTAACAAAGAAAGTAAACAGTCCCTAAAGGTTAGTAATTCATGGTTCTCCCCGTAAACCTCAGACAATTTTTATTGTTTAAAATGTTTGTTGTAAACGATTACCAACTAATTTAATTATTTGTTGTTAAATTTACCAAATAAGTCTTTTGTTATTAAATAACGACGGAAAGAATATCCGTTGAAAATTTTCACAAATTCAACCCAATATTATATTTTAACAATATACCAACGGAAATATCCTTATTTAATTAGCAACAAAGTATAAATTTTGTTGATAAGTCTCTCGGAAATTTAGGTGGGAACATTTAACCCTTAAATTCATTGCTAAGTTAGTTAGTATGCTTGTAATTGACAAATTTAATAATTTTTTGTTGTTATTCCGTCGGCATTCTATTAGCAAGTATCAACATATTAGTTCCGTCTCTAAATTTTATTGTTGATTTATGATTTTTTTAGTGATAGATTTAACTTAAATTAATCACCATCTTTTTTATAATAACTTGTGCTTGTTCTGGGTTATGCCCGTTGGGACAACTCAGATAAAGTGTTCAGATGAAGTGTTTGGAATGGGTTGTGGGTTAGGATTGACCCAACCCACAAATAATATTTAGATTAATTGAATTATTTTATTATAAAGAGAAATTGGTAAAAAAAAAATACAAGCTTAAATATATAAATTTTAAGAAATATAAATCATAGAGAAGTTAATTTATTTTATTTTATTATTTTAAAAATTATAACTATTTTTTCAATTCTTAAGAGTTTTCAAACTACAATTATTTTGTATTTTTGTCGGAAGTTTTTCCATTCAATAATAATGAATTTATTATAAATTAATTTGATTTAATATATATAGACTAACATACAAATATATATAAATATATATATATATATATATCATTAATTATCAATCATCAACTTCATAATTTTCAATAAAAATTCTAATTATTAACTAATCATCCAATCATTACACATCATTATTCACAATATAATAATACTTAGAACACCCACTAACATATACTGATATACTGTTACAACCTAAAATAAACACTACTTTTTACTATGCATTTAATTGTGACACAACCGGTTATACCACAACTACCCTCTCCAACCTTGTCGAAAC
Organism: Caryopteris x clandonensis; assembly: GCA_028749325.2. Taxonomy (NCBI): domain Eukaryota; kingdom Viridiplantae; phylum Streptophyta; class Magnoliopsida; order Lamiales; family Lamiaceae; genus Caryopteris; species Caryopteris x clandonensis. The sequence goes on along the minus strand of JAPYKT020000034.1, from coordinate 2,818,905 downwards.
ATATTCTTAGGTAAATATATTAATTTAGATATGAGAAGTCACTGATATTTAGTATTTTTAAATAAGAAAACAATGAAACCTAATTTCCATATTTTCCTGTTATAATGTCCAGAATTAGAAAATATGTTTGATCAAGGTCAAGAAGTGATTAATTACAAAGTATAAATGTAAAAGGTCATTTGTGTGTCCAGATTTACCGACACATGTACTCTGATTTTAAACAACGTATTACATATTCTTATGTTAATTATAGTAATATTAATGAGCTTAAATCATTCATTGAACTATAATATTAATTCTAAACACTGACATAATTACTCAGTACTATCTTTTTCAGTTTTAATTTACAAATAAAATAGCGTCATCCAATATCAGCATACGATATTCACTGCGGACTCAGATCAAAGAAGCTCTCATTATTCAAATTCATTTTAAAATAACGAACGACTACTCAGATATAATATACAGGCTTTATGGATATATGCTTACAAAAATATCAGTCATAGCGACAAGATCAAGGTGTTTTGTTCCTCCAGAGGCCGGGACAACATTTCTATTACAAGCTATCAGATTCATCCCACTCTGCTCTTATTCTCTTCAATGGCCCAATTATTATGAAGAGCTGGTGCACATCTTTTACTAGAAGCTGTCCCATTCAGTTTGAATGTAGAACCATTGGAGATGTGTTCCCTTATTGATGCAGCGCCTTCATTGCCAGGATTGAGTTGCTGTGAAGTATCGGGCCAGGCCTTCCTCTTGGCCCAGCTATGAATTGCTTTCAGGTTTCCTTCCAGAGCCTCAACTAGGAGGTCCAACTCTGCAATTTCGTATCTAAAGAAAACATGTTTGGCACTCCAAGCACAGGGACAGAGCTGATTTGCATGAACAAGACAAGAATATCTATTTCGGGAGCATGGGCACCCCACAGCAGAAAGGTACAAGTCGTACAAGCATACACTACATTCCCTTTTAGTGACATCAACATGTTGCAGAGATGTTTCCTCCTCAAGCCTTTGTTTTGAACACGTAACTAACCAAATTACGAGAAATTCAATAGCATTACAAAAAAACATATTCACTGCATATGTAAACTGTCGAGCCATTCTGATTCAGAAAGACCAAAGAAATTAAAATGAAGAATTGAACGATCAGGTTCAGCAAGATAAAGAAAATAGAAACATTTGCTTGCATTTAGATGCATCGTAAAACTATATTCATATAGAGTGATCTCTGCAATTCTGTTATTCAGTAATCATCGAATAGAGGCATACCTTAAGGAGCCTTGTTAACATTCCCATCCTTCCCGCAGACATTTTTCCATAGATGAATACTGAAGGGGTCATTTTTTATTGCGAATGATTCCCATAATGCAGCTACTGCTTCCATGGCTGCTCCTAACAGTAGCTTATCATGAGAGATTGATGTCTTCAAACAATATCCAGCATACACTTCAGCTATGTTCTGGCCATGAGGTAACCAGTCAAAAGGAGCAAAGCACACTGCTTCCGAACAATTAAAACCACAACTAAATTCTGAATGGTAAGCTCGAGGGAATATGACAACAAACTCCAAGGGATTCTGTATCCCCTCAGAGATCAGCAGAGGGTGAGAGTTGGGCGATCTGCCATACAAAAATATGCCCAAAAGTAAGTATGTGTATATTAACTTCCAATAAGACTTCATCTGAAATTATTAAAAAAAAAAAAAAAAAAAAAAAACTCATTTTTTTTTCTTCTCTTTTAAACTAAAATTTCAAAATACACGTAATTCTTTTTTTTTTTTAAATCTATTATATATATATATATTATCGATCAATTTTTTTTTTCTTTTTATGATATTTAGTTTGACACTCATATAACATATCTTAAAATAAAATATTAAATTTACATTTGGCAAACATATTCTATGGATTGAATTATTATTATTATTATTTTTTTTTTTATTATTATTTTTTTTGTATATAAGTTGGATTTGAATAAGTTGTGTGTTAGAATATGTCTTGAATCTGATAAAGACCTATTTAATAAGGGAGTCTGTTCTAGATATGTGTTATATTGGGAGAAGTAGTCTGTCGGGAGAACAAGTCTATTATACATCAATGTTATATTAGGAGAAAGAGTCTGTTTTGGGCATGTCTCTCCCCCTATATATAATGCTTGCTCAGTAGCCTAGAATACACAATTTGTACTCTGAACATCATCAACAAACAATAAATTTTTTTCTCTCATGTGCCCGTGAATGTAACAAACACATTGTCAGTGAATCATGTAAATATCAGTGTTCATTTTTTACTTCAATTTATGTTCTTTCTTGCATCTGGTTATAACAAACTATTATCAAGAGTCACGTTGGTAATCTGGTGAGAAAGATGTCTGCACTGAATGTGAAGATTGACGAGTTTACGAGGAGGAATAGTTTTAGTTTATAGCAGATCAAGATGCAGGTTTTGTTAAAGCAATAAAAGGGTTATGGGCACTATTAACTAAGAAGTCATCAAATACCGAAACCACTAGAGGAGAAAGCGCACACTCAACAATCATGTTGTGTCTTGCAGACGATATCATCACTAATGTCGCAGAGGAGGAAACTGCAGCTGGTCTATGCTTAAAGCTTAAGAGTCTGTATATGACAAAGTCTTCACCAATAAGTTGTTTTTAAAATGTCTATTCAGTCTGCAAATGCAAGAAGGTACACAACTTAGAGATCACTTAGATCAACTAAACAAAATTTTATTAGAATTGCATAATATTGATGTTAAAGTGGAAGGTGAAGATCTTGCCTTAATTCTGTTAATATCTTTACCATCATCATATGAGAATTTTGTGCAATCTTTTATTATTGCGAAAGATACTACTTTTTTTGGAGGAGGTTAGATCATCTCTCCATTCTAGAGAGTTGCACTAAGGCAACTGGTGCAGGTACAGATGATTAGGCTGTTGGGCTAGCAGTCGCTGGAGGTAAGAGACTGAGAGACTCAGGGAAGAAATTCAAGAAGCCAGTTTCTAAAGGTCCTAAACTTGATGATATCTGTTACTATTGCAACAACACGAGAAATTGGAAATATGACTGTCAAATTGTAGCAGAAGAAAGCACCAATTCTGATGATAATATTGCTCTTGTTGATTCAGGGACATCCTACGATATATGTTCGTGCAAAGAGTGGTTTACAACCTATGAGCAGATAGATGGAGGTAATATTTCTACGGGCAATAATGTTGTCTGCAAGGCAGTTGGTATAGGTTCGATTAAAATACGAACACATAATGGTAAATTTTGCATTGAGCGATGTTTCCACTCATGACTAAGAATCTGATTTCAAGGTTGAGTTTCAAAGGTGAAAATGGAATGTTATATGTCTGCAAAGGTTCTAGTGTGGTTCCGAAAGGTGTTAAGCGAGGTACTTTGTATTTGCTACAAGGTTCTACATTGTCTGGTTATGTTGTTGCATCATCAGAGGTTGACAAGAAGAATACGACTAAGCAATGGCATATGAGGCATATGAGTGAAAGGAGGATGCAAATTCTGTCAAAGGGAGATCTTGGTGGCCACAAGGTAAAAAACTTATGATTCTGTGAGCATTTTGTCTTTGGAAAACTATATCGCGCCAGGTTTCCTAAAGCAATTCATGGACCAAAAGACACTCTTGGTTACATCCGGATCCTTCTCGTGTGGAATTCTTAGGAGGTCACATATATTTTTTGTCTATAATTGATTACTATTCAAAATGACTTAGGTATTCATGATGAAGCATAAAAGTGAAGCCTTCAAGAATTTTAAGTAGTGGAAGACAATAATGGAGAATCAAAATGGGAAGAAGATCAAAAGACTGTGAGCTGAAAATGGTTTAGAATTTTGTTGGTTTGATTTTGATGAATTTTGCAAGAATGAAGAGATTGCTAGGAATCATACAGTCAGAGACACACCGCAACAGAATGGTGTAGCAAAAAGTATGACTCTGCACTTATGGAGAGAACTAGATGCATGTTCTCTAATGTTGAATTACTTATGGAGAGAGCTAGATGCATCCTCTCTAATGTTTGATTTTGATGAATTTTGCAAGAATGAAGAGATTGCTAGGCATCATACAGTCAGAGACACACCGCAACAGAATGGTGTAGCAAAAAGTATGACTCTGCACTTATGGAGAGAGCTAGATGCATGCTCTCTAATGTTGAATTACTTAGAAGATTCTAGTCAGAAGAAGTCAACTTGATCAATCGTGGACCTCACACAGGTATCAATCTCAAAACACCTTATGAGGTATGGTTTGGTAAGTCTCCTGATTACTCAAATTTGAGAACTTTTGGTTGTGCTGTTTATCATCATGTGAATGAGGGTAAATTAGAGCCAAGAGCGAAAAGGAATGTATTTGTGGGCTATGGTGTTGGGGTTAAATAGTATAGAATCTGGTCTCCATCTGAAAAGAGTTATACTTTGTAGGAATATTGTATTTGATGAGACTCTATGTTTAACCCCACTATGAAGTCTATTGTTACATTAGAAAATATTAGTGTTGAGAAACAGATGGAGCAATAACTCAAGATGAGAGTGATGAACCACATCAAAAAAAGAAGATGATCAATACTTACATTCAGAAACTATACTGCCAGAACATTCAGCATCATCACTAGTTCAACACCAAAGTTTGGCTCGACGTCGATCTATAAGGTTGAATTATGGGAAACCTCCCAACATGTATGAGTAGATGATATCGCAGCCTATGCACTACAGGTTGCTAAGGAGCTCGATTTCTATGAGCTATCCACCTATAGAGAAGTGGTACATGTACTCAGTCTATCCAATGGCTTACTGCAATGGGATATGAAATGAAATCACTTCATAAGAATAAGACTTGGGATCTTATACAACAGCCTAAAGGGAGAAAAGTCATCACTTGCAAATGGATCTTCAAGAAAAAGGACGGAATGTCACTAGCTGAGAGTATAAAGTATAAGGTATGGGTAGTAGCAAAAGTATTCCATCAAAATGAGGGAGTAGACTACAATAAGATTTTCTCGCCAGCGGTTAGACACACTTCCATCAGAGTGCTACTAGCAATGGTTGCACATCAAAATGTGGAGCTTGAACAACTAGACGTGAAGACAATTTTCCCACATGGAAAGCTCGCAGAAGATATTTACATAACTTAGCCAGATGCGTTCCAAGTTCCTGGAAAAGAGGACTGTGTGAAAGTTGAAGAAATTTTGGTATGGACTAAAACAAGCTCCTAGGCAATGGTACGAGAGATTTGATGGCTTTATGATAGAAATTGGTTACAACAAGAGTCCCTATGATTGTTGTGTGTATCATAACAAGTTGCCAAATGTTCATAAATGTATCTAGTCATGTATGTAGATGATAGGTTAATAGCTGTTGAGAACAAGTCAAATATTCAGAAACTGAAGTGTCTCCTAAGTGTTGAGATCGAGATGAAAGATTTGGTGTTGCAAAGAAGAAACTAGGAATCGAGATCTATAGGGACAGAAATGAAAAGAAACTTTTCTTGTCACAGAAAGGTTACATTCAAAATATATTATCTAAATTTCGAATGTCTACAACTAAACCCTAAGATACTCCATGTGCTGTAAATATTCATTTGTCTACTGCATTAGCTCCAAAATCTGTTAAAGAGAAGTACATGTCACAAGTTCCCTATAGTAGTGTAGTAGGAAGCTTGATGTAAGTTTATGTCACAACCTTATCTTACACATGCTGTTAGTGTAGGTTTATGTCACAACATGGCAAGCAGCACTGGTAAGCTGTGAAGAGGATTTTTCGGTACCTTAGAGGTACGTCTGATGTTGGTCTCATATGTGGAGGTGATACACAATGTTTAGTCATTGGTTATTTTGATTCTGATTATGCCGGAGATGTTGATAGTTGGAGGCCTATGACTGGATATGTGTTCACTCTTGGTGGTTCTGTTGTTAGTTGGAAGGCTACTTTGCAACCTAGAGTAACTTTGTCTACTACAGAAGCAGAGTACAAGGCATTGACAGAAGCTGCAAAAGAGGGAGTCTGGTAGAAAGAACTAGTTAATGATCTTGGCCTACATCATGATCAGGCAGCAATGTATTGTGAGAGTCTTACTGTAATATATTTGGCCAAGGATCAGGTTCATCATGAGAGAACTAAACACATAGATGTGAGATATCATTTCCTGAGAAGCGAGAAGAGGATTAAGGTGAACAAAGTAGATACTACAAATAATCATGCTGATATGTTCACCAAGCCTATTTCGGTAGTAAGTTCCAACATTACTTGGACTTACTAAATATTAGAAGTTTTTAATTGCCCTTTCGGGCAAATCTAAGGCAGAGGTAGAGGGAATACGAGTTTTTTGTTTATTATGGTGCATCTGGTGCATCTTTTATTAGATGATTTAAGTCAAGATGGAGATATCTTGAATCTCATAAAGACTATATTTGAAGGGAGTCTAGATATTTGTTATATTGGGAGAAAAAGTCTGTCAAGAGAACTAATCTATCCTAGACCAATGTAGCTAAGAATCACAATTTGTACTATGATTATCCTCAACAAGCAATAAAACTTTTCCTTTCATCTAAATCTCTTTGTTCGATCTTTACTTCAATTTATGTTCTTTCTTACATCTTGTTATAACATAGTGATTAACTTATTTTTCATGGAATTGATCTACATATATACAAATAATTAAATAATTTTTTTTACTAAAAATATTAGATTTTGTACATGCATCGTTTCATCTTAAAATTCTAAATGGGTTGCAATCTTTGTATTAAAATAGAATATAAACTTTTAGGAATTGGATTATTTGCAGGATTTTAACTAGTGGAGAATTATATTATTTGTGAAGGATATCGTCTAATTAATATAAAAAATACTATTAAATAATACTTTTATAAACAAATAGATATTTAATTTTATATCATTTATTCTTTCAGCTTAATATTTTTAGATGGGTTGAAGTATTTGTGTTAAATTTAAATATTTATGGTAGGTTGAACTATGTGTTTGGTTTGGACAAAGTTCACTTACAATATTTCCAATAATTCCTTATCAACCAAAATGGGCTTGCAACACTATGAAAGCATGCCGGTCACATATATAATTTATTAGATATTTTAGTACTTTGTATTTCGTTCATATTTTGTTTGCGCTACAACTTCTTGCTTTGTTATATTATTACAAATTTTAAATTCTTTTTTTGCTTTTTCATAACATGTTACTTACAGACTTTATTATCTCTTATAATAATAAGAATATAATTTCATAATATATTATTAATATATAGTTGCACATAAACACAAAGGTTTGACTAACATAATTAGGACTGTAAAAAAAATATGCTCAATAAAGTAAGGATGTTACCCTATAGAAACAACTTATTCCCCTATAGAAACATTGATAGAAGAAGAATTTTACTCACAAGCTCATGGAACAACTTGGGATGTTTCAACAATTGCAGGAACAACTTCTTCACAACTTCCACAAACTTCAAGCGATATCGTCCTGGGATGCCATACCATACCTTTGGGCTGCCCAGGTGCATGTAAGAGAGTGAATACAAGTGGTGATCCTCATTTCTCTATTTCTCCAACAAATTAAACAGGAAAACAAGTCATGAGCACCTACACAATGGGTAAACGGTACAACTTCAATCATAATTAAGGAAAAATTTGTGTATGACATGTATGCATTGCCAAAGGAAACTATCTCATTTAGATGTCAAGAGAACAATAGGAGGGAAAGTTTCAAGATATCCAAAATATTACCCAACACTGTGATACAAAGCACATTCCAATGCACAATTGAGGAACTAAAATGGCAGAGCAGTTGTAGCATCCAAACGGAAGAAGAGAACCAGAGAGAAATGGGGTATTATTCAAGTTCCATCCAGATTTCACATATCTAGAATATTTAGCCATATCTTTTGCTGGACAGTCTGCAACAGGAAACTCACTTCCCAAGGTTTGACTAGCCATATCAGTGCCAAGAAGCACCTAAAGAAACAAATTTACACGATGACATAATATGATGGCAAGAAAATTATTGAGCATGTTGTTGACCCTTTTTACCTCTATTTCTTCACTTGGATTCTCAACAATTCGCCAATACTCACCCTCAATTCTAGCAATTACTGGTTCTCTTTTATCACCCTCGGCAGTAATATCATTCTCACAAAAGTATTGCACCTTGAAATCGTCAGCATATTTTCTAAAGCTTTTCAGGGTAAATTCAGGCCCACTTTCAAATTCAGAGACCAAAGTTGCGGATTTAGCTTCCTCGGAGTCTCCTATGCCTTCATTAAAAGACTCAACCTCCCCACTTGCTGCATCTTCTGGCACTTTAGTTTCTATCTTCTCATGCAACCTAGATAGTTTTTTCTTAAAGTAAAGATTTTGGAGCCCATCAATTTTTTGAACATGAGTGTTAAATTTTGAAGCTTCCCATGTCATTTTATCTTCAAGAAGGCATGGAGGTCTCCAGGAAGGAGGAACAATGCGGCATACTCCATAATTCTCTGCTTTTGGGCGAATATCAGCTATATATTTGAGAGTTTCCTTGAATTCCTGAGTCAAGATTTGAGCTCATTCAAATTGCCACTATTTAAGAAGTCAAAGCATTTTTGTACCAGATGCAATGGAAGGTAAAAACATAAGGAGAAAGGAGATACAGTAGAATACCTCTTCAGTAGGTCGAAAGACTGGAGCATCCTCAAGAGCAGGCAAACGGGATTCTTCAGGGTGCCATTTGGCAGTGACCTATAGAAAACTAAGTCAGCCATACGAACAAACTTGGCTATCAATAACTAATATTTCAAGATAATAATACAAGATAAAATACCAATAAAAATAATTTTTCAATATAAATATAAATGAAAAGGAAAAAGAAACCTTCACATAATCATGGCAATTTGCACATCACGCCTTTGGGAAGGAAGCCAACTACCTCTTTCTAGAGAAGAAAACTTGAGCATCAGCCACTATATGGACTAATCTAACAAAGAGCCTAAAAACTCATTCAACTAAAGAAAAAAATAGATAAATAACGCTGCGATTAAAAGAAACACTTCCAAAAACAATAAGTAAATTCTTCCCCTCATCAATTACATGCATGTGACCGGTAAAATGACTTACATATGGTTCTATTGACCTTGAAAAGGTATATGATAGAATTTATCAGGATATAATGAAGAGAGGAGTAACAATAACTTATATAGAAGTTAAAAGAGATATGTATAACCAGGTAAAATGTGTTAGGACACAAGTGGAAATATCGAGTGAGTTTTGGAACATTATAGGACTACATCAATATCAGCCTGAAACACATACCTCTTTACCTTAATAATTGAAGGAAATAGAGGAATTGATAAAAAAGTTACAAATGGATCCAAGCAGGTTGGAACTACTGGATAAGTGTGTCCTCCATGATCGTAAAGTACCACTCAAAGTCAAAGGAAATTTTTACAAAACAGTCATAGACCAAAATTGTTTTATGGATAATAATGTTAAGAGATTAAATATGAAGACGAACAAAATTGTGAATACTAGGTTGGATGTGCAGATACACTAGATTAGAAAGAAGGTAGAGGTGGCTGATTGATGAGTAGATTAGAGAAGCACACTGATGGGATGGACTAGATACCACAATTATAAAGTGGACAATCTTTAACTCACATCTAAAGGAGAAGGAGACAAGATATAATTTATATAGCCAACCCGATAGTTGGATTAAAGATTCGTTAGTTTTTTTTTTTTTTTTTTTTTTTCCTTCACTTCCCAAAATAGCTGCCAATGGACGACTTCAGAAAGAACTTTAATCACACATTCTGTAACTATGATCATTTACAATTGCACTGAAGAAAGACTAGAAGGACCATATCAACTTCGTTTTGTTCAGAACCATCATGTTGTGGATCATGATTGAGCTGGCCATGAGATATCCACAGTCTCTGAATGAGTGGTGCCTTAAACTTTTCGGTGTCTGACTTGCTAAGAAGATCACCAAGTAACACTGGTTTCCACTCCCCATCTACAGCAGCATCCTGACCAGCCACAATCTTCTTCAATGTCAGGGACGTAAGTGACACAAATCCAGGTGGAACAGAGAGATTTTCTTCAGCATTGTTTTCGACATATTGTATAGATCGTTTCTTCCCCACCATCAGTTCAAGAGAAGAAGAAACATAAACCCTATTGATGCAAAATAGCAATCTGAAAGCTCATCAAGGAAACATAACTAGAAGGCGTCTTCAAAAAATGATTACGCACTTGCACTTCACGCTCTCCCTCTCTCTCGCCCCTGCAAAAGAATTAAGAGTTTCTTGATAGTCATGTCATAACATACACAAAGGAAAATTGATCAAACATGAGAAGGACAATTGCAACGGCAAGATTATTAGAGCGAAATACAAATCATGTGAGTGCTAAACAGCTAGAAGACATATGAACACTAAGTGATGAATGCCCGATGCGAATTTGTAAGCAAAAAAGCCAAATAACGTAAGAAATGTTACGGAATATGATTGCAAGGTCAGCCAAAATATTCATATATTGTCTCGTCCGACAAATTCTCCATCACATATAACTACTACACATGTAAACTGACAAGAAAATATTAACTTTCACAATTTGTTGATTAAGAAAAGACATCCAGAACTCATAGTGAGATTCTCATTGTAGTTCCCGCAATTAATTTGGTCACACCAAATCAGATTATCAAGCTCGCTGATCATTTCCACACAAAACAATTGACGCGCATTAGCAACAAATCACCACTTCGAAGACGAACTTAGATATCAAACAAAGACAAAGGAGACCACAATGCTGAATCAGAGTACAGAGAAACTCATACCGACAAAAGAACGTATTCTTACAGTAACCCCTGTGAGGAAAGATGATGGAAAATTATATTTGCATTTCCACTTTTGAGCTAATACAGATAAAGGGTTATATACTTATTTACCAATATAATGCCGAAATAAAAACATATTGTAAAATAGGATGGATTAATTTTTTTTTTCGAAATAGGCTAAAATGTCACGCTCAGTAATGATATTTAGTAAAAATGTCTCTGGGCCCGACGTCTTTATTTTTCAAATATATATATATGCTACATGCTATACAATGATACATATATATATACATTTGCATGTCATATGATACATATATATATGCCCGTGTATATATATATATATATATATAATATATATATAAAGATATATAATTATATATATAATTTGTATTTTTGAATTTTTTATATTATTTAATAAATGATATTTATATTATTAGAAATTAATAAAATTTTGTATTTTTAATTATATAAATAAAATATAATATTAAATATATAAAAATAATTTTATTATATAAATATATATTTATTTCAATAATATATTATAAACCAATAAAAAATAAATAATTATATTCAACCTAATTAAATTATATAAAATATTTATTAATAATTATAAATTATATATTACATATTATTTGAATAATTTAAATATATATATATATATATATATGTGTTGAAACATGGTTCAGCATAATTATTGGTGTATTTTTTTTCGAAATCGCGGAAATTAAATAAAATAAAAAAAATTTGTAGTACACCAATACTCGGGCATACCCGAAGGAAATAAAACTAGTCCCTAAGCCCCAACACGGGGACGGGAACAAGCAGCCTAAAACAACTGAAAACATGTGAAATAAACCCCAAAAACACAAAGGCCAACAAGACATTGTAGAAGACTAAAATGCATAAGCAAAACAGCATCCAAAAAATAATCACCAGGCTCCAACCATGTCTTCAAAAAAACTGGTATCAGCAGTCCAATGTAGCGGCCAACACCAGCGAGTATCTAGCTCAAACCAGCATAGAAGCCGGCACTTGCTGTCCGGAACCAGCAATGTAACAAATCCCAACAATAGGGACCAAATCAGCAAAGGAATTACTCCCAAATGAACTAAAATAGCAGCAATACAACTGCAAATTGCAGCAACTAACTCAGCAGCATGAATCGCAGGATCCAGCGAGCAATAACTATTGGCAGTAACAACGAACTTAGCAGCAATATAGCAGCAATTTGATGTTTATGTTTGTAAAAGAGAGAGAGAGAGAGAGAGAGAGAGAGAGAGAGAGAGATCGATCCAAGGTTGAAAGAGAAGTTTTTTTTTGTATACAAAGATTGTACAGACCTTTTGTTTATAGGTTACAAGATAGATTCTACAAGGAAATAAATCAAATACATGTTTAAAGGATCTTGAGTGATACTAATCCTTAATTTTGGTGATTTTATCTTCTTTCCAACACTCCCCCTCAAGTTAAGTGATGGGATCTCCGATGCTTAACTTGCTGAGAACTTCTATGAAACTTTTGGAGTTAACGGCCTTGTCAGGATGTCGGCTAGCTGATCTTCAGACCGTACAAATGGCAGAGCCACAATTCCTCCTTCAATCTTCTCTTTGATGAAGTGTCGATCAACTTCAACATGTTTTGTTCTGTCATGTTGCACAGGGTTCTCTGAGGAACTGATGGCTGCCTTGTTTTCACAAAACATCTGGCACGTCTTTGTTGGATGAAGGTCTAGCTCCATCAATAGTTTTCTTAACTAGAGAACCTCAGTTGGTCCACTCTTAATTCCTCTAAACTCTACTTCTGCACTCGAGAGAGCCACCACCTTCTGCTTTTTGCTTCTCCAAGTGACAAAATTTCCTCCAACAAGAGTAAAATATCCAGCAGTGGACCGTCTATCCATTAGGTTCCCAGCCCAATCTGCATCTATATATGCTTGTATCTCTAGATGTCCAACCTTCTTGAACAACACTCCATAGCTAACAGTTCCCTTCAAATACCTTATAACTCTCAGCGCAGCTTCCAAATGATCAGCTTGAGGTCAGTGTATAAACTGACTCACAACTCCAACAACGTATGCAATATCAGGTCGAGTATGAGAGAGGTATATAAGTTTTCCCATAAGATGCTGATATTTTCCTTGATTGACTAATTCTGTTCCTTCTACAATTTTCAGTCCATGATTGATAGCCATGGGTGTGTCTGCGGGCTTGCAATCTAGCATTCCCGTCTTAGCTAGAAGATCTTTAGTATATTTCTTTTGATTGATAAAAATTCCCTTCTTTGATCTGAGTACCTCAATCCCGAGAAAGTACTTCAGATTTCCCAAGTCCTTCATGTCAAATTCCTTGAATAAATTATCCTTCAATTCCTTGATCTCCCCTGAGTCATCGCCGGTTATGATCATATCATCCACATATATGATCAAACAGGTGATGAGATTACCTCGTTTCTTTAGAAATAAGGTGTGATCTGAATTGCTTTGCTTGTATCCATATTTCTTCATAGCCATGGTAAATCTCCCAAACCAAGCTCTTGGGGATTGTTTAAGTCCATATAAGGTCTTGTTCAATCTGCCGACATCACCTTTTCCAAACTCTCCTAAGAAACCCTGGGGTGCTTCCATGTAAACTTCTTTGCTTAATTCTTCATGAAGAAACGCATTTATAACATCAAATTGGTGTAAAGTCCAATCTTTGTTTGCAGCAATAGATAGGAGAACTCTAACTGTGTTCATCTTTGCCACTGGTGAGAATATCTCAGCATAATCTATCCCGTATGTCTGTGTGTATCCTTTTGCAACAAGCCGAGCTTTGTATCTTTCGATAGACCCATCTAGACGTCTTTTAATCGTAAAGACCCATCTGCATCCAGCAGGCCTTTTTCCCTCTGGCAACTGATATTTCTCCCAGGTATGATTCCGGGCTAGTGCATCCATCTCCTTCTGCATGGTTTTTCTCCAATGTTCAAACTTGAGGGCCCCTTCTACTGATTGCAGAATATCTTCGCTATATAAAGCTGCTTCATAAGCTATAGCCACATTAGACAAATTTTCTCGAGCAAAATACCTGACAGAGTATCTAGATTTTTATGTAGCTTTCTCCGGGGTATATCGTTTGGGAGGTATTCCCCGATTACTTCTGGAAGGCAACACATATCTCCCAGTATCACCATCTACAGTATTATCCTCTTGTTCTCCTTCCTTGAAAATAGTATTCTCATGCTCTCTTTCATTATCTGTAGCCTCTTGTTCTGCTTCATTCTCCCGTGCAATATCATTAGAAGAATCAGAAACAACAGTAGTAGGTTCAGACTCCCTTACCTCAGATAATAGTGGCAGAAGAGACACTAGACAGGAGCATCAACAGACTGTTCCTGTGTGTTTGAAACTGGCTCAGCGGTAAGGTTAAATGTCTCTGTTGGAACCATTTTTGGGCCTGGCATTGACAACCAATTTAGCAGATCAAAGTGACTCTCAGTTGCACTCTCTCCCAGACTGCTATGGTGGTTGGTATAAAAGTACTCAGTTTCAAGAAAATCGCAGTGGATGTTGGTTAGGATTTGACGTGTCTTTGGATTGTAGCACCGATATCCCTTTCGGTTAATCCCATAACCAACGAACACACACTTAACTGAACACAGAGAAAGTTTAGTGCGTTCATGTTTGGGAATATGAACAAATACAGAGCAACTAAAAACCCGAGGCTGGAGGGTAAGGGTAAGAGGTATTTTGGCAAGGGTAGATAATTTTTGGAGAAGGGTCTTAAGCTGGAGTGTTTTTTTGGGAAGATGATTCAAGAGATAAATGGAGGTGGCAACGACTTTAAGCCAAAAAAAAAGTGGGTACACGAGAGTCAAACATCATGACACGCGTAATCTCCAGAAGAATTCAATTCTTTTTGTTTAGCGACACCATTTTATTATGGAGTATACGGACAAGTGGTTTGGTGTATGATCCCTTTTTGGTGGCACATGGTTTTCATATAATTATTGACAAATTCCCCCCTCCATTATCGGATCTAAGGATCTGAATCTGTGTCTGAAATTGAGTTTCAATCATGGCATAAAAATGGGTGAATTTTTCAAAAACTTGATATTTATATTGTAAAAAAATACACCCATGTCATCCCAGTGCAATCATCGACAAAGAGCAAAAAATATTTAAACCCGTGAACGCCCACAACAGGGGAAGGACCCCAAACATCAGAGTGCACCAAAGAAACAATAGAGTTCATTTGTGTATTATTGGGCTTAAAAGATTTTGTGTGGCTTTTACCCAAAACACAAATGTCACAAGGTAATGTCTCAGTTTTTACTAATTTAGGAAATAAGAGTTTAAGATATCCAGTGGAAGGATGTCCCAACCGTCGATGCCAAAGCCAGGCTTCCCGGTCTGTAGTTCCATGAGCGAGCATCACCTTGCCTTGTTGAGCAATCTCATCCACATAGTAGAGTCTGTTCCGCTCAGTGCCACGCCCAATAATCTCCCACGTCCTGATATCCTGCAGAAAACAGAAGTGTGGGTGCATCAGCATGGTATAATTAAGCTCTTTTGTAACATGGCTAATAGACATGAGTTTATGGGAAAGAGATAGAACATATAGACAGTTTTGAAGCCGTAAAGTGGGAGAAATTTCTATAGTTCCAGCTCCCTCTACAAGAGTCAAGGCACCACTGGCAGTTTGAACGTGTGTTCGTAATGGTTTTGATGACTCCAAGATATCATTTTTGTCAAAAGTCATAGTATCGGTAGCCCTACAATAAAAAACCCACCCCCTATCTCTATCTGTTTTCTCATGTTGAATTTGACAAACAGTAGAAATATTCTCCATTTTTTTATAAGGGATGGGGTCAAATTCAATATAAGGTAAAATTCTGGACTTGGTTTGCAGTATATGGGGTTGAATATGTAAGTCTGTATATAAGGAGGGACTAAAAGACAATTCATGTAAATGGAAAGGGTTTAGTGGTAAACCACCAAACCCTATACCTGGAGTCTCGCCTTCTTCACAAACATTCGCCGCCTGTCTCTATGTGTCCGCCTTCGGACTGCTCACCGCCACTATCGTCCCGGCCACATTGTGCCCATCAATTCTGATGGCCGACTTCCCTTTTGCCTGTGGAACCTTGTAGTTATCCTCCCACCAGTGGGGATAGCCGACAAGTTGGAAGCATGTCTCCTTAGTGTGCTTCTGCATCCAATAATGTGTATAGTGGAGCTTTGATTTGTCCACTTTCCCTCGCGATGAAGGGATATCGGAGTGAGTTTGGCCTCCTTTCTGCACCGGCTGTCGACTTCCCTCCGGGCGTGGTCTAGTGTTGTGAGCTTCGAATCCGGTGCTGATTTCTCTAAATGATGTGGTGACTGAGTCGGTAAGGTGATTTTGTTGATTGTAGAATCTGTAGCCGGGCGGCCTCCCATCGCACTTTTGAAAATGCCAACTCGGCTGAGGTAATTAGGGTTTACTTGAGAATATCTCGCCGGATCCCATCATATTTGGTGTCTAGGCCGGAGAGAAACTGGTAAAGTCGTCGATTGGCGAATAATTTCTTGTATTTGTTGATTTCTTCCTCACAGTAGCCAAGAGGATTTGGCACTCTTCGGTCGATGTTAAGCCATATAATTTGTAATTCATTCCAATAATCCTCCAGAGTAAGTTGTCCTTGGCTAACCTTGTTAGCTTTGACCTCCAAATCATAAATTTGGAACGGGTCGACTCCACTTTTGTATGTGACTGCAAGGCTGTCCCACACAGCCTTGGCGGTCTGATGTTGTGCAAGGCTTGTGACGATCTTTCCTTCCATATTCTGTATAAGCCATGAAAAAATCGAGAGGTTAGCTTTCTCCCATTGATAATAATTTGGGTATGTTTCTGCTGGTGGTGGTGGTTGTCCAGTGACATGCCTGGATTTACCCCTGATTCTGATTGCTACCCTCATGAGTCGAGCCCACAGTGGGTAGTTGTTTCCATCTAGTTTGAACCTGAGTGTGACATTCACGGAGTTTCGCACCAGATTTGCTATTTGAAGAGTTACTTCATTCTGTGTGTCTGGATTTTGATTGGTTGTTGCGTTTGAATTTGTTGGATTTGGATTGGTTACTTGTAACACGTTTGACATCTTGTATTCTGTCTTTCAGGACTCGAACACAGATTCTGCCTTGATCAATTGCGAATTGGACCGGTATAGAAACGATGATGATCTAATTCTGAGTTCCTCGGATCATCGCCTGCTCTGATACTATGTTGAAACATGGTTCAGCATAATTATTGGTGTATTTTGATGTTTATGTTTGTAAAAGAGAGAGAGAGAGAGAGATTGATCCAAGGTTGAAAGAGAAGTTTTTTTTTTTTTTTTTTTTTTTTTTGTGTATACAAAGATTGTACATACCTTTTATTTATAGGTTACAAGATAGATTCTACAAGGAAATAAATCAGATACATGTTTAAATGATCTTGACTAATATTAAATCCTTAAATTTGGTGATTTGATCTTCTTTCCTTTCCAATAGGATGCCATGGATAACACTGTAAAAGGATGGATCATCAATTTGATCGAACCATCTTTTGTTCCAAATTTTTTGCAATAACAGATAGCCTAATAACTTTGGGAGGGCTTGGAAGCGACTTATACACAAATTGCCTGCAAATATTAGAGTTGATGACTCGAGTAAGTCAAACCAAACAAGGGAGTCAGACGCTGGAGCAATATTATTACAACAATCATCTAGCCAACATGGGCTGAGATTGATCAGAGGCAACCGAACAAATTTATAGGAGATGAGAACATCTAATTTTTCAACAAGTATACTCAAGCGGGAAGACTTTACCAATTCTTAGCAGGGGTAAATGACCGATTCGATCCCATAAAAAAAGACATTTTAAACCGAGATCCTCTTCCTTCCTAGTTGCTGTCTACACAATGATTCACTTGGAATCACTCTGAATATGAGTTATGATGTCCATAGATGAAAAAATAGCTACTAGTGATGTATTCACGATAAGAGGGGTCTCCGGGGAAAGGGATGATCAGCTTCTCAAAGGAAGTCATCATTTCGTCAGGCCGACAAGGAGAAGCTCCAATGCACCCACTGTGGTGGAAATAACACACAAAGGATACGTGTATTCAGATTCACGGTTACTCATAGTGGTGGAGGAAAAGCAATGGTGGCTACCACCTACGGCAACACCAACAGGGTTACAGCGGCGCCCACCCACCCAGTAGAGATACAATACTAAACAACAGGATTACGACCAGTGGTGGCGCTTGAGCACCACCTATCAATCGAGGCATGAAAAGAGCCACTTTATCCATAACGAAACACCCGAAGAAGGACAGCATAGAGATGAGGTAGTGGGAGAAGAGGACAGGGAAGTGAATTCGGCGAGAGGTATTGAGGGTGAAGGGCAGGGCATTAACCATAATAACGGTGTAATTTCTATTTTACCCTCACCCCATCATCAAATTACTTCCTTGCCCTCAAGTATTAATTCAAGTGCCTTAAGTGTGAACTGTGATAAAAACAAAGAGTGGATCTTTGACTATGGGGTAACGGATACAATGACCTTTGATTAGAATGACATTATTGACCCATCTCAACCAAATAGGGCTTTTATTAAAAATGTCAATGGAGGGTCTTTTCCAGTTCTTGGGGCATGATCTGTTGAAATCCTCCTACAATTAAATTGTCCAATTATTTTTGTGTTCCCTCCTTATCTTGCAAGTTGTTATCTATGTGTCAAGTGATGAAGGAACTTAATTATGTGGCACTCATCTATCCGACCTTCTGTTTATTGCAGGATATTTGTTCTAGGGAGAAGATAATTGGGTGTGGTTCTGAAAGGGATGGACTGTATAACGTTGATGAACTATCTGAAGGAGGAACTGTTTGTTTGGCTCATGGTTCTCAAACCGATAGACCTGGTTGTGGCATCGTTAGTTAGGTCACTCATCAGATGATTATCTTAAGTATTTATTTTCTTCAGTGGTTTCAAATGATTATCATACTATATGTGATACTTATCATTTTGCTAAGACTCATTGAACATCTTTTGCTTTTGTTGATAATGAAAAATATGTACCATTTGCTCCAGACTCAATGGACACTGATTTTCTATGGTTCGTGTTGTTTATTGATGACTGTACTCATATGACTTGGGTATATTTTTTAAAACAAAAATCGGAGGTCTGCAGTAGGTTTGTTGATTTTTTCAATCTAGTCGAAAATAATTTAAGAGCACCGTACTGATCGTACAAGTTGGAGGGGAATATGTTAACCATGAACTTCAAAATTTCCTACAAACAAATGGGGTTATCCACCAACCCACCTATCCTTATACACCTCAACATAATGGAGTAGTGAAACAGAAGAATTCTCATATTTTGGAAACCACACGTGCTCTCTTCCTTGAATCACGTGTACCATCTATTTTTTGGTTTGAAGCTGTTGTTTCGGCTGTCTATTTTCTTAACAGATTACCCACATGAGCCTTAAAATTCATGACTTCTTTACAAACTCCCTCCTCAAAATTTACCCTACCCTCCATTCTCATGTTAAAGCCTTGGATATTTTGGCTGTTTTGTCTTTGTTCACATCCCGAAAGTTCATCGGAACAAACTTGATCCCTCTGCTGTGAAGTGTGTTTTTCTTGGATATGGAATCCATCAGAAAGGTTATCGGTGCTTCAATCCTATTACCAAGAAATTCTATGTTACTATGGATTGTGACTTTCATGAGACAGAATACTATTATGCCTCCCTGCAATCAATGGTTGAGAGAGAGAAGAACAGTCAACACTCTAATTGGTTATTCAAAGATAACTGGGAACCTAGTTCCTCTGAAGAAGTACAGTCCATCCCAACTAATCCCAATTCATTAATTCCCTCATCGAATATCTCGGAGGTACAAATTTATAATACTAATACTCTTAGTCCTTCTCCTATCCCAGTGTACTTTCCTAACACCATAGGTCAAAATGAGAATAAATATTCTCTCCCACGAAGGTAGAACATAAGAATTCCTCCTTAGAGGTACAACCCTGAATACAAGCCGAAGAAATCCAGATATCCAATTGCTAACTTTATCACTGGTGGAAACAAAAAAATTGAACGTTTCAGAGATAAGTTGTCTGCTGCATGTATTCCAAAAAATGCAGAAGAGGCACAAAAATATCCAAAATGGAGGGAGGCTATGAGTAGATAAATGGTAGCTCTAAGTAAAAATAAAACGTGGGACAAAACCAAACTGTCACTAGGAAAAAAAACCAGTTGGTTGCAGATGGGTCTTCACAATAAGTACAAACCGGATAGAAAAGTAGAGAGGTATAAAGCATGACTTGTGGTTGTTGCCAAAGGATACATTCAAGTGTATGGAATTAATTATGCATAAACATTCTCTCTCGTTGCAAAGTTGGATACTATCGGAGTATTGCTTTTAGTGGGAGCAAACTGTGATTGGCCTCCACACCAGTTTGATGTGAAGAATATATTTCTTCATGGGATCTAACTAAAAAAATATATATGGAGATTCCACTAGGCTTTGAAGAAGAGCTCGGAAAAAGAGAAGTATGTCAGTTGAAACAGTCTCTATATGGGCTGAAACATTCACCTCGGGCGTGGTTTGGAAGATTTACATCGGCTTTGAAGAAATATGGATATACTCAGAGCAACTTAGATCATACACTATTTCTGAAGAAAAGGAACTCTAAAATCACATGTTTGATCAATTATTTTGATGATATGATCATTATAAGAGATGATGGTGAAGAGATTAAACTCTTTCAAAAGAACTTATTTTCTGAATTCGAAATGAAGGATCTCTGTGGTTTAAATTATTTCCGAGGGATAGAAGTCATGAGGTCAAAGGAAGGTATATTTTTATCTCAAAGGAAGTATGTTCTGGATCTTCTTGCTGAAACAGGACTTCTTCATTGTAAACCAGCAGAAACACCGATAGTTATAAATCATAGACTAAGAGAAGATTCGAGTAATAGGCTGGAAGATAAAGAACAATACCAAAGGATTGTTGGTAAGCTAATCTATCTCACGTATGAAACCAGATATAGCTTATACAGTTGGGGTTATAAGTCAATTTATGCATAAACCCTTGGTGCACTATAAGAAAAATGCTTATAGACAACAAATTTTTTCTGTTGTCTTTCTAAAATAATGAGTGTTGTTGAATCCAATATTATTAAAAATAGTACTAAAAGACAACTGTTATTTTCTGTTGTCTTTCCTCATAAAGATAACGTCAAAGACAATGGCTTACAACTGTTGTCTTTTACTGATTAGTGATAATGGTTACAAAGACAATTTTTATTGTTGTCTTTCAATGTATGAGCCTATTGTTGTCGTTTACTTTTACAATTTTTTTTTTGTTTTTTGGATTTTGAAGCCTTTTCATTTTTTTTGTATTGTAATTATTATATAACCAAATTTTTAAAGCAAAATAAATATATTTAAAAAATAAATTAATAAACATTGATACAAAATGTACTTAGTCTACAAAAAAGTCAACATAATTCTAAAAAATCAAAAAGCATATTTGACATTCCAACGGTTTAAATAATTACTCTAAAAGTGAAGTCACAAAATAAAGACAAATGTTTTTTCATGCTAGCCATGAGAGAGAATCTTGCTCCCAAATAAGCCTTCAAATCGGGAACAAACTAGATCTATCTTAGCGAAGTCGCATCAACTGCTTTTCGATCATCTTTCTTCTCTGTTGGGAGTGTGTTTTTCTCCTATAAATTATAAACAATGTATCATCAGAACATAATTCACTACCCCATTTCAAAGAGTTATAGAAAGTTAACTTGTTTCTCAAATTTTAAGAATTTACTTTTACCCTAATTTCTCTTCTTGTCGGCTTGCTTGACAAAGTACTTGTCATCCTATTCTCCAAGTTTGCTCTTGAAATGTCAACCTTAGTGCCGATACAAATTACATAGGTCTGGTTCACATGCCTTAGAGGAACACCATTGATCTTGCAAGGACCTATAGCACAACTAGGCGATAGATTATGAGAATGTCCCTTCTAGAAAAGTAGGAGTTAGAAGACTCAACCACAACATCAACAGAAAGGGCTTTTTCTCTAACGAATTTAATATAACTTGGGAAATACAAGAGAATAACATCTCACCCCAATAAATGCAACGTCAAAAGGATGAATAATTGGAACAAGCAAGCTTTAGAATACTATAAGAGAAGGAAAGTAGGGAATCAGGTTACACAACAATTGCAAAATCTTGTAAAAAGAATGTAATGAAATGAACATGAATATACCAAATCTTTAGTAATTCTCAAGATTACTTTCTACTTGCATAAATGCTTACAAGTAAATGAAATTTCAATTAGCTGAGTTAATGCATTATTGTTAACATTGATGAAAAAAGGTTAAAAGCTACAAAATGTAATTGCTTGGATCAATATTAATAATAACATAACTGGAGATATAATTAACATTCAACTGTAGAAAATATTTTAATAAAGAAATAAAATAACCAAAAAGCAAATTAGTTTTGGTCACTCATATAAGCAGGAATCGCAAAGTTTTAGTCTTTCAAATAAGCAGGAATCGGAAAGATGAACATTCACTCAAATTATTGATTAAGGATTGTTTAATCTGATACTTTTCTATTAAGGTATAGGATATAACTAGAATTACTATGAAAACCCGCAACAATTAAGAGGACAATATATGCATGTAAAACAATAGTTCATATAAGAAACTAGTAAAGCTACTAGTATGAAGTCGAAAATCAGAGTATAAGAAGGGGCCACCTGAAAATTCGATATAAAGCTAGATAAAGATAGATTTTACATCTACGTAGTTTATTCCCCCAATCTGATCAAAATTTCATCACTATATAACTTTAAAAAGTAAAATAACTAACCAAAATAATTAAACAAATGAAACGCATGATTAAGCATAAAACTTGTTTATTAGTTTGCTAATAATAACCATATGCTCACTCATATGCATCAGCCTACGCATTAAGCCTAGTTATAGTACCCTCAACTGGTAGGGTAAAAACATTCATTACAATTATCTTCTGCAACCAGACGTACGATTTTATGATCAAAGTTAAGAACATCCACACTAAACAAGTGGTATGTGATTTAGTTCTATAACCTAAGAAGAAAATACTTCCATCCATTCACCATGTCCTCTAAACCCCTAAGCTCTCAATTCAGAACAAGAATAATAAAAAAACCAATCAAATGGATTAAGCAAATTCACCAGAAAATTAAAGTAACAAATAGTTTTTCCTTTTCCATTTCTTTTATATTTTCTTAGCACTATTTTTAGTGAGTCATAAATGAAGCTAAGGGCTTGTTGGCAAACTCATGATCACCCTCAAAGGATAAGAAAGCCAAATCAAGTATCTTGAATTGAGTGCAAATTTTGCACATCAGATCTTGATGTAGATTGATGTCGATTGGATGTTAATGCTTCGGTTGCCATCATCGTTCTTCTCACCAAGCTTAATCTTCAAGCTCCACTGCAATGATGATGAGTTTGCCGCCGATTGCTCACAGTTGCATCACCTGAAGTCTGAGCTCTGTTTTTTCAATAGAGGGAGAGGTGAAGGATTGAGAGAAATTATTGTCTCTATTAGGTTAATATTGTAAATCAGAGTGATGAGTTTGGTTTGCAAGTTGAGAGTCTTGAGACTTCTGTAGTGGAGAAATTAGTAGCGAGCTAAGTGAAATGGGTTTCAGATAGAGAATTTGGGCAGTATAGGTTTGTTTTGGGGAATTCGTTGTTAGATGTGTTAAAAGACAACACTTTTATTTATCGATGTAAAAAGTGTTGTCTATTAGCGGGTATTTTTATAATAAACAACACCGAAACAAATATGTTGTCTTTCTTCATATAATCGTTGTCTATCATTGCCAGTATACGCTACTCTATAACGATTTTTGTGAAAATTGTTACAAAAGAGTAAAAGACAACTAAAATTATGCAAAA
Source organism: Caryopteris x clandonensis (assembly GCA_028749325.2). Taxonomy (NCBI): domain Eukaryota; kingdom Viridiplantae; phylum Streptophyta; class Magnoliopsida; order Lamiales; family Lamiaceae; genus Caryopteris; species Caryopteris x clandonensis. Next base: position 2,795,096 of record JAPYKT020000034.1, on the reverse strand, counting down.
TTGTTGTCTTTTAAGTGTTGTTAATCAGAGTTTTTGTTGTAGTGGTGGAACACATCGATGCAGACATAAGAGTAATTCGGTACCTAAAATCCTCTTCTGGAAAAGGTATCTTCTTTAAAAAAAAAAAAAAAAAGCATTTGGAAGTCTCCGGGTATACTGATGCTGACTGGGCAGAAAACATCACAAACAGATGATCAACAACAAGGTATTTCACCTTTGTAGGAGATAATCTTGTGACTTGGAGGAGTAAAAAGCAAAAAGTGGTAGCACTCTCGAGGGCAGAAGCAGAATTTAGGGGAATTGTGAAAGTGATAACATAATTAATTTAGGTAGAGAAATTAATGATTGAGATTGGTCTATTACATATGGGAGCTTTCAAACTCCACTGTGACACTAAAGAAGCTGTGAGTATTTCTCATAATCCTGTCCAACACGATAAAACCAAGTATGTGGAGATAGACAGACATTTCATTAAGGAGAAGTTAGATAATGAAAATATCACTCTGCCATTTGTCAGATCGGAAGACCAGCTTGTAGATCTTCTAACAAAAGTTGTCTCAGGGAGAGACTTTCACAGAGTTCTTGGCAAGTTGGGTATGTCGGATCCTCCACCTACCAACTTGAGGGGGAGTGTGGAATTATTGTAATTGGTTCTTTCCTTCTTAAGGTAGTCTATTTTTTTGTTAGAAAAAAACTTCAACTATTTTTATATTAGTATAGCAGCATATTTCCTTTCACTAATATGTCAGAAATTATATCATTAATAGAAACCATAATATATATATATAAAAACAAAAGTACCGCCATAAATAAAAAGTATCAAATTTTCCCGCCCAAACTATTTTCTAATTATGGAATCTATTTTCTATGCAAATACATACCATATCTATGTATATATATTATGATATCTATTTTTCTATGCAAATATATATATCCATATCTATCTATATGTATTTTAAGAAAGTATATCTAATTAATTTTCTTTTCACGATCTTTAATTTGACATCCATATTGTACATATATACACACACATACATACACTAAATTTAATCATTAACTATAAAATAAATTCTTAAGTTAATTGTGATATATATATATATATAAAGAGAAAAGTATCGTCTTAAATACAAAAAATCTAATTTTCTTCCTAAATGACTTTTAACTATTATAGTTTTTATACAAATCTATATCAATATCTATCTATATATAAGATATAATAAAATAATTTAATTGATAAAGCCAAGATTTAATGGTAACTAAAAATCAAATAAAAAATCATAATATTAATATTAGTTTTAATTTTAATTATTTTATTATGAGAGTATATCAAAACAAACTTCTAAATATTCTATAAAGCTAAATTGTAGTTCAATTTAAATCCTATACTTCCACAAATTTTGAATATAGATAACCAATATATCTAATTAGTTAGATTACAATAAATCAGTTCATATAAAAATGAAAATAATTAATATTTACATGATACAGTAAGATTAATTTGTATAATTTTATTTCATCGAATTTAATGTTAAAAAGAACAAAAAATTAATATTTTATTTTTAAATTTTGAACAACCGCAAAAATTAAGATTATTTTTTGATAGAAAAACTTGTCACGTAAAGAAGAAAATTGTCTATTTTGCAAGTCTTTTGGATTAGCTTTAGCAAAACACACACACACACACACACATATAAAGAGAGATGCCATACGATTTTAGAAACTAACAAAAAAATTCGTTCAAAGTAGCTTTCTAAATTTGAATACATCTTTTTCAAACCATATATAATATATTTAAATTACTGAATGATAATAGTAATAGTAAAACATTATTATTATTACCAGTAGTAAATAACTACTCCACCGTGTGATTTTTGAATTATGAAGTTAATTAACATAAATTTTGTGATTATATAACTGATTAACATAAATTTCTGGATTATGAAGCTAATTAACATTAATTCTAAAATATAGCAAAAGCTAATGTCTCAATTATTATGATTTTTTAATATCCTCCAAAAATAATTTTTTATAGTAATATATAAAAATAAATAAAAAGCAATATATCAATATAGAAAATAAATTGATTTTAAATCTATATCAATATACATACATATATATATATATATATAAATAAACTTGACAAATGTCGGGATTCTAATTTTAAACTTGACATTATAGCTTTCTTTGATTCTAGTGCTAATCTTAATTGTATAACATCTATTCTTGTCCCTACTAAATTTTATGAAAAAACTCATGAAAAAATCTCTACTGCTAATAACTCTAGATTAAGCATCTCGGCTAAAGTTGATGCAATCATTCTTAATAATGATACTACCTTGAAAATCTCTTTTGTCGTTGTTAAAGAAATACATCACTCTGTCACTCTTGGTACTCGTTTTATAAACCTTATTACTCCCTATAAAGTTGGCAATGATTCAATATCTTTCAAGGTTGATAATAAAAAACTACAATTTTCTTTCTTAGAAAAACCTAAAACAAGAAATTTGAATCTTCTGAAAGCATGCTCTATACATGATAAGACTTTGCATAATATTATTTTAGTTAAACAATTTCAGCTTAATGAACTTCATAAAGACATTTTATTTCAAAATATTAGTAAACAACTTCTCCAGGAAAATAGAAAACAATAGATTGTGAAAATTTCTGATCTTTTCAAATTAAAAGTTTGTTCTAACCTTCCAAATGTTTTTTGGGATAGAAAGAAATATCTGGTTGATCTCCCTTATTAAAAAAACATTTATTGAAAAATATATTCTCACTAAAGTCAGGCCTATTCAAATGAATAGTGAATTAGAACAATTTTGTAGAAATGAAATATCAGATCTTGAAAATAAAAATCTCATTTCTAAAACTAACTCTCCTTGGAGCTGCTTAGCTTTCTATGTCAACAAAGCTTCTGAAATAGAAAGAGGAGCACCTAGACTTTTCATTAATTACAAACCTCTTAATAAAGCTTTAAAATGGATACGATATCCCATTCCAAAAAATAAAAATGCTCCTTAACAAAGTTCATAATGCATTCATATTTTCTAAATTTGATATGAAATCAGGACTTTGACAAATATAAATTGCTCCAAAAAATCGTTACAAAACCTCGTTTACTGTTCCTTTTGGAAATTATCACTGGAATGTAATACCTTTTGGATTAAAAAATGCTCCTTCTGAATTCCAAAGAATAATGAATGATATTTTTAATAAATACTCAAAATTTTGTATTATTTATATTGATGATGTGTTGATCTTTTCAAAAACTATTGATGAACATTTTAAACACCTTAAAACTTTCTTATATATTATTGAAAAAAATGGTTTGGTAATTTCTGAACAAAAAATGGTTCTCTTCCAAACAAAAATTCGATTTCTTTGTCATTATATTATTACGCAAGGTACTATTACTCCGATTGAAAGTCTTTATAGTTTACTAATAAATTTTCTGATAAAATTATTGATAAAAATCAATTATAGAGATTTCTAGGATGTCTTAATTATGTCCTTGATTTCTTTCCTAACTTAAATAGACTTGCTAAACTACTTCACGAGAGATTAAAACCGAATCCTACACCTTGGTCTGATCTTCACACCTGCATTGTAAAAATAATTAAGAAACAAATCCTTTATATTCAATGTCTTCATCTTGTTGATCCAAATCTTCAAAAAATAGTTGAAACAAATGCTTCTGACATAGGATATAGAGAAATTCTGAAATAAAAGCAAGGTGAAAAAGAATTGATTATTCAGTTCACCTCTGCTCATTGGAATGAAGTGCAAATGAATTATTCCAAAATAAAAAAAGAGATCTTAAGCATTGTCTTATGCATAAAAAAATTTCAAAGTGATTTATTAAATCAGAATTTTTTTATTACGCATTAATTGCATAAGTGCAAAAGAAGTATTACAAAAAGATGTTCAAAATCTTGCATCAAAACAGATTTTTCCCAGATAATTCTTCCAAGTCCACAAAGCAAATTCCAAATCAGATAAAGGAACAAACTGATTTTCTAGCCCAAAAGTCACAACCTACAACTCTTTTTTGCTGCTCCAAAATCTGAAAAAGAAGTTGCCAGATACTTGCAAAAAATTTCCCTCTGTTTCTATTGAAAAGGGTTCCTCAATCTCAACAGCTTAATCTGAAGGTTCAATCAACCCGGATGATGAAGAACTTTTGGGTCATAGTAGTTACTAATTTTTTAAATACCTAAAAATTCCTTATGTATTTTGTATGTAATATTTTCAAACTTGTATACCGACACTTGTAAAACTGAAGCACTCCATTTATGATGAAAGGTTCGTTTTATTTAGTGTTTTTAAAATTTTAATAACTAGAAGTCCACTACGCGAAATCCGTAATATTCTGCTTCTTTATTTTATTATTTATTTCTGTATTTAATTCTTTTTTTAAATTTTGCTTTTAAATCCTGCATATTTTCATTCTACATCTGCTTTCTCTATTGTTATATCTTTTAGTATTTATCTATCCTCCTCAGTGATCCTTGGGGCAACCCTTGGTATCAGATCCAAAATTATTCATAATTTATAATATTTTAATGTAGAACTAAAATTTTCGGTTTCAAATTGGAGAATAAATTATTTCCATATTTATAATCATAGATGTACCGCCATAAATAGAAAGTATCAAATTTTTCCGCCCAAACTACTTTTTAATTATGGAATCTATTTTCTATGCAAATATATACCGTATCTATGTATATATATTATGATATCAATTTTTCTATACAAATCTATATCAATATCTATCTAAATATATTTTTAAAAAATATATCTAATTAATTCTCTTTTCACGTTCTTTAATTTGGCATCCATATTGCACATATATACACACATGCGTACACTAAATTTAATCATTAACTATAAAATATATTTTCTTAAGTTAATTATGATATATATATATATAAAGAGAAGTATCGTCTTACATAAAAAAATCAATTTTTTTTTCTAAATTACTTTTAATTATGATATTTTTTATACAAATCTATATCAATATATATATATATATATATCTATATATCTATATATAAGATATAATAAAATAATGGTAACTAAAAATCGCAATAAAAAATCCTAATATTATTAATAATTTTAATTTTAATTATTTTATTATGAGAGTATATAGAAAAAAACTTCTAAATATTCTATAAAAATAAATTGTAGTTCAATTTAAATTCTATAATTCCACAAATTTTGGAATATAGATAACCAATATATCTAATAAGGTAGATTACAATAATTTGATTTGATAAATTTTGGGATTATGAAGGCAATTAACATAAATTTTGGGATTATATAATTAATTAACATAAAAACTTTAGGATTGTGAAATTGATTAACATTAATTCTATAATATATCAAAATCTAGAGTCTCAATTATTATGATTTGTTTAATTTCCTCCAAATATAAGATATTATAGTAGTATACAGAAATAAAATAAAAGGCAAAATTTCTTCTCTTATCTTCTACTGAAAAAAATAAAAAAATCACGCCAGCCTCGACTTTGGTTACAAAAAGATGATAAGAAAACAATTAAGTAGATTAACATAAATTTCGGTAAATCTATATTTCTTATTTACCTTCATTAGATTAACATGCATTATATGAGTTAAATTAATATAAGAAATCTAATAATAGAATTACCGCCTTAAATAGAAAACAACAAGTTTTACCGCCTAAACTACTTTCTAATTATTGTATTTATTTTTCTAGGTAAATCTATATCAATATCTATCTATATATATTATGGTATCTATTATTCTACGCAAATCTAAATCAATATCTATTTATATATATTTGATTTATAAAACTACGACATTTATTAATTTTTCAAGTTATTATCCATCAAAATATGTTTATTTAATTTTATTAATTTTTAAAAAATTTTCATTTTTCACTAAAGATTTCAAAAGCTTATAACTTTTTTGTTTCAACTTCAATTTAAAAAAAAAAAAAAAATATATATATATATGTCTAATTAATTCTCTTTTCACAACCTTTAATTTGACATCCATATTGCACATATATATACACACATACATACATTAAAATTTAATTATTAAATATAATTTTTTTCTTAAGTTAAGTGTGATATATATATATATATATAAATAGAAAAAAATCAAATCAATATTTACATAACAGAGTTGTATTAATTTGTGTAATTTTATTTTCATCAAATTTAATGTTAAAAAAAGAACAAAAAAATTTACTTTTGAAAATTTAAATGACCACAAAAATTAAGATTCTTTTTTTTTTACAGAAAAATTGTCATAAAAAGAAGAAAATATTCTATATTGCACGTCTTTTGGGATATCTTTAATATATATATATATATAAAGAGAAGTAAAAGCTAATATGTCATTCTTTGAATATTTGTTTTATTTTAATTTTTTTATAAGTGAAACCACTTCTATCACTCGGTGCGTCTTTAGTTAATATGTAAAAGAAAAATATATCTTTAAATATAATTTTATTTTTCAACAAATTTAGTACTTCATAATTTAAAATATATATATAATTTCTTAAGTTAAACCATAAAGAAATATTTGGATAATACCTTCTAATTTTAAATTTATAAACTCAAATCTAAAAAATAATAAAATCATAAAAAATTAAACAATTAATTAATATAAAATAAGTAGTCGTGCAACACACGAAAGAAATTACTAGTTTGATTAGCACAATACTCTACCTGTTACATACTAATTTTTTTATTTTTTTTTAAGATAATCAGTTTGTTTTTTGGTCAAATTCCTTATCTCAATGTGTTAGATTTACCTCCAAGACTAAGTCTTTAAGTGTCTTTTTCGAATTAAATTAATTCATAAAATTAATTCTTGAGCCCAAAAGATTATTCCCAATTAATTATTTAATTCTTGAGCATTATTCAGAACTACTAATTATTGGTTCAATAAATATAATTAGCCAAATAATTAATTATCTTCATAATCATTTAATTACTTAGACTTAATAATTAATATATCAAACAACTATTATTAGTCTACTATTAATCCATCAATGACTAATTAATTATTTATCTTTGTACGAACACACCAGAATCTAGTTACACGTATGACATCTTAGGTTCATCATTTCACCTAGTCAAAGAGTAAGTAATCTGATTGTAAGATTAATTAGTCCAATTGATAATCACCTTTGGAATTCTCAATCCATAGGTACTCAAGATATTTGTTCGTTCATGTCCAGCAAACACTACTAGAGCGACTCATAGGTAAAAATAAATTTGGTGTGCGAATCTTTCATCTATAGGTACTTTGTATATACAGTCCCTTTTGTTCGGTTTTCCAATCAAAGTCTAAGGCTTGTCATTTTATATAGATCCATAATTGAAATTAATAACTATAATAATTCTCACAAACTCTGTCAATCTATTGGGCCACACCGTGATCCTATCGGTGTCTTGTGTAAGGTCTTTATTGGATATAACAAATGTAGAAAATATAGATAAACAATTCCAATAGATTACTCTAAAGGCTGGCTAATTCTATCTTTCCACTATACAAACCTTAAATGTAGTTCAACCATAACAAACGAACCCCCATTTGGTCTCTCAAGAGAGGTTTAAGGAACCCAGTCAAATATACGGCTTCCTTCATGCAGGATCACAAGTGTGTGTATAATATAATGACTAATTAAAGCACCTACATAAATCACAAGGCCTTAATTGGATATGACAAGTATAGAAAATATAAAGAAACAATCATAACACCTTACTCTGAGGATCGGCGAATCCTATCTCTCCATTGATCTTAAACATAGTTTCATAATAACGAATGACCCCTCTATTTGGCTTCTTAAGAGACGTTTAAGGAACCTAATCAAATCTACAACTTTCATCAGTAGGATCACATTCATGCATATAGTCTAAGAACTAATTAAAGAACATCGAGAAATCAAAATCTTAATTTTTCCATTGCCGCTATATCAAATAGTTTGAGTTCTGATCCATAATCATTTCAATGTGGTCGTTTAGGAAAAACATCACATCTACGTGGTGTCTCAACACCGATCTCCATGAAATAAGATATCCATTTTCTGATTAATGTATTGCTCAGTGCAAGCCTTTCTTAATCATACGATATCCCTTCTCGTAGATTTTATGACTTGAAATATTTATAATCTCAACCACCGAGACCTATTCCATGATTACTAATCCCGTGCATGGCCAAGTCTCCTAGTTATAAAGATCATGGGATTTCAATATCATAAACATATAAACACAAAAGAATACGATAAAGATGAATTATCTTTAAACTTTTATTTATATTCATAACGACTGTACTTGGAATATATCTTTTAGGCCAACCTAACAGTTATCTGCTAGAGCACATATTCCTACACTGCCACTGTATGTATTTACCAAAATCCATTATGCTAAGTTTGATAATATACAGATTGTAGAATTTCAGTTATAAATAAGAAAAATGGTATTTTGATCCTTTAAATTTCCTTATTAAAGAAAATGACCCATTATGTGACCATGTTTTTTGAATTATCTTACAAATTTCACAAATTCATTTTTTGGTTGTATTGGATAAAAAACCTAAATTTTGGATCACCTGTTCAAGTTGAGCTCTGGATTGAAAGGCAAACAAAGGCCCGAATATGTTAGGATAGGTCCAAATATCGTATATAGCATATACGTGCCTAAATGAAAATTAATAATAAATTGAATCTGGATCCAATTCATAGTGGCTTGTGAATTAGATAGCATAAGAAATGGCTCATGGTTACCCTAGGTCTAGGAGCATTCTAGGAAATATATGCTTATGTTTTATATTATTTTATTTATATTTGCATGTTGATGTATGCTTGAGATAATAGATAGTCTAAAACAAACATACAAACGTTGATGAAATCTTAAATTCAATAAACCCCTCTTGGACCCAATCCAATTTAATATATTTGAGCAGAAAAGAATAAGAAAATAGTCATGCCTTCCATTAATGGGTTATATGAAGCATGAGAGCGTTTTTTTGAATACACTACACACACGCATGTTAATTATTGATTGTTGACACCCGGTTATATGAACTATTTTTAATAGATTATATGTAGTTGTATGTTCTAGCATACACATATGGTTGGACGTATCACTAGTACAAGTCTATAGAACAATGGGTATGCTCAAACGTTAAGTACCTTAGTGTTACACCCACATGGGCATAAGAGAAAAATGAGGCGAATGATCTTAAGGGTTATATTTTTTTAATATGATTTTGAAAACTATCTCAATGGTTTTATTTAGGTCACTCATATGAGGATTGAAATAAGAATGCATTGGTAAACCTTAAGCCCACTTAAGATGCCAAAAAGGTCTTTATGTGTCTCCTTAGGGATGGGAGAATTCATAAAATCAGTTAGAGCACTCATGAATTTAAAGACCTTATTCATGTTTTATTATTTATAATTCATAGGTGAAGGGTCTGAAAGGTCCTAAAGTGTGACTCTTGTTTATCAAGAGGTAGTTGAAATGAAACTGGTTAAATGAGGATGAAAAATGTAGAAGCAAGTTCGAAAGGTCCTAAAGGTAAGAAGAAGTAGGTTGGAGCGGAAATAACTAAGCCAAAGAGAGGCGTAGTCAAGTAAGGTCCAAGCAAAGCTAGTATAAAGAACAAGAACATGTACTTCCATTATAGCCAATCTGGTTATTAGAAGAAGGATTGCAAGGAGTACATGTGTATCTCTTGAGGTATAAGTCTGAAGCTTTTGATAAATTTAAAGAGTTTCAGAATAAAGTAGAGAAATAATTGGAACCCAAAGTGAAAGTACTTTGATCTGATTGAGATGGCGAATACCTTAGCAAGGAATTCCAAAACTACTTAAAAAGATCAAGGGATCTTATTAGAGTAGACTCCTTCTTATACTGCACAACTAAATGGTGTTTTAGAAAGGATGAACTCCAAAATAATGGACATGGTACGCTCAATGATGGCTTCAGTCAATCGTTCTTCATTCTTTAGGGGTTATACTCTCGAGAAAGGAGCAAAGCTGCTAAATATAGCACCTTCAAAGTCAGTCTCAAAGACCTCTTATAAGTTGTGGCATAAGAAGGTTTACATTTACTCTTACCTGAGGATTTGGGGATGCAATCCATATGTCAAGTGGTTGTTGCAACAAATTTCACTCAAGGTCTAGATTATGTAAGTTTGTGGAAAACCCAACAAAAACAACAAGATATTACTCTTATGATCTAGAGGATAAGAAAATGTTCGTCATAAAAAATGCAAAATTTCTAAATGAACAGATTCTTTTGTACAGAAATTGTTCAAAATAACTAGTTATTTTAGTGGGCTCAAGATCAAACACTGGTACCACAAACTGTGGAAGCAGTATAACTTCTTTCATAATTGAATACACACCTTTTAAGGAGATCTGAAAAGGTTTCATACTGTCTAAAAAGATACAATGGCCTTATCGGTGAATTCAAGAGCTGATGGTGATCCAAAGATGTATGAAGAAGCCTTGTTGGACAATGACTCCAGAAAATGGCAAGAAGCCATGAATGTTGAGATGGACTCCATGCACTCGAACCAAGTTTGGACACTGGTCGATTTACCTTTTGGGGCCAAACCCATAGGATGTAAGTAGATATTCAAGTGCAAACTAGGTGTGGATGGAACATAGCCACGTATAAGGCAAGGCTAGCTACAAAGGGTTATACTCAGAGGCAGGGAATTGACTTTGAGAAAACTTTCTCACCTGTAGCAATGTCTAAGTCTATTTGGATTCTACTTGCCATTGTTGAATCTCACAACTACAAGATATGGCAGATGGATTTGAATACTACATTCCTTAATGGAGACATTAAGGAGGAGGTCTACATGGATCAACTAATGGGTTTTAGATCCAGTGGGAGCGCAAACAAGGTTTACAAACTTAATAGATCCATCTAGGACTTAAGTAAGCCTACCGAAGTTGGAACATACGATTTGATGAAGTAAAAAAAAGGTTATGAATTCATCAAGAACACATATAAATCATGTGTGTATACGAAGACTAGTAGTAGCTTGGTACAAATCTTAGCACTTTACATCGATGATATTCTTCTAATCAGAATCAATATAGAAGAGATGAATTCGAGTAAGAAGTGACTATCCAGCCAGTTTTCCATGAAGGATTTGGGAGATGTGAACTTTGTTCGAGGTATTAAAATCTATTTGGATCACTTGAAGAGATTGTTAGGACTCTCCCAAGCCCAGTACATTGACAAGGTTATCAAATATTTCTGGATGGAGAATTCCAAAAGAGGCCATCTTTTGAAATGCTACGGGGTGTTCCTCTCCAAAAATATCAACCAAGATAGATGAAGATATAGTGAAGATGGAGGGTAAACTGTATGCTTTGATATTGGGAAGCATCATATATGCAATACTCTGTACTAGACCAGATGTAGTGTCTGCACTTGGAGTGGCCAGTTGCTATCAGTTTGATTTAGGCGAGAGGCCCATAGGAAAACTGGAAAGACCATCCTCAAGTACTTAAAAAAATACTTAGAATGTTTTCTTAGTGTACGGGGCAAATGAGTTAGTTGGCCATCGAAGGATTAACGAATTCAAGTTTCCAATCGCTGATATGGATGATTACAAATCCACATCTGGATATGTATTTTTACTCAATAATGGGGTGGTCAGTTGGTGATCAATCAAGCAGGCCACCGTCGTGGACTCTACAACCAAAGTGGAATATATAATTGCATTGTATGCAGCCAATAAAAGTGTTTGGATGAAGAACTACATCCAGAAATAAGGCATGGCACCTAGCAGTGCTTAATTAGTTGTGGCTATTGCGATAACAACGGTGTGATAGCACGACTAAGACAAGATCTCATTAATGATGGAAGCACATACTTAGGTGGTATCACTTGATTTGGGTAATCATTGATAGACGGGACATGAAGAGGATGCTAGCCTTAGCGAAAAATATAGCAAACCCACTAACCAAGGTATTACCACGAAGTTCTTTTACAAGCATCGCCTCAAGACGAGTCTTAAGCATATGGATATTTTGCTTTAGGTTAAGTGGGAGATGTAGAAATATTTTCCCTGACAACCAACTGTTAGGCTGGCCAAAAAGAAATATTCCAAGTACTTTATTTAAGAGTATAAATAAAAATTTAAGACATTTCTTCTTTATTGTATTTATTTATGTTTACATTTTATATGATATTTAAATCCCATGATCTTGGTAACTAGAAGACCTAGTCATGCACGGGCTGGTGGTTATGGAATAAATCTCGGTGCTTGAGATCATAAATGTTTCAAGTTAGAGAATATATGAAAAGGGATACCACAAGATTCAGATAGGCTTGCACTGAGCGATACTTCACTCTAGGAGTGTATATCCCGTACCATGGAAATCGGTGCTGAGACACCACAGTAGTTAGTGGATGTAATGTTCATCTCAAATGATCACATTGAACTACTCTTTCATTAGAACTAGTAACATTTGATAGCCATAGTGGCAACGCAAAAATAAGGTTCTAATTTCTCTAAGTGCTTTAATTAGTCCTTAGCTTGTACCCATGCATGTGGTCCTGCATGAGGGAAGCTGTATATCTGATGGGTTCCTTAAACCTTTCTTAAGGGCCAAATATGGGCATTTTGCTTATGGTGGAACACTATTTTAAGATCAGCAAATTGCTAAGACAAAATTCAGTGACCCATAGAGAATCTGTTGGATTGTTTCTCTATATTTCTTACATTTATCCTATCCACTAAAGACCTTGTGCAAGGCACCCGACCATCACATAAGAGATGAGATCTTTTTATGGGCCAACAGATCGACATAGTCTGTGAGGATTATTGTAGTTATTAATGTTAATAATTAGTTCGTATTAAATGACCAAGCCTTAGACATTAATCAGATAACTGAGCGAATGGCCTATATATGCACGGTAACGACATATGAAAGGTTTGCTCGTTAAGTTTATCTTTTACCTACAAGTCCTCTCGTAGTGTTTGTTGGACATGAATAAAATGATGTCTTGAGTACCTAAGGATTGGGATATCCAGAGATGATTGATTAACTAGATTACTCAATTTTGCAATTAGATTGCTTACTCTTGGATTAGGTAAAATGATGAACTTAAGGGATCACGTGCATAACCAAATTCTGGTATATTGAAACATAGATAAATAATCAATTGAATCATAGATGATTTAATTATTGGGCTAAATAATATTTATTATACAAATTCATTATTTGAGCCTAAGTAATTAAGTAATAATTAAGAGAATTAATTATTGGGCTAATTTTATTTGTCAGATGAATAATTAATTAGGCCCAAATAATTAAAGAATTAAATAATTAATTGGAGAGTAATCTTTTGGGTTTATGAATTAATTCTAAGATTTAATTAAGCTTAAGAAGACAATTTAAGACCTCATCTTGGAGATAAGCCCAACACAAGGAGTAGGACTCTTAGGCTCATAAGGAGAGAATTGGAAATCAAGATAAATTGATCCCCAAAGAGAGAATGAGTGCACTGCATGATCAGTCAGTAAGCATTAAGTAAGAAACGCCATTATTCCTTTTCCATCGTATTCTCTGTTCTCTCTCCTCTTATGTGTTGAGATTCTTGATTACATTTTAATTCTAGATCATACATGTCGTTGTGTACTAGTATATGAGAATCAAGTTACACCGTGTATCTACATATCAAGGTTGGGCGTGGATAAACTTGGAGAGGAGGTAGCGAATGTCCTTGATCAAACGTGCGGTCTAGACATCTGAAGGAATCCTGCTAAGAATGTGACTCACTTGGTATAATTGCTAAACTCTTTTTTCATTATGTATACGGGGTTGTGCAAGTATAGGCATAAATCACAATAATTTTAATTATTTACTGCTGTTGTGTGACCTAGATATTCCAACAATTTATTGGAGAGACCCACCAAAACTCATCTCATATGAATGAGGTTCCTCCAAGATAAAAATCGCCAATGGAGCTTTGAAAAACCGTGATGAGATTTTGAGGGCTACGTGAACTTATCTAATATGGTTCTAAGAACAAATAGGGTGCATTTACTTTAGTTGATTAAACTGAATAAGGATTTGTTACTCAGGTTAATCAGTCATGTACTTGACATGATTAAAAAATTGAATTAATCCGTAAGCCCGTGATAAAACAAAAATCGAGGTCATTTTGGTTGATTGGAAGTCCCTCCTCTACCCATCCAATTACTTATCCCAAGTGGTAAAGATGGTGTTAAATTACCAATTTATCCTTACTGTTGATATGTTAAATTACAAAAAAAATGCCCTTCTCTAATTAAAATATCTCAAATTCAATCGAACCTTTTTTTCTAAACAAAAAACATCAGACCCTAATTCTTCCTTAAACAAGATAGACGCCACAATATAACAAGGGAAACTTTTGGCTATTGAACTTGGTACTGAGGTTTGTCATTTGAATCTAGTACTGGATGGTCAAATGAAGCTTCTGGGTGGTCACAATTCATCTTTGCACATGAACTTTTTCTGCTCAATCTTGGGCCAACGCTTTCCTTCTGGTGCGTTAATTTGTGGAGGAGGGAGTTTTAAAGGTGAGGATAGTGGGATAAAAACTTGATTTTAGGAGATTGAGATGGAGAATTTCTACTATTTTTTTAATTCATTAATGTCTTGTAAAGAGTTGATATGTGGAGAAGTTGAGATTTAATATTAATATAGCTAAGTAATTTAAAGATCTAAAATTCAAGAATATTTAAGTAAAAAATTGTTATCTTGTTAACGAGCACCATAAGTAAATATAAAATAAAAATGGTTTATGTTCTAATTTTTATCCGAAATCACTCTAAGTAAACATGGGATGTAAGAACAATTTTTTAATTCAATTCCACATTCAATACACCTTTATCCTATTCAACCTAATACATTTCCCTCAAAGTTAACATTCCCATAAAGTTTGACTATGATACTCACCTTTCAGACATTACTTTGGATAAAGGTCAGTGGGTTTGACTTCTCCCACAACCTTACCGACAATTATTTAGCCATTTAGGGTCTCAAGGCATACGTCAGCCAAATTATTGCCAAGGTATTTTGAGCTATTTTAAATCATAAAGCCAATAGGGTAAGTAACATACAAATTGGCACTCATGAAAGGCAACAAAATACTTGATTTTTTCCACATTTCAATACTTAAGTAATTTAAGGGGATTCCACACGTTTATATTTTTGTGCTTCATGCTGCTGCCAGTCACACTGCTGCCGGTCAGTAGCAAGAAAAACAACAAGCGGTGATGGAGCAGTCTCTACTACGTTTGTGAAGATGTCAAACTGTTGCGCCTGATGTAGCAGATCGTGAAAACACGGTGCGGGGGAGATGGCCACACACATCTGCGAAGCCGGAGAATTGAGGGCCTAACCCCCTAAAAAACCAATGAGACTTGTCGTGATCTTTCCACCGGGTGACTGATGGCAAACAACTGATCACACAAGGCTTTGAACTTCCATCCAAATTCAGTGACAAACAGATTTCCACGGCGTAAGAACAACAACTCCTCGCGTAGTTGATTGGCGCGAGAGGTAGATGGTGGGAAATTGTTGATTCAAGAGCAATCCACGGTGCATTTAAATTGATAGAACATATTTATTGAATAATTGGATCAGACACTGGATCACCAGTACCAAATCCAATTCAAAAGACCACCATATTGTTGGTTGCTGGAATGTAGATAGCTTGGAACGGGGCGGGGCCAAAGCCTACACTTGTTGACCAGCAAAGGGTTGACCCATTTTAAGGGTAAAAGTTTCGACTTGGGCGGCAGATCGTATTCGGGGGACTCCAGCATGTGGATCAATTAGAAGGGATTGAAGACGTTACGTTTTTTTTTTTTTTTTTTTTTTTTTTTTTTTTTTTTGCTTTTGATATATATATATATATATTTATATGCATATCGAACAAGTTATGTATGACTAGATTTCTATTTCTCACTTTTTGAGATGTTTGAACTTTATATATGTTGATTGTCGTATAATTATTTTTGTGACAATTTTTTAATTTTATTTTAAAATTAGTTATGATATTTGTTTTAATTATTAAATTATGTATGGTTGCTAGAAAATAATTAGTAATTCGTAATTGTTGTTAATTAATTTTTATATTCTACATCTAATGATTTGTTATTAGGGATATCATAATTCGCAATTGATTGAATCGAACTTGTGTATTCAATAACCACTCTACCATTTTGTCCTAATTTGAATGTATTTAATGAATTAAATTCAAAGTCCTTATTTCGGGTTATTCAATTAAATAGGTTAATCTAAGAACTTGTTTAGATTAATTAATCATAAAGGACGACACGAATCAATAGAGTTTTTTGTTGATTTAGGGAGTACAAATTCTATAATTTAATACAGGAAATGTCAAAATAATTTAAATGGCAATCAACAGTAGGGGATAATTAAAGCGAGAACTAGATCTTGTTTATTATTTAGAAGAAATGATTTGCTTTATCATGTTTTTATAATCTCTCCTTAGAATGGTAACTTTTAGGATTAATTAGAATCAATCAAATCTACATATTTGTTCTTGTTCATAAATTAATACCAGAAAGACATAAATAATTTAATTATTTCTTATGTGATCAACCATTATTCTCAACTACTATGAGTTTGTAGCGGAGAAATGAGAAAAAATAATTTTATGGTATCATGATAACACACCAAGTTTTAAAGGAATTCTCAATAGAACATTTCAACTTCCATTGCTATACAAATTTGTTATACATTGCTCGGACAGCAGGGGGAGGGGAGGGCTAAATTTACCTACAGAAGCCTATATAAAAGGATGAGAAATGAATTTTTGAAACTTAAATAACCTTAAAAACATTTAACAAAGTGTGGATCGTTTTCATCATTTGAAAAATGTACAAAATTACAAATATTTCCTTAAACAACTTGCTCCAATCTCCAGGGGTGCAACGTACAAACTTTTCTATAATGTAAGCCCTAATTATTGTTTGAGTACAGAAAGACCTCTTTATTAATACTTAATTAATTATTAACCTCTTAAAGATAATAAATTTTTTTGGGTCACAATTTGAGATCTATATCCTAAATTAATATTTTAAAAAAATACTAAGATAATTATGAAAATGTGACTGAATTGTCACATGTTTTTAGGTTACATAATTTTATTTGTGGGCACACACACTCATTAACATATACAATAAACACATTCTAGTTGAAATTTGTACGATTTCATAAATTAAGTGATTTTCACAATCACTTATTATCCTTGACTGAATAGCCTTATCATGTACGATATTAAATATATAACTACAATTATTGAATCTAGTTTAATTAACAAAGGCTTATACATCCACCAATGCATTCATTTTATAAATTAATAAATAATTTATGCATAAAGTAAGACTTTTTTAATTATAAATTTTGCATGGTCTCAATGTTAATTTAAAGAGATTTTACCGTATTTTTAAACAAATTTATATAAATTTTGATTATATTAATTATAAAGTAGCTGTAACATCCCAAAATCATTTTCAGAATATTACGACTACTTCACCTTCTAAAATCGCGATTAAAATTTTTTTTTTCACAACCAATCACAAGAAAATTTTCGAATCATTTTTAAAAAAACCAAAAACATAAATATCATGTACTTGTCATCAAACCGATGGAAAATCAATAATAAAGCAATTTCAAAAGCAAAACAAAATTCTTTTAAATTTATGGAATAAACGAGAAACTTTAAACTTTTATATGTGGCAACAGCACAGTCCACAGGCCGGCTTCACAGCGTAGCTCACTCCTCCTTAACTTCCTTACATGAAAAGGTGAGGGGGTGAGTATTGGATAACACTCCGTGAGTTAACTCTTTTACCCACAAGAGCACATATACATGAAAGCATAACATTTTACGTCGCATAGAGGCACATTGTACACTAAAGCACTTCACATATAACCATAAACCATGAATCATGTAATATGTATACTATTTACTTATTATAGTACAGATAAGAGCACATCAATCTTGCTTTGGACCACTTTGTCCCGCTCGAGTATCATGAGTTCGGGAGCTACCCAAAGTGATCTTTCGATCAGAATCTTGTACGGGTCATACCCGCGAATCTTAGTCATATCTATGTATGGTATTATCCGTATATCCTACACATTATGCGGCTTTACCGCGAATGCTGCAAATATGACATCACATATGTATGTCAAACATTCTCTTCATAGATTTATGTCATCAAACCATTATCATGTCACATTTAACATTCACAATACCAACATATACTATAAATCATTGCCATAATACATTTCTCTTGAGGGTAATTAAACAAACCATAACACACGATTAGTGTGACTATCACCCACCTCTTACAGTAGTAGGGATGATATCTGCAATTATGTATGGTCCTAAACCCGGGGTCTCCGGAGCTCCTACAATAGGAATAAATTATTCACTATTAACCCTTTAACTAAATAAAATCTTAGTCTATAAAATACTAAGATTCTATTGACCGAAACTGTACAAATTGACTTAAAACATGTTAGGAAGTCGGAGCGGGGTTTATAAAGGTTGTGAAAATGAGCTTCTATTAAACGTAAACACATTCTGACCTCGAAGTACATGCATAGTAAATAAATTTGAAACTTCAATTTTCTCAACACCAATTATACATAATGAAATTTTGACATTTTACCACTAATTTGAGTCCAATCGGACTTAAAATGAAGATTTTATGACTATTCGATGTATATTACTACGGCGCAGTAAGTAATGAATATTTTATAATTCGCAAAGTATATGGAGGAACAAGCTGAATTTTTAATAGTAGAAACTAGAATGCTGTGAAAGTATGCTACAAATATTTTGTGCCTTTTTTAGAAGAGTTACTATTTATTTTGGATTTTTAAAACCGAAATAACTAACACTGTATATCCTGCCCAACCGTAGGAAAAATATCATGACTCCTAAAATATAAACTAGATCGACTTGTTTGAAAGATGAATAACACCTATAGAAACGACATATTATAAATTGAAGATTTTTGAATTGCTAAAAACCTATATCTCGAATTCTCGAATCATAACCGTAACAGTTTATAAATTTGGATCTAGAGTAATAAAAAATTCATATAAAATAAAATAGATACCCAATTGACATAAAATTTTAAACTTGAATTAAAATTATAGGACTTGACAAAAAATTTAAATTTCAAGGGATTTCGATATGTATAAGAATATATTTTGAATTTTTCAATCATAAACGCTGGGATTGGTAAACCTGGATGTCAAGTGGTAGAAAATTCGTATAAAATAGAATACATGTCTAATATGTTTGAAATATAAACTGTAACTCATACTCATAATAGGGAACAACATAGTAAACTTTCATAGAGTTTCGAGATATATAAATAAGACTTTCGAATTTAATTCCATAAAGTACCTGAAAGTTGAAAGGAAGGAAGAAGGATCTTGAATGAATGATGGCGGCTCCCTGGAGAATCCAAACCCTAATTTTTTTAATTTTTTTATGACTATTAATATGTAATTAAACCATCCATCCTATATTTATATTTGGGCTTAGTTATTCTATTGGGCTCCGGACCTCAGTTTATGGACTTCAAAATTAATGAATATTTTTATTAAGCCCATTTAACTTAATAAAATGTGACCACAACAAATTCCAACTTAATTACCTTTAAGCACATAATAATTTAATTAATTAAATATACTTTGCATTCAAATCATAGCAGCATAATTAATCATTCATAAACAATTAAATCACATAGGCTTGCATTGGAATAAAATAAATCATTCCACATAACATGATTACGCATATAGAAATATTCAGGTTACTACACCCTCCCCTACTAACAAAATTTCATCCTCGGAATTCTAAATTTCACCATGATATTCTAAGTTTGGATACTTGGTCTGTATAGATTCTTCTAAATTGCCATGACGACTCCACTTAACTTTAACCATTGGAATCTCACGATTTCGTAATTTGATAACCTTCCTATCTAAGATAGCCATTGGTACTTCTTCATTGGATAAATTGTTTCCCACTTCAATTTCTTCTTGATGAATTAGGTGACTCGGATTGAATACGTATTTTCATAGCATGGATACATGAAAAACATCATGTACTCCAGAGAAGAGGGGCGGTAAGGCCACACGATAGGCCACCTCTCCAACCCATTCCAAAATTTTGTATGGTCCCACAAATCGTGGTCGTAATTTTCCCTTTTTCCCAAAATGTATCGCACCTTGTGTTGGTGACACTTTCAGTAAAACCTTGTCTCCTACCACGAACTCTAAATTCTTTCTTCTTTTATCGACATAAGACTTGTGCCTATCTTGAGCTGTCTTAATTCGGTTTCTGATCTTCTCAATAACGTTGACTGTCTTCTCAACTATTTCGGGCCCAAGGATTTTCTTTTCTCCAACTTTATCCCATTAGAGTGGTGACCTACATTTTCTTCCATATAGAGCTTCAAAAGGTGACATACCTCTCGTTACCTGATAACTGTTATTATAAGCAAACTCTTCTAAGGGTAAGTACTCTTCCCATTTCCCTCTGAGATCCAAAACACAAGCCCTTAACATGTCTTCTAGAGTTTGAATTGTTCTCTCTAATTGTCCATCAGATTGAGAATGAAAAGAAGTGTTGAAATTTAACTTTGTACCCATTGCTTTCTGCAAACTCTGCCAAAATTTTGAAGTAAATCTCGTGTTGGTCTAAAATAATTGATGCTAGTGTTCCATGTAGTCATAACACTTCTTCTATGTAAATTTGGGCCATCTTGTCCATGCTCTAGGTTATTTTGATCGGTAGAAAGTGAGCAGACTTAGTTAAGCGATCCACGATAACCTATATTGCGTGGTTACCGCGTACAGTCTTTGGTAAGCCCACAATAAAATCTATTGTGATATGTTCCCATTTCCATTCAAGTATCTCAAGAGGTTGTAGAAGACTGGACGGTCTTTGATGTTTTGTTTTTACTAGTTGGCAAGTTAAACATCGTTGTACGAACGTCGCTACACATCTCTTCATATTTCTCCACCAAAATACTTTCTTTAGATAACTATACATCTTGTTTATTCCCGGGGGAGCGGAATAAGGCGTACTATGAACCTCTTCTAGAATTTCTCTTCAAATTTTCTCATCCCTAGGAATGCACAATCTCCCTTTATACACTAATGCGCATCATACGTTATTTCAAAATTTGAGTTACTGTCATTTATAACTTTCTTCATCATATTTTCCAAGAACGAGTCTTTGGTTTGGGCCGATATAACTCTCTCTTGTAACAATGGTTTCGCTACGAAATAAGCTATAACTGTTTTTGTATTAGCGAGTGGTACTACCACTTCTACTCGCAACTTCGCGAACTCCTTAACCAATTGATCTTGGGTGGTCACCACACATGTCATATTAGTTCCTCCTTTGCAACTCAAAGCATCTGCAACGATATTAGCTTTTCCGGGATGGCAGTGAATTGTGCAGTCATAGTCCTTGAACAACTCCAACCACCTTCATTGCCTCATATTCATCTTCTTTTGTTCAAAGAAATATTTCAAACTCTTATGATCCGTATATATCTCACATTTCCCACCATATAAATAGTGACGCCAGATCTTTAGTGCATGTACTATTGCGGCGAGTTCTAAGTCATGAGTAGGGTAGTTTTGCTCATGAGTCTTTAATTGTCTAGATGCGTACGTCACCACTTTCCCATGTTGCATCAAGACACATCCTAGTCCTACCTTGGATGCATCATTATAAATCACGAATCCTTCTGTTCCCTCTGGTATGGTCAGAACATGTGATGTTATCAATCTTTCCTTCAATTTTTGAAAACAATACTTGCATTTATCTGTCCACTAAAAACTTACTCCCTTCTGGGTCAAGCGTGTTAATGGTACAGCTATTTTAGAAAATCCATTGATAAATCTTCTATAATAGCCTGCCAAACCAAGGAAGCTACGTATTTTGTTCACATTTGTTGGTGTCTTCCAGTTACTCACAGCCTCCACCTTCAACGGATCCACCTCAATGCCCTTTCCTGAAATGATGTGGCCCTGAAATACTACTTTCTCAAGCCAAAAGTCACACTTATTGAATTTGGCAAACAATTTCTCTCTCCTAAGGACGTCCAACATTGTTCTTAGATGTTCTTCGTGTTGCTTCATATATTTCAAAAACTCCAAAATATCGTCGATAAACACAATCATAACTATCCAAGAATAGGTGAAAAACACGTTTCATCAAATCCATAAAGATAGTTGGTGCATTGCTTAATCCAAATGTCATTATTACAAACTCATAATTTTCGTACCGTGTGGTGAATGCCGCTCTATGTATGTCACTCTCCTTGATTTTGACTTGATGATAGCCCAACCTAAGATCGATTTTAGAAAATACGTTGGCTCCTCTAAGTTGGTCAACCAAGTTCTCGATCCTTGGCAAGGGATACTTGTTCTCGATGGTCAACTTATTCAATTCTCTGTAATCAATACACATTCGAAAATAACCATCTTTCTTCTTGACAAAAAGAACTGGAGCACCCCAAGGAGACACACTTGGTTGTATAAATCTTTTATCTAAAAGTTGTTGTAGTTATATCTTAAGCTCTTGTAATTCTTTAGGTGCCATTCTATAAGTGCTTTTGATATCGGTGCGGCTCCTGGTAACAATTCAGTGGAAAACTCCACTTGTGGGCTTGGTGGTAAACTAGGTAAATCCTCTGGGAACACATCCTTGTATTCTCTTATTATTGGAACCTCGTCAATCTTCGCTGCTTCCTTTTTGGTATCTGAGATGTTTACTAAGAAAGCCTGGGCTCCTTCCATTCTTAACACTCGAACGACCTTCATAGTTGAAACGAAACGAGGCATTAAGCTTACTTATGATCCATAAAAGATGAATTCTTCATCATTAGGTTTTTGAAATAGGAGTTCCGCATCGCGACACTTAATAGTAGCATGGTTAGCATGTAACCAGTCCATTCCCAAAATGACGTCAAAATTTCCCATGTCGACAAATTAAAGGCCCGGTTTCAAGGTTCGGTTCTCGAATCTGATATCCATATTTTTACACAAAAGTTTAATTTTAATGGTCTTATCAGAAGGCATGCTAACTTCTAAAGAGTCATTAACTATTATGAGGTCCTTGCTTCTTAACTTCGTATACAATTTAGCAGATATAAAGGAATGTGTAGCTCTCATGTCAAATAGTGTAAGCGTAGGAATCTTTAGAGCAGCCAACATACCTACCATGGTACCAGGGTCATGTGCGGCTTCATCTTGGGTTAGAGAAAAAGTATGAGCCTTTCCCCAAGGTAGTGGCAGAGGTGTTTGTGTGTGGCGAATAGGTCCTTGAGCGGTCCTCCCTAGGTTGCTATCATTGTTCACTGCAGTAGGGTAACTATGAGCATTGTGACCTTGTTTCTTGCATCGGTAGCAAACGCCAGACCCGAACAAACATTCTCCCCCATGGTTCCTGCCACATTTAGGACATTTAGGGACGTTCTAGGTAGTACTGGGTCTTGAGTTTCCACCAACTTTCAATGTCCTATTCCCTATTTGTTGCGGTTGATTCCATTTTCTCTTATTATTCCCCGCATTTGTCTTTGTGGAACCAAACTTTGATGGGAGTCTCAGTGCAATCTCGTTGGCTCCCTCCACCACTTCTCCATATGTTGTGTACTGGTACCCTACTAGAATACATCCAATCTCAGCGCGTAAACCCCTCTCAAAACGTCTTGCCTTTTTATCCTCAGTGTCAACCAGATGTGGAGCATAATGAGAAAGTTGGTTGAATTTCCTCTCATATTCCATTACCGTCATGCTACCTTGCCTGAGAAATATGAACTCATTCTCCTTTCTCTCGCAATACGACCTTAGCAAGTAGGTTTGCATCATTATCTCCTTAAAATCAACCTATTGCATTTCCTCCATTTGAGCTTCAGTGCGTGTACGTTGATAAGATTACCACCAAAAACCTGCATCCTCCAAGAGTTGGAATGTTGCACATGAAATCTTTTGTTGGTCAGTGTACGTCATGTGTGAAAAAAGTCTATCTAGTGCCCTTAACCACTCTTCAGCTTCAGATGGGTCTCCCTTTCCATTGAATACCGGAGGTTGGAATCTCCTAAACTGATGAATAATTGAAATTGTATCCTCTTGCGGAGGTTGAGCAACCAGGGCAGCAGGTACAGTGGTAGTAGTAAAATGCTGGGCTAACCCTCGTAGTATTGTCAGGAGGTCTTGTGCAGGGAAGTCTATTCCAGGAGTAGGTGGTTTTGGGACAGAAGTGTTGTTTTCTACTGGTGGTATCTGCTCTTGAGCGCGGTCGGCCTCTTGGGCAGGAGGTGGGTTAGCAGCTTGAGTTCGAGGGACACATCCATATTGTGGCATTTTCTGTTGATAGACGAAAATTATTCCATTGTTATACTCTCCCTATCTCATAACACAATTGATGAAAAAAAATCCACTTTCGTGTCCCAACAGAAATAAAACATGACTAGCAATATTATTATCAAGACGAAATCTTAAAACATAGGGTCTTCAAAGAGAAAAAAGACTTCAGTCATCCTAATAAGGAAATCAAAAAGTCTAATAATATCCTATTGTCTAGCCTACGTAGGATTATCAACACTATCACTTATTCCCGAGCTTGCTCTCAGGTTTGACTTCTTCATCTGGGTCTTCCTCTTCTTCCGGTTCTTCCTCTTCCTCATCCTCACTATCACTAGGGTTCCATATTGGTTCAGGTTATACCTCATTAGTATTTACTTCAAATGCCCATTCCTATTGGTTCAGGTTATACCTCATTAGTATTTACTTCAAATGCCCATTCCTATGGAGTATAGAGGAGAACTCTGGGTAAATTATGATAGGTGTATCGTCAACCATCTCATAACACACCAATTCTGAGTACAAGAGTTTTGCACGATTATGCTAGTTCTCAGGTAACGTCTCTATGAGGCGTAGACATGCTTGGTGATGATACCCCTCATAGGATCGTTCGTACTTCTCTCCACATATCCAACATTCGTGTAATGTGCATGCCTATTGACTTATCCTCCCGTCTAACATAATCCCGATAAGCCCTCATGGTATTCATATCCATAAGTCGTTGACCATTAAGAGTTTTACGTGAAGTCAAACGAGTGCGAGGATACTAATTCCACAATTAAACACATATTTCAAAACATGATCATAATGGAAATAATTTAACAATCATACCACATAATGTATGGAGTAGCTGGCTGTGAGGCTAAGTTGGACTGTACTTGCCAATAACATTATTTATCAAAAATTTATAAATAAAACCTCATGAGCTAGTTCCAGAAAAGTGAACCTGCCTCTGATACCATATTGTAACATCCCAAAATCACTTTCAAAATATTACGACTACTTCACCTTCTAAAACCGCGATTTAAATGTTTTTTTTACAACAAAAATTTCGAATCACTGTTAAAAAACATAAAACAGAAATATCATGTACTTGTTCATCAAACCGCTGGAAAATCAATAATAAAGCAATTTCAAAAGCAAAACAAAATTCTTTTAAATTTATGGAATAAACGAGAAACTTTAAACTTTTAAATGTGGCAACAGCACAGTCTACAGGTCGGCTTCACAGCGTAGCTCACTCCTCCTTGACTTCCTTACCTGAAAAGGTGATGGAGTGAGTGTTAGATAACACTCTGTGGGCTAACTCTTTTACACACAAGAGCACATATACATAAAAGCATAACAATTTACGTCGCATAGAGGCACATTGTATACTAAAGCACTTCACATATGACCATAAATCATGAATCTTGTAATATGTATACTATTTACTTATTATAGTACACATAAGAACACATCAATCTTGCTTAGAATTGTTTTGTCCCACTCGAGCATCATGAGTTCGGGAGCTACCCGAAGTGATCTTTCGATCAGAATCTTGTACGGGTCATACCCGCGAATCTTAGCAATATCTATGTACGGTATTACAGCACAGTAAGTAATGAATATTTTATATTTCGCAAATTATATGGAGGAATAAGCTGAATTTTTTACTATAGAAACTAGAATGCTGTGAAAGTATGCTATAAATATTGTATATAATAGAGTGAGAAAATCCACTCCTTTCCCGTGCCTTTTTTAGAAGATTTACTATTTATTTTGGATTTTTGAAACCGAAATAACTATAGCTGTAAATCCTGCCCAACCGTAGGAAAAATATCATAACTCTTAAAATATAAACTAGATCGACTTGAATGTTTTTTTGAAAGATGAATAACACCTATAGGAACGACATATTAAAAATTGAAGATTTTTGGAAAACTACAAACATGTATCTCGAATTCTCGAATCAAAACCGTAACAGTTATAAATTTGGATCTAGACTAATAGAAAATTCATATAAAATAAAATAGATACCCAATTGACCTAAAATTTTAAACGTGAATTAAATTATAGGAATGTATGACATATTCAAATTTCAAAGAAGTTGGATATGTATAAGAATATATTTTGAATTTTTCAATCATAAACGCTGGAATTTGTAAACCTGATAGCAAGTGGTAGAAAATTTGTATAAAATAGAATACATGTCTAATCTGCTTGAAATTTAATTGTGACTAATACTCACAATAGGGAACAACATATTAAAATTTCATAGAGTTTCGAGATATACAAATAAGTCTTTTGAATTTGTTTCTATAAGTATCTGAAAGTTGAAAGGAAGGAAGAAGGATCTTGAATGAATGATGGCGTCTCCTGGAGAATCCAAATCCTAATTTTTTTATTTTTTTTATGACTATTAATATGTAGTTAAAATATCCATTCTATATTTATATCCGGACTTAGTTATCCTATTGGGCTCCGGGCCTCAGCTTATGGATTTCAAAATTCATGAATATTTTTATTAAACCCATTTAACTTAATAAAATGTGATAACAACAAATTCCAACTTAATTACCTTAAGCACATAATAATTCAATTAATTCAATATACTTTGCATTCAAATCATATAAGCATAACTAATCATTCATAAACAATTAAATCGCATAGACTTGCATTGGAATAAAATAAATCATTCCACGTAACATGATTATGCATATAGAAATATTCAGATTACTATAGTCGCACTTAATTATAACCATTAAGATCCACAAATTTTATATTATTAAAAAAGATACTAATTTTAAATTTCTTTGACGTAACCGATGAGAAATAAAGATAATTAAATCCTTTAACAAGCATCACCTACAACTGAATTATTCACCCTAAAAACCCTACCAAATGCCACCTAAAAACAAATTCTTTACAGAGTACACAAACCAAATTATATCCCTTAACCTTATATATGATTACACAACAACTACAACTACATTCTCACAGCTTCACAACTTGTCCTGCATGCTAAAACTTATAAATATATACCCAACCAACCGAATCAGAGCCCCACAATTCAGATGAAGACCGAACCATCATCATCATCAAATCGCATATCATCAAGATTGGAAGGCACCGGAGCATTCGAGCCGTCGAAATCGAGCAAGAACCCGTAGTCATCCTCACACTTAGCATTAGCCTCGACCATCTTGCTGCGGCTAGGGTGGGAGGTCGAGAAATTCACGTCGTAACGAGATAGGTCAGCGAAGCTTGGGTCGATGGCCGACAAGCCGAGGGAGGTGGTAGGGTTCAGGGTTTGAGGATGTTGACGGGTAAAGGAAGTGATGGTTTGATGGGCACAAGGGATATTGGTTGGGGAAGAAGGCAAGTAATAATTTGGAGAAATAGGGTTAGCTGTGGAGTCATAGAAATTATGGGGGCTCATCACTTTGCTGCCATTGTCACCCCTGGATTTGTGGAATACTCTGCAGAGTACCCAGTCTTCCTGGAAATGGTCACAAAAGCGTTAGTGGATCCATGCATGAACTGTGACTACTTTGTTCAAGTTTATTCATATATTTGTAGAACTGTAATTTACTTAATTTTACGTTTAGGATGGATGGATGAACATATGATTGATGCTAAACCCTAGTGTGAAGTTAATGAATGTATGTGTGAATATGTACCTAAGCAATTGTTACTGAGTAAATAAATGATTATTACAAGGGGGTACCAGTTTGTTTTCTCCAAAACATACAATCTCTTTTTCTCATTAACTTTTCAAATTCAATGTTTTTACTTATTTTACTACTATTTTTTAAGTAGTAAAATAACTCATTCATTCTAAGAACTCGATGGTACTATTTATAAAATTTAAAATGAACAGTACCATCAAGTCCTATAAATAATACCATTAAAACCTGCAAACCTTATAAGAATTTTTGTAGAGTATTTGTGGGCATGAGGTTCATTTAGGTCAAAATAGTTATTTTCTTAGCCTGTAGTAAACAACAGACAAAATAGCACAAAATATTAATTTCTATTAGGCCACCAAAAAAATTATTCAAAAAGGGAATTTGTCATGAATTCCATTTAATATAATTCACATTCTATACCATCCCAAATTAAAAAGAAAAATGAAAAAAAAAAAAAAAGAAAAAAAAAAAGAAGAGAGAAACTGACCTAACCTAGTTTTATGGTTGCCCTTTCTAAAGTGAATTTTGAATATAGTGGTATTGTTAGAGAGCAAACCAAGAAAACGACAAGTGCGGGAATTTCAAGAGGGCCTGTTTCTCCAACCAAATTTCATTAAAATAAATATTCTCCCATCTCAAGAAAAAATAAATAAATAAATAAACCATTTTTTCCAAAAGAAGTACTCCTTTTAAAAAATACTCTTTTCCATTTTTTAGAAATTTTAATAATATCTGTATGACATTGGTATCTTTTAGTTAAAATTGGATGAAAAGTCATACTAATCACTAAATAAAGAAGTAAAATTAAAAATTAATGACTAATAATAAGTTATACTAAAATAGTGTACATAAAAAAAATAAAAAAAATAAAAAAAACATGACATTTGTTTTAAAATGAAAGAATTATGTTTGTATTGAAAGAATGTGTACGTAACTAATTTAGATCCCCTCTTCCACCTTAGTATCCCACTAACATACCATTTTTACATAAATTAAATATGTAGTTATTGAATATCTATATATGTATATATTATATTAAGTAATTAAAAGTGAACATAAATGGGAGACAACAAAAAAAAAAAAAAAAAAAAGGAGGGTTTCATGTAGTGAGTCTAGAAAGAAGTGTAGGAGCCCACAGGAATGTGAAGGCATAAAAGAATTTTTGGTGTTGGAGGCAATAAAAATAATATGGACAGAATCTTTCTAAGTTTCAATGGAGTTCCGTTGAAGTTTCCTAGAGCATGATTGCCACCTCACTCACTCCAAATTTCCTTTTACCTTGCTTCACACATGATCTCTTCTTCCCTTATTTATTTGATTGCAAAAACTTATATCCATTAGTGAACTGTGCAACACGATATAAAATATTATTTATTTAACTAAAGTTATTTATTTAAATAATATTACTACTAATTTAGTAATAATACATTTCAAGTAAACAAATAATACTTTTTAATTAAACAAATAATATTTTAAATCGAATGCATGATGTACCCGATGCACAAGATCACTCTCACTATATCACATTTTCCATTTTCCACTTTCATTTCATTTTAAAAAATTAACTTTAATGAACTTTTCTTCTTCTTTTAGTATAATAAATTAAGAAACCAACCTTAGGAGGGACATGAGGGTTCTCGAGGCGAAATTCATGCATGATCCAACCAGTTTTAATCCCATTAGGAGCTCTATTTTTGTAAAAGACCAATGTTTTTCTCATTCCAACAACAACCCGAGTCTTTGGATCGACCACAGTCCGATCTTTTCCGGTGGCCTTCCAATACCCGGAGGTGGTTGCTCGGTTGGTTCGGAAACCGGTAGCATACTTGCGATCGCGGAAGCTAAAGAAGTACCACTCATTCGAGTTAAGCTTCGCCACATCTAAGAACAAAAAACCATGTCATGGTTCCAAATTAACTAATTAAAAATTTAACAAAATTAAAAATAAGAAACAAAACATACGTATGTCGTAGGTGTACGCGAACAATTAAATTAAATAATTCATCATTATATTTCCACTATGTTGCTTATGCCAAAATTTCTTCAATAGTGACAAAAAAAACAAAAGTTGGTTATAAGTCGCCAAAGATTCTAAAGGCATGTATGTGCATTCACAATGGATTTGAGGAAATCATATGAAAGAAAGGGAAAATGTGTGTAAGGCTATACTACATAATGAGGAAGTTGCTTCTATGGTAGGAAGTCTATGTCACACTTCTTGTCTTCACCAATAAGTACATCTTCATCATCACACTTATACGTACGCTTGCTTAACAATATTCCTAATTAATCCTAATTTTTCGTGATCACAAAAACAAATTAAAATAAAACAAAATTCTTCTTATAACTGCGGAACAAAAGTGCTCCATATTATGAAAAAATGAATTTTCTTAACTTTTCCCCCCAAAATAATTCTCTTTTTAAAGATGCAGTTATTAAATCTTATCCGTTTTCTAAATTAAAAATAAAAAAGAAAAAAAGCAAGATTCATTGAATGGACCCTCTGTAAAGAAAGCACAGAAAATGGTTTTTTTTTTTTCTTTTTTTCCTGGGAAAAGTTAAGATCCTTTCTGAAATTCGTCACACTTTCAGGAAAAATATGCAAAAGACACATGCATCGAAGCTAATAAGTCAATCTAAAATTTAGCTCTGTCCCTTAAAGGAATCAAGATAACAAACTTTTCCAGACAATACCTTTTTTTTTGTTTTGATTATGAATGTAAAGGAAATATTAATTGTCTGAAACTTCCATTATTTCTTTTGGTGATAGAGTGAAAGATAAGTTTTCTATCTCTTGATAGCTAGACCTGTCTGCTACAAAGAACAGAGAGAGAGAGAGAGAGAGAGAGAGAGAGATGCATGCATCTAAATTTGCAACGTTCGTCTGCTCAAGATTAGTAAACAGTAACAAATTAATAATTCAGATATCTGAAACATAAATCCGGACCAACATGCACATGCTATTTGTCATCCATAGAAAACCCTTACACCAAAATACTGAAGAAGAGGTACATGCTGCAACCACACCGCCACCCAGTGGGGGGGAGGGGGTTGGGGGAAGGGAGAGGGATTAACTGAGAAAATAAGTGAATTAGGGTTGCCTACCAGGGAGCTGCCAAGGCTCACATATATGAAGGTCAATCTCCACCAGAGTACCTCTGAGAACCTGTTCATTAGCAATCTTTTTGTAAAGATAATGGCAAACCAATTCTTCATCACTCGGATAAAATCTGAAACCTGGTGGGAGTGTGTCTCCGATGTCTCTTAGACCCATTTTTCCGAATAATTTGATTCAGAACTATTTCCTCCCACAGATGCTATCTTATATGTGTATCTCTATTTTTCAGATGGGGTACCTTTTGGAGGTGGCAGAGTTCAAGATTGAATACAGGAGAAAGTCATGCATTTATATATATATATGAGCAGGAGAGAGAGAGAGAGAGAGAAGGAGATCTAGAGATGATTGACAAGTAACTTAGCCAACTAGGAATATCTAATTACATTATTGTTGTAGCTTTTGCTTGTGCAGTTAGTTATGGTTGCATATATATAAGTGTGTATATACATACACACACGCGTATGTGTGTGTACAGTGTGTGGAAATTTCAAGAAAAACCAAGGTCACAAGAAATCTATATGTGGGCATCAAAGGAGTAAAATCCAAATCCCACAAAGGGATACAACCTCCAAA
The DNA here is from genome assembly GCA_028749325.2 of Caryopteris x clandonensis. Classification (NCBI taxonomy): domain Eukaryota; kingdom Viridiplantae; phylum Streptophyta; class Magnoliopsida; order Lamiales; family Lamiaceae; genus Caryopteris; species Caryopteris x clandonensis. The sequence goes on along the minus strand of JAPYKT020000034.1, from coordinate 2,763,277 downwards.
CTATTACTTTTAATGAGCCATATTCCCATACAAAAATCTCTAACTTGTGGATTTTGTCACCTTTTTGAGGGGTTGTTGTAAATAAATACAAACACTAGCAGACAAAATCATATGTACAACTTATATATGCTTCCTCAAATCTACTTATAATTAGAGATGTTAAACGGGCTAGCCCTGTCGGTTTCGGGCTAGCCCTAACGAGTTTCGGGTTAATTGGGCTTCGGTTTAATCGGGTTAATTTAAACGGGGCTTGATTATGGTGAACCTAACCCTAACACTACCGGTTTTCGGGCTAATCGGGCCACTATCTGGCTATGAGTCAAAATAGTCAAATTATATATTTAAATTTAAAAATTTAATTAAATGCATATTATGCTCTATTTAAAATACAATTTTATATAACATTAAAAGATTATATATTTTAGAACTTTTATATCACTATAAAAAATTTAAAGATTCAAACATTTAAGTCATATATACTATTTCATGCTCTCAATTATAGCTTTAAGAGCATTCACTGTCATAAAATTTAAAATCATATTACATTTAAGTTCTAAATTTAAATGACAGTATTTAGAATCTTCTATTAATTAAATATAAATTTTAATATCTTCTACTAAAAATCAAATATGGTATATGAAAAATAATAAAAAATGGTTTATATTATTAATTCGATATTAATAAATAGACAAATAAGAAGAAAAGTTCGGGCTATCGGGCTAGCCCTATAAGGCTTCGGGCTAATCGGGCTCGGGCTAAACGGGCTGATTTTTAAACGGGCTAATAAAACCAAGCCCTAACCCTAAAATTTTTCGGGCTAAACGGGCCGGCCCGTCGGGCCATGGCCCTTTTAACATCCCTACTTATAATCCAATGTACTTGGTCTTTTACTGTCCCTCATTTCTGCCAAGGAAATCTTGGATTATAAATTATAAATTTAGGAGCTGGGAGTCAAATTTATGAAATATAATTAACCTATATATTATTCACTAGTTAGCCACCTAGTCCATCAGGATAATAATTTTTTGAGTATATTTTAAGGAATAACTTGCATATTAATATCCTTTTGTTATTTTTCGATACATAATTAGAGTGTAAATCTTATTCTTAGCCACTTGCGGAAAAAAAAATAAAGGAAAAAGAACACTTATTTATATATGTATCAAAACTTAGTTTTTTCTTTTCGATAATGAATTAGGGTGTTACCGCTACCCTAGCCAGTCGTGAAACAAAAAAAATGTTAAAAGTTATATATGTATGAAATATCATATTGTTCGCTTCTAATTAATTAAGAATAGTGAATTAATTGAATAAAGATTTGTTCATGTTTATAATATCTCGAAACTTCTGTCTTTATTAACCGTTTGATTTATAAGTCTATAGTGGGCAGCATATTTCCAAGATTATAACTTCCTGATATATTGTTAAAACTATGCGTTTTATGAAGTTACCAGAAAACTACCCGTGCCTACTAATTTTTAATTCAGCAAAATTTACGTAATAAAAAAAATAATTAATGTAACTATAAAAGTAAAGAGATACATAACTAATATTTCAATGTTTTCAATATTAAAATACAAATTAAAAAAAAAAAATAGTACCCACCATTAATTTAGTTTAGTGATTGTGTACAATTATCCATTCATAATTGGTTTTTTTGCCATCATGATTCATGATGTAGGTACTCTATTGTAACTAGATGTGATTGTTCAAAAAGGACAAATTATTAAGAACCCAAAGGCCTTTTTTATTTTTTTATTTTAAAAACACATAATAATAATAATAATAATACTTCCATCTCAATATAAAAAATTATATTTTAAAAATATTTAAAAAGACAATCATAATTCAACTATCAAGGTCTCTTTTAATTAACTAAAATACTAATTATTTTTTATTTTACAAATAAGTCATATATGATTAAAAAAAAGTCTAATCTAGAAATAAAAAATTTGGTTAAGCGCGAATTTATTGTTTTAAGTAATTGTACATTTTTTATTGACAAAAAAATGTAGTCCTATTAAACAAGATATTTGTTTTTGGGAGGGGAAAAAATAATTAATTTATGATTTTTGAGAGAGATGGTTGTTTTGCATGTCCCTTGAACTGATATTGAATAAATTAGATTAGTAGGAAGGAATTATTGGTGTATATAATGTTGGAAGAGACACATAAATATAGGTAGCTTCAAACTAATAAAGACAGAATTCTGACGTTGAATCCTAATCATGCAATACCAAGATCCATCCTGTCCAATCTTCATCTCTAAGCACCATAATTTATCTCCAGGAACAAAAATTGTGGAGCCCCTCCAATTCTGATACCTACCTTCTAGCAATGAAACACATCAAATTCTAGTCGAAAAAAGACACAACTTTCTATTACTATCATTGCTATTATTATTTTTTGTATTTTAATCCAAATTTTATATTACAATCGAAAATATCAGTTCATCATTTCATATTTTCTTATCAAATCTTGTCATATTGAACTGTTACAAATGCCGAAAACGGCCCTTGAAAGTTATGAGCTAAAATTAAGAGTTGCCTTTGTTGAGCTTAAAGATGAAACTTCATGTCGATTTTCAATGATTGGCCACACAAATTCAGGTATTAATAATCGCATATACTACTTAGACCTTGGATGTGGACACTTGTTATAATCTTATATAATTTTGCTACATCATCTTGTTCGGGGGAAAACGCAACATTGATTTGTTAAAATAGTTGTTTGATTAACTTTTCTTAGATCTTAAATTTTGAGGATGAATCCGTTGAAAGTATCTTAGTGATAAGGTAAAGATATTGTCATTTATTCAAAAATCTTAATTCATCTATATTAATGTGCAGGATATAAATCAAAGATATGGAAAGGAAGAAAGCAAACAAAACACAAGATACTCAAAGATACATGCAAGAAATAAAAGATTCAATCACCAACCACCTAGATATATTCAAGGAAGAGAAGCCACGGCTCGAAACATGAAAGTAGAGAACAAATTGTTCTTCTAATAAAAGTACTTGAGAGGAAGAAGGGATTCTTCCTCGTAAAAATCAAAAAGATCTTTTTAGCCTCCGCAATTTCAATTAAAGTTCGAACTAATACTTTGAAATTTTAAATTTTATAAATATGACTTCGAGTTTTTTTAGATCGAACCTCTAAAAAATGTATCAAACTTAAGAAGAAGAAAAATTGCATCCAGCATGCATGAAGCTTGTGCCTAGGATCAACAACTTTGATTCTGTTGTTGGGTATGCAATATTTATTAGTTAAATTAGTAATATTTTTTAAATAAATAAATAATTCATTTTAGTGATGTATAATACTTTTTAGTTAATAAAGTAATATTTTTAGATAAATAAGTATCACTTTTTAGTTAAAACAAGTAAATATTGAACAATTTTTCAATTCAATTACGTAACACATATATTATTGTTCAACCGTGAATGTATTACTCTTTGTGTTGCTCTTTATTAGTCTCTACGTTAAAATGTATTATCGCTTAACTTTAGATGTATTTCTCTTTATGTTGAAAAACATTTCTATTTATTTAAAATATATTACTCTTTTGTTGAAAGTTCTTAGTGCTTAATCATAATGTTATTACTTTTTGTTTTTAAAAATATTACCTATTAACAGTAAATATTTTGTGTATTCAAAAGCATTACTTATTGACCATAAATTTATTACTCTTTATATTGAAAAATATTATTCATTGAGTTTAAATATACTATTGTTTAACTGTAAAAGTATTATTGTTTTAATCTAATGTATTATTGCTTAATCATGAACATATTGCATAGTTACCTAAAATGTAATAATATTTCTAATTAAATTGAAACTTATCTTATCATATCTTGTGATGTTTGAAATTTTGAGACATACAATTTTATATGAATGGATATTTCTTATACTTATCAAATAAATAAGAGACAATAGTATTGTTTTTAATTATACTGATTTATAAGAAAAATATAATGTTTAGGCTAAAAGTTACAATAAATATAGTTTGGCACGAAAATGATTAAATGGCTTCATGCTATGCGCCTGGAGGCGGTCACGGTTCCACGGTTCCGATTTCGGTTCCGAAACTGCCAGTTTTCGGAATCGTGGAGGGTGGAATCAGAACCGAACCGCCATATAATTGAAAAATAAACATTATATAAGGGCCATTTAGAAAATACAAAGTGATTGTTTTATTGTAACTTTAAAAAATCTACCAAAGTACATCAGTTTGATATATTATAATATAGTTGATAAAATTGTTATAACTATTGCTTGATTTGGTGGTAAAGCAACATACCCCAAGTCTTTCTTCTTTTAGAGGAAGAGGTCATGAGTTTGGCATTCTGAATATTCATTTATTTTTCATGTATCAGTATATTTAAATTTAATTGTTAAAACTTAGTAAAGCATGGTAGAAAGAGAATAAAAGTTTATTTTACAGATCGAATCAACCCAGTTATACAAATATTGCAACCAGTGCAAAACATAAAAGTTTTTGGCTTACACAAAAATAGTCCTCTGGTCCCCAAAAATATACAAATATTTAGATTATCTTCTTCTGTTTTAAAATTATGCAAATTAGGGTTCTTGGAGAAGTAACTTTTGTAATTTTAACTGTAGAGCTATTGTGCAATATTATCTGACTATTTATTTTCACTTTTCTTACTCTTTTTTTTTTTTTTTTTTTAATTTTAGTGCGTATTTTTGTAAAACTGTATTTGATATGTTTATTAATTGTAGTGTTTAATTTACTAAAGAATATGACATGGAATCTTTCTTTTCAGCAAGGTGATGTGGCAAGACAAAAAAGAATAAAAGAAATTTCCACATAAAAAATTTAAAAATTTAACATGACTTAATTACCACTTTTATGCTCATCAACAGGATTGTAAAAGCTCGTGTTAGAATTTGGTAAGTATTCGTTTATGTTTGTTAATTTAATTAATTAAATGAACAAAATTTTGAGCTTGTTTGATAAGCTAATTGCACATGAAGTCTAGATATATAGTTCGTTTATAATTAATAGATTGTGAACATGCTTGTTAAGACGTATTCACAGATAAGCTTGTTTAATTAGTTTATTATTAAAAACAACATAATTAAGTTTGTTTCTCATTTGAATGAAGAATATTTTATAACTCAAATTTAATGTGTATGTTTGTAGCCTGAATAGAGGAAAAACATGTTTGTACGGTCATTTGATATTTTTCGCTTGCTCTTTCACAGAATAAAGACCCAATTCTATTTGCATAGTTCTTGAATCTAGAATTGATGATAAGAACACGAGGAATTAATGACCCATTAAATATAATGATTTAATTATTCAATGTACAAATTACACCATAGTGTCTCTAAATCATGAATTTGGTTTGATCTTAGTTAAATCAAATATGGCAACATTCTCATTAAGAATGAAATAATTCCACAAATTTTGGACGTCCGCCAACATAAGATCTATGCAAGCATAGCTCGGCCGTCTAATATATACCTCGAGAGTGGAAAATATTTCCATTATAAATTCTAAGCATTCATTTCTATGTCAATAGTGTTGAACAATTACTATTAAAGAACATTATGATGGCAATATAGGCACACTTGTATTCGAGCAATACTTTGTGCCCGGTTTTGTTACGTAGTTATTTGTCTCGCAAATTTCTTATTTTATACCTATTTTTTTTTATTAAATATATTGTAAATTGTTAACCCATAAGGCTGATACATTGACACACCAAATTAATTGGTTTAAAACTTACGTTAGTTTATATATTTTATAAAGAGAGTTTTAATGTAAAATATGATGTTAGATTTGTTATGGATTATCTTCAATGCATAGTATTAGCATCTTTCAAATATTATGAAAACAATGGTAATTAAGAAGTTAAGCTAGGGTGTTTTTCTTTTATGGAGGACCACTTGTTTACATGTGATGTGATAATGTGAAACGTTGTGCATGTCACCACACCAGGCCCTGACTCACATAAATTATTATCTTCTGAAAAAACCCCATGAAAATCCCAATTCCTAACTTAGGAAGGAATGGATATACACATTCTATATGCGTGATTGTGAAATCTTAGGGTTAGGGTTTCATTAGTGATTTCCTGAAGATTAGGTGCGTGTGATATTGGTAAAAGAGTGACGGCTTCATCTCTCTCTCTCTCTCTCCCCCCGTAATAGTGTATGCATATATATCTGTGTTTGGGGGCCAATAATTTTCTCCTCCTTTTCAAACTGTCTATTCAGATTATTCACTTCCTTAAGTCATGGCCTCAAAATGGGGACATGGGAATGGATGACAGGATGAGATTGGGACCCTATCACATGTCATTCTCACCATTTATCATTCATCATTTCTTTGTACCCAATCTCTATTCTATACTTGTATAATACATTGATAATCGTACTTAATCATTCAATATTTTTTTTTTGGGTATTGAATTTTTTGTTTCATTTTATTATCTTGGAGACATGGATATGTTGTCTTAAGAATCTTCCACGTTCATTTCCTTAAATGATCAATAAATGATGCACATAGGTTTCAATTTACTGTTATAAAAATTCCTGATTAACTCTACCACCTGAAGGCCCCCATTTAACCTCTCTTAGGCTCCCCACTAATCTCGCTCGATCAAACCCTATTTAAACACCTGACACAAATTTACTTTCCACCTAACGTCTATTACAACATTAATTAAATATGCATGATAGTTGAGTAATACATTTTGATCTCTTCGATAGTGTGGTTCAGGAAAAGTGGTAGCTAGTTTTGAGATCGAAACTTCTTACGTTTAAGTTATTGTTATTTTTTTGTGGGGAGCGTTGTCTTTTATTCAATAATTCTTAACAGCTATCAACCTATCACTTAATTCTAGTTGCTCTTAGTAATGGTATTTTTAGTAGATGGGCATTTCAAGTTTTGCTTTGTTTGACTTGTTATGACGAGATATGGATCAAATTAATAAATATTTCTTTTAATTTAGATCCATAACTTGCCTTAAAAAGAAAATAATCTAGCTAGGGTTCTTAATTATACGCCAACGCCTAATTTGTTCTAAAGTCCTATTAATTATATTCTTCTTAAGAAATAGAAACTCCACTAGTCTTGTGCAAATTCTTCCACATATAGCATTCGATATTCCATAATTATATACCAAACATGTCACTCAAAACCTTCAGATTTGATCAACAATATATGGTTCGCAAATTTTTGGAAAGAGCCATTAACAAACTCTTCCACTTTCACGACATTTGTTAATATACCTCAAACTGGAACATTTGCGTCCCGACTCAATTCTAGCACAGTTGATTAACCACTTGCCAGCCTAAATCAGTGACCCACGATCAATTCACACAGAGCCCGTTTGGAGACGATCAAGTCGGCTCGACCCCACCTGCCCCTGTCCACTAGATGCCCATTATTAAACCTTTTTTTCCAAATATTACGGATTGTGTTAATGAAATATATAGACCAAACTAATATTTATCCCGTGCGCTACACGATTTGTAATATGATAATGTGATAAAATATTATAAAAATAATAATATAATATTTTAAAATAAAATACATAATTATATAACATATATTTTTAATAAAAATTGTTTAAAATAAAAATACCTCAACAAGAGCAAGGCTATTTTGTTTTAGTTATTTTCCTTTGTGTTTGTGTTTTTTTTTAATTAAATATTATTTTGTGCACGTTTTTTACTCATTTCTTAAAATTAGATAAACTCGTTAGATTAATTATAATAGTTATTTATTTTAGCTCAAAATTGGAGAGTCGAAAATATTTGATTAGGTTTTTGATGTGATTTAAAATGTTGAAATTAGAATACAATATCTATTCTATCATTATACAAATTATTACTTATACGTTTTGGATCAATAAAATTAAATTTTAAGGAAACGAAGGATTAAAGAAACAATTTCTCAAAACATTGGATCGGCTTTGATTTTATAGAGTACATATTTATGTTGGTAAGATAATGAAGAAATGTGTTAACTTGTGAGCAAAAGAAAGAAAAGGGCCCATCTGACCCGTAGCAAAGTTTATAGTTAGAATAGCTGCTATCATATGATAATTTGTAAATAGTTGATTCACTGTCCTGAGATTCTCCATGGAAGTTGACAGGCAAGTTTCTGCTTTCACTGTCACCTTTTTTTTGTTTTTATTATTTTAATTGTCTGTCAATAATTGTTTCTTTAATTTTCGAATTCTGAGGATATTCAGTTTACAACAGAATTAACTAATCATGCAGTCCTGCTAATATTAATCCAATCCAGGTTACCTTTGGAGACAATAATTATCAAAGCTTGTGGTTTAAGATGAAGAAAAGCTTAGATCAGAGATAAAATCAGACACTGCTCACCTTTTGACAAAGGGAGAAAGGTGGCAACTCTTTTTATCTGCTGCTTTTTATTACATCAATTTGAGGTATCATCTATCTTAATTATATGCGAAAGAAAAGTGTGGATGAATAAAGTACTTTTGTTGACCTTAACCAAAAAATGTTCCTTCTTATTGTTTCCCTTTGGGATACTATCAAACTCTCTCTGTGTGTGAGAGAGAGAGAAGTAAAGCATGAGCTTTTATGAAGTTTAATTTTAAAACTAAATAGTTCTTAATATATATATATATATATATAGGAGAAAAATTAAGAAATAACAAATTTAGAGATAAAATACATGATATATTAAAGTTAGAGATAAGGATGGAATATGGAATGTGTAAAAAATGTTTTAAAAAATATTGGAAGTAAACTTGACTTATTAGTTACCTCCTCTCTCTCTCTCTCTCTCCCTCTCTCTCTCTCTACATACACACACACATATATAGGGGTCCAGCCCCCCTCCAGCCTGGGGTATGACATTGTCTGATTTGTGGTAATTTTCTTTTTAAAGCTTAAATGGAGCAATTACATACAATGTCTGATTTATTTTTGGACAATACACATTAATTTACCTTAACTTTTGACACTAAATATTTAATTTACATTTTCAAAAAATGGTTTGTAATTTTGGGCTTACATATAATTAACAAGATACAAATATTTTCCAGGTCAGCTAATTAGTAAGTGTTAGATAAACAAGTTAAGAGAGGCATATAGAGTCCTAGATTTCAGCACATCCTGCCACTTGTCTCAATCTTGCATGTGTAGATTTGTTAGCTGGAATATTCGTCCAAATATTGATGAGGATATGATAAGGTGTAGAATAGCTTACCACATTTAGTTTAGGTTTGAATTAATATATAAAGAAGTGACATGTAATGTTGCATTTAGCAACAAGTTTTCAATATACAACAAAGTAGCTTTATTTAGCCATCCCATTTCTTGCTTTTCATTCCATTTTTAGTTTCTATCATTTTTCCATCAAACCACGTGTCCATTTCATGGTTGGCTCAAGTACGTCACAAGAGATCTAACAATCTCTATTCATAAATAGTCCAAATCAATATAGCCCTAAGCTCATGCATTCTAAGTATGAGGGAATATCTAGCAAGATATCGAGTTATTGAGATTTGAGTGCATACTTGCGATAAAATTTCAGTACAAGATCAGACTTTACACATAGTTGCTAGCTTAGAATTAGACCAATTTCTATAACCATGCATGTCGAAGCCCTATTGTTCATACAAATTCGGGTCCTTTTTGTTTCCTATATCACATAAACAAATGGCTCATAACCTTAATTAATTACACTATGACTCACAATTCTATAACAATTAAAATCTCAATCACATGCAATTCCAGGGGAGCCTACAAAGGGATAAGTGGTAGAGAAGTCCAAATAGGCTATTTCAAGGTAGAGGAGGCATCAATGAATAGATAAACATGTGTGTCAATTATTAATGTTGTTATCGAATAGGGCATACTATCGAGAAATGTTGATATAGATATGACATGAACTTCAACGGAGGAAATACTAGTAATACTCAAAATCGATCTTTGCAGCATTCTCCCAATACTCAAACTGAATTCAAGTACTTCATTCTCCAATATGAGCTTATAGTAAGTTTGAGCATCACTACACAATAGCATTGTGGTAATGGTAATTACAAGCTTATAGCCCCTACCCACCCCCTATTGTCTCTATCTCTAGTTCAGAATGACAGTAACAATTGAAGCATTCGGAGTGACATGAGTAAAGAGTGTGTATTCATCAAGTAATACACGTATTCTAACTCAATCAAAAGAAATCATACATGAGTGAGAAATTAATTATGAGTAAGCGAACATAAAATGAAAGAGTGTGCAATGGCAGGCATATAATTGTGATAAAATGGGGTCTTATTATTTTAATTTTATTAAGATATTTAATCAATTGATGTAGCATTATTTGATAATGAAGTGAGGGGTTACCCTATATATGAATATTTCTTACGTGGATAACAGGACTCCATGCATTTCATATACTTCTGCTCATACCTCCTCCACCCACCAATTATCCACGTTTTATCATTATTTTATTTTTTATTTTCTTTCCTTCTTAAATATATAATAATAATAATCATCATATTAAATAAGAAAAAGGCCAAAGTAGCTTTTGTCGATTTATATGTTGGAGTAAGAGCGAAAATGTGTTACAATGCCAACATATATATTACGTTGGAATTTCTTTAACTTATTGTTTTATTTTTATTTTTTAAATGTTGGAATTTCTGTAATGAACCAAACATATTAGATACTTATTGTATATAATAATTTGTAAAGAATAATAATTTTGAAAGCACCTGAATTCATAATAGATTTACGTAAAATCTGATATAGTCTGAGTTGTGTGTGAATTCTAGTATAATCTTCCACTTTACCTTTCTACGGTGAGTTCTAATATATATATATATATATATATATATATATATTAAATGCCTGCGTAGGACCACCTAACTCCATCTGAAGCCGTCTGATGTCTAAAATAGCCGAACAGGTAAAAATGGGGGTGACATGGAGCCTGCTAGGTCATATTTTTTTAATACTAATCAACATCGATCTAATAAAATAAATGTAATATATATTGATCTCGTATTATGACATGAATAATAGTATGTTAATGTAGTTTGTAATAGTATATATATGGAGCGTAGTTGATGGAATATGGTACAAAAAACTAGTTATAAATTAAAGCATCCAGGTTCCATCTAAGTAGATAGCACCAAGAAACCTAACATCATGTCCGCGTGACACAAGAGTGAAATGTGTGTGTAGGGGCGGGGCCCCTCTGTCGTTTTAGTACAGGGAATTCAAGTTGCTGTCATGGGGGCATCAAATAAAAACCGTGATCTTCAAGCTACATTATACGCAGCCGCTATTTGTATTTTAATGCATAATTATAAATAATTTGTGCTCACTACACATACATACATGTGTGTGTACACATCAACAGCATATAATAATATTTAAAGTTGCTTATAAGGAATATTGATACTCTACTAATTTGCAATTCAATTTTTGGACTCTGTTAGGGTCAGACATTTCTTCAGTCGTAAGACTCTATTACCTCGCACTTGAATATTTTGAGGGCTTATAATTATTTTTTTAACTATATAAATATTTATGTATATAATTATCACAAAGATCTAGTGTAGCCATGCAATGCCTTATTTTTGTTCCTACCAAAAATGCCAAAGATCAATTTCTGGTATATGCAGAGGTCTTTCATTTTTTCAAATCGTGTTGTAAAAATGAATTGTATTTAACTAATTATTTTTAACTTTTTTTTTTATATGATAATATAAATATTTAGAGTATTATAAATTCTACAAATAAATAAATAAAGTGTGTGTAATAGGAAAATAATTTTAAGGGTTGATTTTAAAACTTGACTCAAACTAAAACAATGACAGGTCTGGCCCCCGAGGAAAAATAGAAATGTCTCCTACATTACCCATAATATGTGGAAGTATCGACTTAATTTCATAAAGTCATTCGGTCTGCATGCTCCATGAAGAACATAAGTCAGTCGATGGAACAAAAAAATCTAGGATGTAGAAGATGATATCAAGAGATTTGAATTCATAAAAGTATCCACCCGTATGGTACTTCATTGTACCATATAAAGTTGATCAATCTGTGTAGATATCATCATCTACATCCAAAGCCCTTTATGCATACTACTCTAAGAATTGTCACACACATGTACCTTTGGGATTTTTTGAAGCCTTATTCTGGCGGACGCGTGTCATCTTTGGCTCGATTGGGACGATGAGATTTGATTTGATTATCGTAGATATATAGTTAAATAAAACAGACAATAATACAATTAAATTTGAAATAGCTCACAAGTTACTCAGATTCATTTATAGTAATATCCAAATCTTTTATGTTTTAGTGTCTTCCTAGTGGTTATGATACAACCTTTTGGCCTTTAATCAATGTATCGCTTAAATGTTAATTTATGGACTGTTATTTTTTTAATTAAAATATTATCACTTAAATAAAATCACGGACCAGAATTATTACGAATACAAATAGCTTGGAGATGCTGAAATCAAATTTAGCTAGACGTACAAATACTTATGCACCAATGAAACACTTAAGAAAAATAAAAAAAGATACGATATTAAAAAATTTGTGCATCGGGCAACCCAATCAACAATATTATTTATCTAACTAAAAACTATTGTTTGTTTATTTAAAAAATATTACTAATACTTTGTTAGTATTAATCCTTTTTAAGTAAACAAGTAATATTTTTAATTAAAAAAATAAAAATATATTGAGTGCACGATTATCCGGTGCACAAGAAACTCACTCAAAATATAAATGTATAAGAATCGACTAATAAGATGTATTTATTTATTTTATATAGAAAAAAAAGGTTTATTAATATGTGGACAAAATGTTTACCTAAAAGTCATTCTATAGGGCCAGTGTATACCTGTGTCATTTTAGGCAAGGACGAAAATGGTAAAAGAAATAATAAACAAACAATTATTGTTATTAATTATTAATTAGAATCCTGGGATTCAATCATTTTACAACTAGTACAAGTCTTTAATTTACTATTATTTAATTTTAAATCAATGTCAATTCATTTAGATTTTGTGATCTATGTACTCCATCCAATTAATTTTAATTCCATTCCTTCATCTCCACTCACTCCTCAGGTATATTTGTTGCAAGAAATAATGTGACCTCCATATAATTATGATGTCATAAATAATTATTGGTAATATTTACTTTATTCATTGTAGACCTGTGCTGCTGTTTCTATTTAAATTTTAAAATTATAATTTTGATATATTTAATGATGGATATATTAATATATACTCACTTTAGATATGTAACCATTACCAAATAATTATTGCCTTAACCTCTAATAACCACTATTCATTACTTTAATTTCAAACTTCTAATTTTTTATTAAAAATATAAACTTCCATCAAAATTTATATGTATTATTAAATACATCTGCCAATTGAGTGAGTTGATATGAAAAGCATGGTCTATGTGATATATAATTGCAACAAATTTATACCGATTATGGACACATATTGATACATTCATTTTGTTATGACGAAAATGTATAGTAATAAAAATTAATTATTTTATTTAAATTTTATTATATATATATATATATGTGTGTGTGTGTGCGCGCGCGCGCGTGCGTGCGTGTGTGTGTGATCGTTCCTGCCATAGAGATTTATTTATTTGAGGTGTGTGGAATTCCTTGAAATAATTAACGTCAGTTTTCAATTATATAAAACTCAAATCAGAATGATTGTCCGACAATGAAGGTAGCGACAATTCTAAGATGGATAATCAATTTGTCTCCAACATTTTAAATGAAAATAAATTAATTTGGTGGTGAGTGACAATATTCGAATATAGCATATGTTATTTTTAATTGGGATTTCAAAACGTAACAATCATCTAATTGCATCAACGCCAGAAACGTGTCTCATTCAATACACTACATCAAAACTTACCAAATACAGTATTATTTTTACTTTAACATAATTTTTTTTTCTTACGAAAATTAATAGACATTAAATGTATAAATTTTCTTATAAAATAGATTGGATCCAATCTTAAAAAAAAAAAAAAAACAAATCCAATTTCCTGAAAATCAAATCAAATTGCATAGATTTGAACTCTATTGGTTAACGCATATTTTATATCTAATATTTTTTTCTTTTCAAAAGCATATTTTTTTACATTATTTAAGATATATAATTCTTCATGATAAACATATTACATTATATCTAAATATAGTGTTTTTTTATCGAATTAGTAAAAATTAACAATAACGAATGTAGAAATTTACTTGATTCATTAACAATGTATTGATTACATCTACGGATAATGATGAATTTTTTATTTGAAGAATATACAAAGTACAAATTGTGGCTAGATTTGTTTATATACTACTATCGAGAAAATGAGATAAAAATACCTTAAATATTGATACAAAACATAATTTCTTATCTAATATAACAAATACAGCGAGAACCATGCTAATTCGCCAAAAAAATATATATATTAAATTCAAAATATATTTCAATAAATAATAATATTTGAGATGTAGTCGTAAATGAATCTGTCGGGGCGGTACCTTACACCAATTTCGGCCTGGTAAGAAGTGGATTTACCCGGTATAATTCCCTCAACGAAAGTAATTACTCCCTGCGTTGCCCTATACAACCACCAACCACATGAAGAAAATACAAATACACAGTTGCGTTTCGAGTGTCGTAGGGACAAAGGTTCATGAAATTATGATTTGTGGGGGGCCCACCTGTATATATAACGTACCAAAGAGGTGACTACACGTGGGGTAAGTCACACGTGGCGGTTGATGCGTGCGGTGACCCATCCCTCTAATTCAAGCAATAGAATCATTGATTATCGAGATGTAGAGACACGTATCCTGAGATGATTCGCAATTAATTCTAAAAGCTGGACTGTCTATTTGGTGTGTAACATTAGGAAATGTAATTATTATAAATCCAATTTCAACTATTTTAAGCGGTGACGGACGGGCAGCCATGATAATCTCCCAGTGTTTCTAATAACGTATATGATCGGATCAAATAAAATTAAATCTTTGATTTTATTCTTTTGTATATTTTATTCTAATTTATATATATTATTTTTTTAGTTAAAATATTTATTATATCCTTACCTTGTATTATTTCTTTGTAATTCTCTTTATATAGTAAAATAATACGCTCACCAAAAACACGGTGATTAATACCTATTCTCTCGTGGTATCAGCCTAACACACCGAAAACCTTAATTCTTTTCTAAAGCCTCACGCTACACTAACCCTACCCTTTTCTAATATATTTTTTCGGCAGTTCTTCTTCACACAGCAGTTCCAGCGGCGGTTTCCTATGGCCGATTCTTCCTCCCTCCCGTTGAATACTCTTGCGCACCTGCTCCACGTGAAGTTGACATCTTCGAACTACATTGTTTGGCGGCATCAGGTTATTCCACTCCTCGCCAGCCATGACGTCTTCTCCTTCGTATGGTACGGTCCAGATTCCGTCGGAGACGGTTACCTCCGATGGTGTTACGAAGCCGAACCCTGCGTATCAAACTTGGTACGCCACTTATCAGAAAATACTTTCCCTTCTCAATTCTTCTTTGTCGGAAGAAGTTCTCTCCAAAACTCTTGCGTGCACGTCCGCATGGTCACTGTGGTTACTGCTCGAAACCACATATTCGCACGCATCCTCAGCCCGTATCAATCATCTTCGGAGTGAACTCTACAGCCTTCGCAAGGGGGGTGATTCAGTCGCTGATTTCAGTCGCAAGTTTGTCCGACTTTGCGATCAACTCCAATCCCTTGGTCGATCGATCGCCAATGACGACAAGTGTCATTGGTTATTGCGTGGGCTGGGCTCGGCTTTCTTTGGATTCTCCAACACAAGGATGGCTATTACACCGCTGCCTACCTTCCGCGATCTCGTTGCACAGGCTCAAAATTTTGAGCAGTTCACCAAGTCACTGGATTCGCCGCCTGTTGCTGTTTCGGCGTTCGTCGTCGCGCCTGGGTCAGGCGGTCGTCCACCCACTTCAGGTTCTGGCCGTAACTCTTCTCATCAGGGCCGTGGAGGGGGTGGCAAAGGAAAACGGCAGTATGTTCCCAAGTGCCAAATCTGCCGGGAATTCAATCACTACGCGGATCGTTGTCCTCAAAGGTATGGTCGTGGTTCACATTCTCCTTCTACTGCTAATTTAGTTTCGGCTTTTGATGCTCAGTGTAAGATTTCTCCTGCTCAAACGTCTGATTGGTTTTTGGACACCGGTGCTTCTGCTCACATGACGCCGAACCCTTCTTCCATGGATTTCACTGCGCCCTATACCGGTAATGGTCACGTTGTTGTTGATAATGGTGTTAAAGTTCCTATATCTAGTGTTGGTTCTTGTCGTATTGCTCGGAATATTCGTTTATTGGATGTATTGATTGTTCCGCATCTCACTAAGAACCTAATGTCCATTAGCAAACTAACCTCAGATTATCATGTTGACGTGTTATTTACTGATCAGTCCTTTGTGATCCAGAGTCGAATGATAAAGGAACCCATGGCTCGTGGCCGTCGCAGTAATGGTCTCTATGTTTTGGAACAATGTCACTCTGCGATGGCATCTGCATTACACTATGCATCTACGAAGGCGTCGTTTGAATTGTGGCATCGTTGACTAGGCCATACTCCTATTTCTATTATTACATTATTGAATAAGTTGGGTTTTTTGTCAGTAACCTCTGTATTGCCCAAACCTACTATGTGTTCTCCTTGTTAGTTGGCAAAGAGCAAACGTTTGTCCTTTTCTTTGAATGAAAAACGAGCTAGTTCAGTTTTGGACTTGGTGCATTGTGATTTATGGTGTCCCGCCCCCGTGTCTTCTAATGATGGTTTCAAGTATTACGTTGTTTATATAGATGATTTCTCACGTTTTACTTGGTTATACCCTCTTCGTGCTAAGTCCGAGTTTTTTGAAGTTTTGGTGAGCTTTAATACATTTGTCTGTAATCAATTTTCTTCCACGATCAAAGTCTTTCAGAGTGACGGGGGTACTGAGTTTCTGAACTCTCGAGTTCGTGATTTCTTTGCCTCGGTTGGTATTCACCATCGTGTATCTTGCCCGTACACTCCTCAGCAAAATGGCCGGGCTGAACGTAAACATAGACACATCATTGAGATGGGGTTGTCTTTGATGTTTCAGGCTAGTGCACCGACTTGGTTTTTTGCTTGATGCTTTCTCCACCGCGGTATACATTATCAATCGTTTACCTACCTTGCTGTTGGATGATAAATCTCCCTTTGAGTGTCTTTATCATGTTTCTCCGAATTATGCCAATTTCAAGTCTTTTGGCTGCCGAGTTTATCCCTATTTACGTGACTATGCGCCTAACAAACTTGCTCCTCGCAGCACTTCTTGCATTTTCTTGGGTTACAGCTCGTCCTACAAAGGGTTTCGGTGTTACGATCCTATCACTACACGCTTCTACACAACTCGTCATGCTGAATTCGATGAGCTATCATATTTTTTTTCC
This sequence comes from Caryopteris x clandonensis, assembly GCA_028749325.2. Lineage (NCBI taxonomy): Eukaryota > Viridiplantae > Streptophyta > Magnoliopsida > Lamiales > Lamiaceae > Caryopteris > Caryopteris x clandonensis. The sequence goes on along the minus strand of JAPYKT020000034.1, from coordinate 2,745,771 downwards.
AGTGTTAAAGTCGCTTCCATCATGGATAACTTAGACATCTCGTCCTTCTTGGAGCCTGGCCCGACCCCTGATCCTCCAGCACCCTCTCCGGCTTCTATTGTCTGCCCTCCTACCAGTCCCGGCCCTTGTGCTCACTGTTCGGGTGCCCCGCTTCAGGCTGCTTCTCCTGCTATTCCATTATCTGCTCCTGCGGTTGATGATCCGCCCGCTCAGGTTGTTGACCCAGTTCCTCGCCTTCCTTCACCGGTTCAGCTGCCTCCTGTGGTCCCTGCTCCTCCGGGACACTCTATGACCACTCGTGCTAAATCAGGTATCTTCAAACCCCGTTATCTTGTAGATATTGCCTCTACTAGCTTGCACACTGCCTTGGTTTCTTCAGATGAGCCCAAGGGGTTTCGTTATGCTCTTAAGCATCCTCACTAGATGGCCGCTATGCGTGATGAGCTGGACGCTCTTCATTGCAATAATACTTGGGTTCTGGTCCCTCGGCCCTCTGATACCAATATAGTTGGTTCTAAATTTGTCTTTCGCACCAAGTATCTCGCAGATGGTTCGGTTGAGAGGTACAAGGCTCGTCTTGTTGCTCAGGGATTCACACAGATTCCTGGTTTTGACTTTACTCATACATTTAGTCCTGTTATTCGGGCTGCTACTGTTCGTATCATCATCGCTTTGGCTGTTCAGCGGGGTTGGTCCTTACATCAACTTTATGTGAACAATGCCTTCTTGCATGGTGTTCTGACTAAGCCGGTCTATATGTCTCAACCGCCGGGGTTCATTGATCCACGGTTTTCGGATTATGTCTGTTGCCTAAATAAGGCCTTGTATGGGCTTCGTCAGGCTCTCAGAGCTTGGTTTGTTCGGTTCAGCAACTTCTTGCTCACTCTTGGGTTTCAGTGCTGTCGTTCTAACACCTCACTGTTTTATTTTGGTCGTGGCTCTACTGTCCTTTATCTTCTTCTCTACGTTGATGATATTATAGTCATAGGTAATGATTCAGTTTTCCTCAAGAGTTTCATCGCCCGCGTTGACAAGGAGTTCTTTGTCAAAGATCTGGGTCGTCTCAACTACTTTCTCGGTCTTGAGGTCTCCCACAGTGCAGATGGCCTTTTCCTTGGTCAGGCAAAATATGCTCATGATATTTTATCTCGTGCCGATCTTCTGGAGTCTAAGCCTATTACCACTCCTCTTGCTGCCGGGGAATCTCTTGTGAGCTCTAGTTCCTCCTTTAAGGACCCGATCCTTTATCGATCGCTTGTAGGCGCACTGCAGTATCTCACTATTACCAGACCCGACCTCTCTTATGCGGTCAATCATGTGAGCCAGTTTCTACAGTCTCCCACTGACGATCACTTTCTTGCGGTTAAGCGTATCCTTCGGTATGTTAAGGGTACGATCAACTTTGGCTTTAACTTCACTCGCGGAACCTATCTCTCCATTTTCGGCTACTCAGATGCCGATTGGGCCCGTTGCACAGAGACGCGTCGCTCCACTTATGGATATTCCATCTTCTTGGGTGGAAATTTGGTGTCGTGGAGTGCGAAGAAACAGCCTACTGTAGCTCGCTCTAGTTGTGAGTCTGAATATCGAGCCCTGGCTCATGCTGCTGAGGAGATGATTTGGCTATCTCAGTTGCTTTGTGAATTACGTGTCTCCATTTCTTCATGTCCTCTCCTGCTTTGTGACAACAAGAGCGCCCTGTTTCAGAGTCAAAATTTGGTTGCTCATAAGCGTACCAAGCACATTAACATTGATTGTCACTTCATTCGTGAATTGGTTACTTCGGGTCGTTTGGAAACTCGCTTCGTTCAGTCTGATTTGCAGGTTGCTGATATTTTCACCAAGAGTCTTCCTCGTCCTGGTTTTGAGCTTCTCAGATCCAAGCTTTGTGTTTGGTTACACCCACAGCATCGCTTGAGGGGGGGTAATAACGTATATGGATCGGATCAAATAAAATCAAATCTTTGATTTTACTCTCTTGTATATTTGTATATATTATTTTCCTTAGTTAGAATATTCATTATATCCTTGCCTTGTATTATTTCTTTGTAATCCTCTTTATATAGTGAAATAATACACTCACCAAAAACACGGTGATTATTACCTATTCTCTCAGTTTCCTACAAACAACTATTTTCCTGCCCTGCTGCTCATCAAATTTTCTCCTTCTAATCCAATTTTACGTATAATATTTTAAATTAATTTTTTTATTAATTTTAATTTTTATATTATATATATATATGTATATATATATATTAACATAAAATATTACATAATAAAATAAAATTACTGCTTATTTGTTTGCTTTAATTTGAGTATTTATTATATATGTGGCTATTTGAATTGAATTTATGTTGTATATAAAAATTAATTAAATAAAATTATTACTAGATTAGTCAAATTTTATTATTTATTAAAAATGAAATTATATTCTATTTATTTTATCAGATAAAAGTTATTTTATGGACAACTACCATTACACATCATCCATAGCACAACGAAATTTTTTTAGTCATATTTAATACTTCTATTTCATTAACTATCTACAGACATAATCTAATTTTTGTTTGGATCGAAGAATCTGAAGATGAATTCAAAGTCTTCAGTATAAAGTTTATTAATATTTGTTTGGATTACTATGAATTTAAAATTTATTGGTTACTCCAATTAATAGTTTAGAAATTTGATGGATTTGAAATTCATTTATTCTAAATCTTTGTATTTCAATTCAAAACTCGGTTCTGAGTTTGAGTCACCTTTAACAAAGACCAAGATTTTTTTTTTTTGTTTTTGGTCCTTAATTTAATGAAAAAATAATTATAAGAAGGAAAAAAGAAAGAGTGTCAACAGTGAGTCGGCTATTGCATATTGATAGTAAACAAGTTAAAGTGTATGTTCTTTCATCAATGTTTTGGGAAGTGTCACCATTGAGAAAATTGTTGAATGAAACAAAAGCAAATAATAAGAGTTGCCGATGTTGTCCACGCAAAACCCTCTCATTAATCAACAAAATCAAAGTATCAAAATGCTAAAATAAATCATTTGCCACAGATAAAGAGATATGATGAATGTTGTATGTTGCATCATTGACTACCAAGTTTCTCAACTTACTTGAGATATCCACAATAAAAGGTTTTTTTTTTTTTTTAATGACAAAAAAAATAAGAAAAAACTCTTTTTGTCCTCAGGGGCAAAGCCACAACAAGAACAAACATGAGGATTCTGATAGAAAAAAGCTCCTAAGTTCATGACCCGATTCCTCTATTAAAAGGAAGAAGAGTTTGCAATGACTGCAATTGTTTTAACAAAATGTTGGGAATTGACTTTAAAAATATTGGTGTTGATCAATCTTTGAGGATTTTTAATCTGATGTTCCACTTGAGAAGAATGAAAATAAATTGCAAAAAATAACATCTACATTCTGAATAGATGAATTTAGAGTATTTATTTTCTCAAATCAAATTTTCGATAAATGAGGATCTAATGTCTAATGTTAGTAATTAACTTAAACCTAAAAACCGTGATGTGGAGTGGATATGGAAAATGACATTCCACATAAGAAAAATAAGTATAGTTTGTTCACCTTATTAGTAGGAGCACTTTTATCGGAAAAAATCAAGTGTGTTTCTCTTATGGTGTAACCCAGTAGTATTTGGTATTAGCCTGATACCTTTTGGTGTCATTGTGTTATGATCCTTCATGCCTTATTCATTATATCTTGGAGACGGTTGGTGTTGACCATGAGCATTGAATATGGAATAAGTTTGTCTTATGGAAAAAAGTCTAAACTTGCCTGGACTAGTCTTTCCCGTTTCTTTAGCTAATCCAAGTACACCCACCACAAACACAATAATCATTAGACAAAGTTTCTAGTTTAAAGAAGGCTTCCAGTTCTATTCATGTGACACTAGGTTACAGCGAAAGATCAATGAAATTTGATGGTACTAAATTAAAAAACATGGCACCAAAAAAGGTTGTTATACCTAACAACCTTGAACTTGGTTGAATTCTTGAAGGAAGAAGCGCCAACTTTCTTAGAAAGGGAGACCGGTGAGCACAAACAAACGACACTTGACGCATATAATCATGAGCTCCTATGACATAACTATATCTGAATGGGCTAGACGACTTCCTCTACGATGTCTATGCAGTTACAAAGACTGCAAAAGAATTTTGGGATGCACTAGAAAAGATACAAAATGAAAGAGTTGAAATGAAAAAATTCATAGTCATAGTCAAAGGGTTCTTGAACTTCAAGATGGTTGATTCAAACACCGTGTTGGACCAAGTACATAAGTTGCAACTGATTCTACATGACATTCATACCGAAGGTATGCAACTAAAGTGAAACTTACTAAGTAGCAGCCATAGTTTAAAAGTTATTGCCATTGAGGAAAGATTTCAAGAATTACCTCAAGCACAGGACAAAAGAATTAGGGCTTTAGAACTTGATAATGAGAATAAGGATTGAGGAAGACAACTGAACATATGAAGTCAGAGTGGTAGAACTTCTATGGAGGCAAAAATAAACTTGGTTGAAACAATTAACAACAAGAAGAGAAAGATGTAGAACAAAAAGTAGCAACAACAACAACCAAAGCAGAAGAGAATGAGAAAAATAAAGGCAAATGCTACACTTGTGACAAACTCGTTCAAATGGCAGAGGATTGTCAACAACCAAAGAAAGAGTATTGAAGTCAAGCTCATATGAATGAGCATGAAAAACTAAGTACTTATGGACATGTCTGAGCTAAATTTGTCAGTACGGATGTGACCAAACTTAATTGAGCCAAATAGTAACAGGCCGAGTTCGGCTTGTATGAGTTTTTAACTGGCGTGTATTCAACTAGAGCTTGATTAAACTTTAACTTAGGCTCAAGCTCGATTTATCATATAAATGTTGAGCTCATGAACATCTCGAGCTCACCTTATCGACAACATGTTAAATGAGCAAAGTTCAAGCTCGAGTTCGATAATACATACCAAATTCCTTTTATTTTAAAATATTTCAAAAACTCAAACTTAACAAAAAAAAAATCATACATGGTGTAGTGGCAACTTTAACCTCGATGGTCAAGTATTCGAGTCACACAAATTACATGTGAGATCATAATTTTTTTTAATTACTACATAAAATTCAAGCATTTTTGTGAGCTCACAATCTACGAATCAAATATAAGTAAGCTCGAGTTCGAATCAATTAGGTATCAAGCTCAAAATTAGGCTTTTCAAATCTCGAACAATTTTTTTTCGAATCGAGATCTAAATAGTTCGCTAACAACTTAATTTGATTACATTTGTACCTGTAGTTGTTGTGTTTGAAGCCAACTTGGTGGATAACGAGATAGCGTAGTGAGTGGATAGTAGGGCAACACGCATATGCTCAGAACGAGAGATGTTCACGGCATGTACATTGATACCAGTAAGAAGTTATTCATGGGAAACTTGGCAACTGTGAAATAGTCAAGTTGAGAAAGGTGGTATTGGAGATAACTTATGGCTTGTCGATGTGTTGCTTGTCTTGCACATTCACAAGAACTTAGTAGTTGGTTCACTGTGAAACAAAATTGAATTTAAACTTGTATTTGAGGCAGACAAGTTTGTATTGACCAAAAAATATCAATTGATAAGAAAAATGGCTATTTAACATAAATGGAATAAATATACACCGCAAGATTAAGTCAGATAAGAAAAATATTAATTCTTCTTAGTTGATTGAGTGTTCTAACTTATGGCATGATAGATAATAACATGAAAATTTAAATGCACCAAGGAAATTAGTAAGTTCAAATTTACAACATGTGATGAAATTTGATTCTTAAAATCAATGTGAATTTTTAATTGAAAGCATCTTTCTATTTAGTAGAATGAAGTACCATGCCTCCATAGTTTATCTATACTGACATATGTGATATGAAATTTTTGCAAACTAAAGGTATGAAAGAAAGGTATTTCATCACATTTATTGATTATTATATAAGATATTGCCATGTACGTCTTTTAAAAGAAAAATACGAAGCTCATAAGAATGAAATTGAAAATCAATTTATCACAAGTATCAAAATGATTTGACGTGACAAAGAAGGAGAATATTTGCACAAAACATGGTATTATTCATCAATCAACTGCTACATATTAACCTTAGTTAGATAATATTGTAGAATGAAAAAATATAACTCGAAAGAAAATGATAAATATTATGTTGACTATCCTGTATTTACCCCAGAACAGGTGGGGAGAAATTGTGATGTCAGCTAATCACATTCTTACAACATGTCACATAATAAAAACAACCAAACTCCACATGAATTCTAGAAAGGAAGTCAGTCTTCCTACAATTACTTAAAATGTGGAGGTGTCTAGGCAACATAGAAGTATCTAAGCTTAAACATGTGAAAACAGGACCTGACACTATTGATTTCATTTTCATTCGATATTTGTACAACATTAGTACATATCAATTCTCAGTCACAAATCAGAAATTTTTAACATAAATGAGGGAATAACCATAGAATCAAATAATACAATAGTCTTTGAGAATATCTTTCGGAACAAAGAAATAAAATAGATATGTTCCAACAAAAGAACTTATCAAATATGCAAGGTTCTCCTCAAAATGTTGAAAAATCTAGACCCAACAAAAGAATCAAAGTGGTCAGTTCTTTTTGTCCAGGTTTTCTAACTTATATGTTAGAAAATAAGCCTAGGACAATCCAACAAACATTTTCTAGTCCAGATGCTCCTCTCTCAAAAGAAGTTGTGTAAAGTGAGATTGAATCCATAATGCAAAATCATACATGGGAGATATTTTTATGTCCCATCAGGTTGCAAACATTTAGGATGCAAATAGCATATCTAAAGAGAAAAAAAACAAAGCTGAAAGATCAATCCAAAATTACAGAACTCGTTTGGTAGCCAAATAGTTCAAACAAAAGGAAGAATGTGATTTATTTGACACATACTTGCCATTCATATGAATCACATCCATTATAATGCTCAAACCCATTACATAACCTTGAAATACATCAGATAGATGTAAAAACAACATTCCTAAATAGGGAACTCGAAGAGCAGATTTATATGGAACAACCTAAAGGGTTCATTGTGCCTAGACCATAACATAAAGTATGCAAACTTGTTAAGTCATTATACAGCCTGAAACAAGAGCCTAAACAATAGCATGAGAAATTTGACAGAAGAATGTTGTTAAAATCAATGACCGTGACAAAATTTATATGCATCAAGGGCACACCAAATGAATACATAACTATTTGTTTATATGTAGATGATAAGCTAATCTTGGGAAGCAACCACGATAAAATTATGAAAACTAAGAACATATTAAAGAAAAACTTTGACATGAAAGATATGTGTATAGAAAACGTCATAATAAGAATAAAGATCTCTCGGACATCTAATGGAATTGTCTTATTGCAATCTCATTACATTGTAAATGTACAAAATAAATTTGAGGTTGGGCTTGCCTCTTACTAAGACATAGGTTGACCTAAGTCTACAGTTAGCTAAAAACAAAGGAGATGCAGTGCCTCAATTTGACTATGCAAGAGTCATTAACAACTTAATGTACCTAACAAATTGTATATGTCTGGACATTACATATTAACTTAGTAAGATTAGTAGATTCACAAGCAATCTAGGATAAGATCACCAGATAACAATAACAAGGGTTCTGAGATAGTTGAAACATACTATGAATCATGACATACTTTATACTATATAGATACCTAGTTGCATTAGAAGGATAAACTGATGCAAATTGGATATCAGACACATAAGACTCCAAGTCCACAAGTGGTTACATGTTCACCATTAGTGGAGAAGTCGTGTCCTTGATATCCTCTGAGCAAAATGTGCATAGTTCGATGCACCATGGAGTCGAAGTTTATTACACTGAATAAGGCCAACGAAGAAGTTGAATGACACAGAAATTCTTAGAGGATATTCCTTGCTTGATAAAATCAGTGCCTCCGCTTATGATACATTATGACAAAGTCAACAATCGAGAGGGTACAAAGTAGTATGTACAACGGTAAGTCTCGACACATTCATACGGAACATAATAGCATTAGAAAGTTGATTTCTAGTGGTATAATTTCCACTGATTACGTGGAGTCAAAGAAAAATAGCATATCATTGATAAAAGATACTAACAGAGATCTAATATACAATGTAGTAAGGGGAATGAGGTTAAAACCTACACATTAAAGAACGTCCATAGCGGTAATTCAACCATGATGAATAAAAATCCATAAACTTGTTAAATAAGACAACTAAGTTATAAATAATTCATATTACTTGGTGCTCATCTAAAAATTTATACTTTTAATGATTCTTATACATGTTTGAAATACTCCACTTCTCCTTCTTTTTAATAAATTCATATGTGGCCCAATTTATTTATTTTTTAGTTTGCACATGCTACATCAATGTTGTTGGTATTGAGAACTTTTAGAATATATACAAGTTCTTCTTCACATTTGCTTTTAAATGTGTCTATTGATTGTAAAAACGTCATTCATACTGTGTGAAAGAGAGGTTGAAGATGAAAGTTTGAAGAAATTGTTGATAAAGAAATCTTTAAGAAGTGGAAAAGTTCTTGATATTAAAATGTAGTGCTATTGGCTTTTTATTTTTATTTTTTATTGTTATTATAAAAATTTTAATTTTTAACTTGTAAAATCTATTTTATTAGTTTGGGATTTCTATTAAGATCTTAGTTGTTTAATTTTGTAATATATATATATATATATATAATGTTACGAATATATAATATTGTGCATTTTGCTTGATATGGATATTTTTTTAATAAAAAACTCAAAGCATTTAAATACTCAAAATTGCTTCAAGTTGCTCTATTATACCCAAATATTTAACTATACCGATCTGATTTTTGTACTTGATCTGATAATTTTTACGTTTGGTTTAAATTTTAAAAAAAAATTAATTGGAGATCTCCAAACTTCACTTTGATTTATGATATTTCTAGATCTCCAGAGAACTCCAAACCACCCCTACTTTTTGGACAAATTTTTTTTATTATTTTAGTAAAAAGTAATATATATTTTTTACATTGTTAAAAAAATATTACTTTTTCAAAAACTAAATATTATTTCTTGTTAGAAAAATATCATAATTTTAACTAAACTTTTTTTATAATTAGTCAAATAAAAAAATATTTTAGTGTGAAAAAAATATTTTTTACATAATCTAAAAGATATTACTTTTTCATCCAAAAATATGACTTTTTTACAAAAAAAATATTTCATGTTAAACTTGTGTTGGGCAAATGTGAAAGTAGGTGGTGCCTCAAGCTAGATTTGCGAGACTTTTAAGAATTTTTTATTTAGTAAAATCCAACAATACAAATTTAGTACATTATAACACATACAACACACTATATGTTTGATGCGTTGTAAAGAGAAATCAATGTCCTAAATTATAGATGGGTTTATGATTATTTGAAGTCATTTATATGAAAAAAAAAATTGTCAAAAACACACAATACATACACTTCGTCTTACCACTTAAGTGGATTTATATCACTTATTTTTTTAATTTATGAATTTTGAAGAGAGAGACGTAAATGGTATGAAATGAAATAGGGATTATATACATATTAATCATTGATGTTATATATCAAGCTCAAATTTGTTGATAAAATTGGTGTAGGTGTATTTGAACAAGCTGTAACTATTTAGTCGAGGCAAGAGTTCGACTATTTCTCTATAAGATGAGATAGCCCCGTATTCAATGCTCACGGTCTACGACAATCGTACCCAAGATACAACGACTAGGAACTTAAAGATCACAGCACAACAATGCCAAAGTTATCAGCAAATTACATACTCGAAACTTTCTTTAGACTTAAAGAGAGAATACTATAAATGCTAAAATATTTTATATGCAATTGTAGTGGAGTGAGATGAATGAACGATTTCAGAATATATTTATAATATTTGAAGAGATGTGGTGAACAAGTGTGGTGTCCATTCATGAATAGAGGTCTTTTAAGCCGAAGTGGTGTGAGTCACACCCCTTGGTGAAATAGAGGCATTTTTAGGCTAAAGAGGTGTGGATCACATCCCTTGGCCTAGGATCAAAGTTATTCGGCCTATGATACCCATTCGCACAAGCACACACCCATTCAATCTGACACACCTAGTCGTGCATCCTCACATATTTTTTCTTCAATATTTTTCATCTTTTAGTTGCCAACTTCCCAGCATTAATTTCACATTCATCCGAAATTGGATTTGAGAAAATAAATACTCTAAAATTATCTATTCGGAACGTAGATTCCGATTTTGCAACTTTTTTCCATTTTTTTCAATGGAACATTAAATTGATATTGATCAAAGAATGATCAACACCATTTTTTTTCTAATCCAATTTCCAACAATCTCCCACATGAATGAAATTAATTCATGTATGAATGCAAACACCTAAGAAAGTCCCGACGAACTGTTATTAAATTGGGATAGGTAGTTTTTTTCTTTGAAGCTTCCCTAGTAAGATGTTATCGAATTTACTCGCTACTCAGTGAACGCGATGTCTTGAACTGTCAGCTTTTGTGTAAACCAAGACAATAACATTTACATAATAACATTTCTAATATCTTTCAATTCTCACGTTGTGTCCAATTCGGCCCCGGACCATATCTTGGATTCATAAGTGTTTTTTTCTATTTGAAGCGGCCAAACTCACACTTATATATGTGACCTCCAATAAGAGTATCCTCCAATACTCCACCCTAAAGATATATGAATCATTAAAATCATAAATGCTTATCCTTACCACACGTCTGCAGATTCGCACTTGGGCAGCTGGGAGAATGAGGCACTAGATGGGTTCCAAGTGCATAATTGAACCTTTCATAACTTAGTTGTCTCATTGAACCAAGTTTGTGGGATCTCCACTCATCATGGTTGAGTTACCGCTATGAATATTCTTTAGTGTGTGGGTTTTAACCCCATTCCCCTTAATGCAGTGTACAATAGATCTCGGTTAATACCTTTTCTCAGCGAATCTGCTATATTTTCCTTAGATTTCACGTACTCGATGGAAATTATACCACCAGAGATCATTTGTTTGATTGTGTTGTATCTCCAACGAATATGTTGAGACTTGCCGTTGTACATGCTACTTGTTGCTCTCTCGATTGCTGACTTGTTGTCACAATTTATCATAACCGGAGGCACAGGTTTTATCCAACAAGGAATATCCTCTAGGAAATATCTAAGCCATTCAGCTTCTTCGTTGGCCTTGCCAAGTGTAGTAAACTCCGACTCCATTGTGGATCGAGCTATGCATGTTTTCTTAGAGGATTTCTAGGATACCGCTCATCCACCTATTGTGAATACATATCCACTTGTGGAATTGGAGTCTTTTGAATCTGATATCCAGTTTGCATCACTGTATCATTCTAATACAGTTGGATATCTAGTATAAAGTATTCCATGGTTCATTGTATGGTTTAAATACCTCAGAACCCTAGTCATTCCTATCCAATGATCTTTTCCTGGATTGCTCGTGAATCTACTAAGCTTACTAACTGAGTATACAATGTCAGGGTGTGTACAATTAGTTAGGTACATCAAACTGCCAATGACCCTTGCATAGTTCAGTTGAGATACTAGGTCTCCTTTATTTTTGGCTAAGTGTAGACTTAGGTCAACCGATGTCTTAGCCGAAGGTAAGTCCAAAGCCTCGAATTTCTTGAGTACATTCTCAACGTAGTGAGATTGTGAGAAGACAATACCATCAGGCGTCCTAGAAATCTTAATTCCTAGTATGACATCTGCTAGACCCAAATCTTTCAATTCAAAGTTGTTCTTTAACATGTTCTTAGTTGTCACTATTATATCATGGTTGCTTCCCATGATCAACATGTCGTCTACATATAGATAGATAATTACGTAATCATTTGGTGTGCCCTTAACGTAAACACATTTGTCACACTCATTAATCTTGAAGCCATTTGACTTTCAAATTTCTCATGCCATTGTTTAGGGACATGTTTTAAGCCATATAATGACTTGACAAATTTACACACTTTATGTTCTTGTCCAGCTGCAACAAACCCTTCAGGTTGTTTCATATATATCTCCTCTTCCAATTCCCCATTCAGGAATGTTGTTTTTACATCCATCTGGTGTATTTCAATGTTATACAGTGCTGCAATTGCTATGAGCACTCTAATGGATGTGATTCTTGTGACAGGTGAGTACATGTCAAAGAAATCATATCCTTCCTTTTGTTTGAACCCCTTAGCTACCAACCAACCTTTGTACTTATCGATTGATCCATCAACTTTGTACTTCCTTTTAAGGATTCATTTGCAACCTAGAGGTTTGCAACCTGATGGAAGATCAACAATATTCCAAGTATGATTTTGCATGATGGACTTAATATCACTGTTAGTAGCTTCTTTCCAGAAAGGAGCATCTGGACTAGACAAAACTTCTTGGATTGACCTGGGGTTCACATTCTAATATGTAAGTTAGAAAATCTGGACCAAACATTTTGGCCACTTTAGCTCTTTTACTGCGTCTAGGTTCCTCTACATCTTGCGAAGAACCTCGTACCACTTCATAAGTTCTTTTATTGAAACTTATCTATTTCCTTTCTTTGTTTGGAAAGACGTTTTTCAAAGAATACTGCATTCCTTGATTCTATGGTCATTCCCTCATTTATGTTGGGAATTTATGATTTGTGCACTATGTATCGATATGCACTGCTATTGTGTGCATATAAAATGAAAATGCAATCAATTGTCTTGGGTCCTATTTTTACTTGTTTATGTTTAAGTACTTCGACCTTTGCTATGCACCCCCACACTTTAAGATAATTGTAAAAAGGTTCCTTCCTTTCCATATTTCGTATGGAGGTCTGTTCTTTTTCTTGTGTGGTAACTTGTTGAGAATGTGATTAACTGAAAGCACGGCTTCCCCCCACATGTTCGGGGGTAAGCCTGAGTTAATCAACATAGCATTCATCATCTCTTTTAGAGTTCTATTTTTGCCTTCAACAACTCCATTTAACTGAGGTGAGTATTGAGCAATTGTTTGATGAATAATGCAATTTTCATTGCAAAATTCTTCAAAAGGGGCAACATATTCTCCACCTCTATCACTTCGAATCATTTTGATTCTTGCATTAAGTTGGTTTTCAACTTCATTCTTATAACTTTTGAAAGCTTCGAGAGTTTTGTCCTTTCCTTTCAAAAGATATACATAACAATATCTTATGCAATCATCAATAAATGTGATGAAATACTTTTTCCCACCTCTAGTTTGCACAAACTTCAAATCACATATGTCGATATGGATTAACTCTAGAGGCGTAGTATTTCTCTCTACTGAATGGAAAGGTTCTTTGGCCATTTTTGCCTCAACAAAGACTTCACACTTGTTTTGTGAATTAAATTCCATTGCAGGTAGTAAATTTAAACTTACTAGCTTTTGTAGTTTATTTAAATTTACATGTCGATATAAATTAGAACACTCAATCAAGTAAGAAGAATTAATCAGGCCGCTTAATCTCGCAGTGTACAATCATTACATTCATCTTAAAGAGCTCTTTTTCTAAGTAGACATTTCCTGCGAATTGACCACTTTTGATCAGTACAAAGTTGCCAGCATCAAATACTAGCCTAAATCTGGCTTTGCTTAACAGGGAACCAGATTCTAAATTTTTGCGAATGTTTGGGACATGCAGCACATCTAGAAGCGTCAGCTCTTTGCCGGAAGTCATCTTCAACACTACTTTTCACCACGTTGGAAGTTGCTGAGTTACCCATGAACAACTTCCTGCCGATAATCAGAGTTTAAGATGAAAACATTTCCTTTTTGAGCAAATGTGGCATGTAGCCCCGGTATCCACCCACCACTCTCTTGGATTGTCCACCAAATTGGCTTCAAATATGACGGTTGATAGGTTTCGCTCAGACATTTCTAAAGGAACATATCTTTCCTCAGTCAGATGAGTCTGAATTTGGTTGTCTTTCTTTGGTTGTCGACAATCTTTGGCCATATGACTAGGTTTATCGCAATTGTAGCAGTTGTCTTTGAATCTTCCAACTTTCTTTTTCTTAGGCTCTAACTGCATCTGCTTATTGCCCGTCAATTTTCTCCTCTTGTTAGGATTTGTTTCGGCCAAGTGCACTTTTGCTTCCATCGAAGCTCTGTCGTTCTTGACTTCAAATTTTCGATTGTCTTCCTCAATCTTAAGTCTCACGATCAGGTCCTCAAGCCCCATTTCCTTTCTTTTGTGCTTGAGGTAGTTCTTGAATTATTTCCACAGTGGTGGTAGCTTCTCAATGATGACATCTACTTGGAAAGATTCACTCAGTTGCATTCCTTTGGCATGTATGTCATGTAGAACCAGTTTCAACTCTCGTACTTGGTCCAAGACTGTCTTTGAGTCTACCATCTTAAAATCCAAAAACCTTCCGACAATGAATTTTTTTATTCCGGCATCTTCTATTTTGTACTTTGTTTCTAGAGAGTCCCACAATTCTTTTGCAGGTTTTGCAACCGCATAGACATTGTACAGGGAGTTGTCTAGCCCATTTAGAATGTAGTTTCGGCACAGGAAGTCACTATGATTCCAAGCTTCCAGTGTTGTCCGTTTTTGCTCGTCGGTCTCTGTTTCTGAAACAATTGGAGCATCTTCTTTCAGGAACCGGACTAAGTTAAGAGTCGTTAGGTAGAACAACATCTTTTGTTGCCACCGCTTGAACTCGTTTCCGTCAAATTTCGCCGGTCTTTCGGCGTGAACAGGTGCTGATGGAATAGAACTTGAAGTCATGTTCAAATACACCAAATCCCGTCTTATGATTGTTGATAAAATTGGTGTAGGTGTATTTGAACAAGCTGTAACTATTTAGTCAAGGCAAGAGTTTGACTCTTTCTCCGTAAGACGAGATTGCCTCGTATTCAGTGCTCACGATCTACGGCAATCGTCCCCACGATACAACGACTAGAAACTTAAAGATCGCATCACAACAATGCCAAAAGTTATTGACGAATTATTTGATACTCGAAACTTTCTTTAGACTTAGAGAGAGAATACTACAAATGCTAGAATGCTTTATATGCAATTGTAGTGGAGTGAGATGAATGAATGATTTGGGAATCTATTTATAATATTTGAAGAGATGTGGTGAAGAGGTGTGGTGTCATTCATGAATAGAGGTCTTTTAGGCCGAAGTGGTATGAGTCACACCCCTTGGTGAAATAGAGGTCTTTTTAGGCTGAAGATGTGTGGATCACATCCCTTGGCCTTGGCTCAAAGTGGCCTATGATACCCATTCGCACAAGCAAACGTTCATTCAATCTGACACACCCAGTCGTGCATCCTCATATCCTTTTTCTTCAATATTTTTCATATTTTAGTTGCCAACTTCCAGCATTAATTTCTCATTCATGCGAAATTGAATTTGAGAGAATAAATACTATAAAATTATCTATTCGGAAAGTAGATTTCGATTTTGCAACTTTTTTCCATTTATTTTCAATGGAACATTAAATTAAAATTGATCAAAAAATGATCAACACCAATCTTTTTCTAAGTCAATTCCAACAAAATTAGCTTCAAACGAACTTTTTATTCAGTTAAATCCTTGAATTTTTTTAAATAGGTCAAAAAATTACCTATTTTTTTAATATATGAAACAAATAAAACTGTCTCTGAGGTGATGTAATAATTTAAAATCTAAAGTGTACCTTTTCCATATCAGATAAAGCCAAAAAGAAAGATAAAAGAGAACGAACCCTTTATAACTGGACACCAGGAACAACGGAACATGAGAGAGAAGCAACATCTCATTTGTTAGTTTTTACAGTTACTTTGTCCTCTTAATATAAAAATTATGTCCTCTTACTAGAAATTTTTGTACCCTCGATGTATCTTCTGTTTTATCATAGTGATAACATACAAATAGATTTAGTGATAACATACAAATAAATTTACTCTTACATTCAACCAAAGTTGTTGAACAATCTCTTCCAACATTCGACAGAGAAACAATCATATAGAGGTAGAATGACACCTTGATCTTTGGACAGGCTTCTTGTACTTACTATGATGGGTCAAGAAAATCTTCGTATCCTGCTAACAATTCGATATGGTAATAAGTATCCGATCGACATATCTCCCAGGTGAACAAAGATACACGAGTTGTCCTGTAGTTCAAAAAAAACATGCACAACTCAGTACTGTTAAAGAAGTTGGACAATAATATCCAGTTCTAATCTGTTTAATAATATCTCATCAAATTTTGACAGATTTACAACAGGAAATCACAGAAACAAATTAAAAATAAAAAAATTGAAAATTAATAATAATATTAATAATAAATAATAAATTGTTTTTTTCATTCATAAGAGTGAAAATGCACCTAAAGAAGATATCTTACCGGAATTCAATCCTTAGCAACCCGAACAATCAAGCCAGTGGGTGACTGAACGGTTTTGAGGTGACCTGAACCAATCAGATCTCGTAGATGAAATCTCATATCCAGAGGAGAAAGTCGAAGACGCTTCTTTTCCAAAGAAACCAACATCATCTCTTTGTATTTTCTACGATTCAGAAAAGACAGGAGCTCCTTCCTTCCCTAAAAAAAAGATTTAAAAAAAAAAAAAAAAAAAAAAGAAAAAGCACATTATACATACCAAATTGAAACCTAGATTATACTTATATTCACATGCACCATAGCACTTCTTCTAAGATAACCATTAAATAGGTGCATTTCTCATTCAGCAATGGAAGTCCAACGAACTTAGAGAAAAATTTCATGCGCCATATCTTGGAACGTAAATCATTTACTGTCCCTTGCAGTTATTGTGTTAATCAGTAAAGCAAAATCCAACAACATAGTGCATTATTATTCACAAAGCTTTGCATTTTGAGATTCTTAAGAGTAGCAATACTTAACTCTTACCTGTGAGAGGCCTTTGAGCACTGAGCCAATGTTTGGAATTGAAAACCAATACATATTCTGATCAATAAGTTGCCGAATCTAGAAGAAAACTGCAATGTTAAAAAGCCAAAGAAAAGAAAAAAAAAAACTGCTCTTGGCACAAATCAACCACAAAAAGCAAAGCTAACTTTAGGGTTCTCAACACTGTCTTGATTTAAGTGGCAATTGAGAAACAATATTTATTATACATAACTGACTCTCAATACAAGTGCTTATCTCAAGATCTGACTCATTGACAAATACGTTGAGTGACATACTGATACCCACAAGGTCACGTTTCTGAAAAACTCTTGGTGTGTTTCTTCTTATTAAAAAGCCCACATGAGAAACAATTAGGAGAAGTTGGGGAATTTTGAGAAAACTCAAAATAAGAAACAGAATGAGCACTGCAGAAACAGAATTGTACAACAGATAAGATAACCACATGTTAAGTTGTTGTTTAACCAAGCTTTACGATTTAAACCTTAATCAGGATAAGCCAAGTCTGACTAGATTCAATTAAAAAAATATATTATAAAAGTAAATATACTTACAAGAAGACCAGCATTAATTAACTGGGAGATGTGTGCCTCTGTCACCTTCCCCCCTAATGAAAGAAGTGACCACTGCAAAGAAACCAAGAAGGGCATCAGCAGTACACTCAACTTGGTAGACAACTTCTAATATATAATAGTACACAATATGGGAGTCCTTTTAAGAGCAGATGCAATCATTTTCTTCAGAACAATTAACCTTGGAAATAAGGATAGATATAGTCGAGGTGAGTTACTGGGGAGGAAAGGGAAATGAGGCCCTAAGATGACGACAGCGACTGCTCAAATTGATAATCTAAAAGGGATGTGAGTTCTGCTCTAGTTTGAAAACCAGGTACAAGATGAAAATATTTATCAGACATGAGCTCCTTATCTGTGAACGGCTTTGATGAAATATTGAAATTTCACATGTGAGTTGTCTCACATCGAAAAAATGAAAGAAGGAAGACTAGCTTATATGTCTAGTGAGCCATTCCTCCTATCACCAATTGGTTTTAGGATGGAACCTCACTAGGGTGTGGCTAGTCTCACCTTCGGCTATTGGGTACGCTTCAAGTGGGACCGTACCAAGTCCCCTCGAATTTATCAAGCTTCACGAAACACCAGCTGAAATAACATACAGAGCATCTTAACATCAGGCTCACTTCCCCACTATCAGCCATGATTAGTAACCAACCAACTTGATGAATCATTAAATGTTATTGTGTGCATCCATAGTTTCTAGGATGTGTGAATAATTGACGCCAGTGAACACACGCCATTAAAGATTAACAGTGCTAACTGTGTGTCAAGCAGCAGTATATGCAGATTGATGAATAGATTACTGACAAGCTCCTGATGACTAATGCTGGTATCCAGCTTGGACCGTATGACATGTATCTTAAACCACTCGAAAACTATAAGATCTTGTTGCTTCTTTTCTTCCATCCTTCTGACAACAAGTTCAATCTGAAATTTTCAAAGAATTCCACAAATCATTCATCACTCAGTAAAGATGAAGACCAATATTATTCAGCTGTTGTTTTCACTCAGAAGCAAGGATTTCAACAACTAGGAAGAAAGGCTATAGTTCAGTTAATGTCCAGAGGCAAAACCAAAAAATGCATAAATTCTAATGAATATAAAGCTACTTAATTGGATTGAGAGGAAAACAGTGATTGCTTAGAAAACAACTAGCAGGAAGTAGAAAATAAGCAACTCTGAAGGAACAGCTTTAAGCTACTGCATCGTTTTCAATAACAATTGCATCAAAAGTAAGAGTTAAACACCTTTTTAAGTTAATAGTTTATAAACTCACAACCTTATTAAATCAACACAAGTAAAGTCAAAATTGCAATTCTCAAACCCATCTTTAAGTACCACTAATTTAGGCCACTGATTTTCAAAAAGCCAAATATTAAAGTGTAAGAGAACAGAAATCTATTCATGTCCTCTTGAAACATAATAAAACCAACTCCTCATACTAGCTTTGATAAATGGGCAGATAATAAATTCAAGCATGACTACCTACAACACAAAATTCAGTTAATAAAACAGGACTTAGAATGCTATTTTACATAAAAACCAACCTGATTTATATAGTCATCTACAAACATTATGGCATGATCGTCCTGACCAGTATTTAACTTAAAAATTCGCAAAACTCTGTCCCGCCGTAAAGACTGCAGAAGATGAGAAACATATTCTGATCTTGCATCAAAATACTCAAGCCAATAATGGACAGGGAAAAAACAATAAGGGAGACTAGCAGAATAATAATTATGTAAATAGGACGAAGAGGGAGAAAGAGAGAATATCAATCGAGCACTGTATTTATACTATAGTAGTGAGTGCATAAGAAAATTCCAAGACTTGGAAATAATAAAGTATGAGAAACAGAATAGTGCAATATACACAGTCCTACCCCAAAGACCTCACAAAGAAGAAAATATATATATTAAAAAAAAAAAAAGATAATAAATCATACTTTGGCATGATAATTATGAAAAAAAGGATAATTGAAATTAAAAGAGAAAGAAATGAATCAACAATACACTTGAAATTCTTGAGACAACAGAGGGGGAACTTTTTTATGGATACTTTGGCACAATGATTATTTGGCTTTTGTGTAAATATGTATTAAATATGGACATACAAATATATATAGTTGTGAATATATAATTGTTTAAATTCATATGTATATATATGTATTTAATTACAAATATGTATATAGAAATGCCTACATTAACTAAATGCATATAGATATATAAATTTTTAGAATACATTTGTACGTGTATATACAACATTTATATTTAAAATAACTAATTTATAAATATACATATATTATATATAGACATTTATAATTAAATGGATTTTAATATATTTTATTAAAATGGAGAAATTTTGAAGAGTTAAGAGCATACTTAAATATATAAATACACATGTATTACTTGATACATGTAAATATTAAATGCATATAATTAATCATATATAAATATTGGAATAAAAAGTTTATATATCAACATATGTAGATATTAAATACAAATATACATACAAACACTTAGATATATTGTATATATTCCTATGAATGTATAATATCTAACATAAATATATAAGGGCGTCATTTCAATTATTTAAGTTTTTCATAGAAAAAATAAATAACAAATTTAATAATATAAAATTGTGAATAATTTTTTGCAGATTGAAATACATCAAAAAATATATATATATTTTGGACAAGATCCAATATTGAAGTAAAATTTTAAGCAATGACCAGAGGGATTTGCAAGTTAGTAAAGATTAAGTGGGATGGTCTGTGATGGTATTTATTATAATTCAGTATAACATGACTGAACAAACAGAGTCTACTCTCTTTTCCAAATCCTTTCTAGGTAGGGTCTCCTTTTGCAGTGTAGTTCCTTATCTGTCGGTAGAGTTGATTATATGTGTGTGTTTTGCCGGGGTGCGTGTGTAAGACCTTTGTAAATAAGGAACTCTTCACCTTACTCTTATCTACTACACTATTCACTTCTACTTCTCAGCTACTTTTCTCTTTCTTCACTTTAGCACTTTCTCCCAAACAAAGTTTTTGCAAGCACTCCCACATTATAGAAGCTTGAAGCAGTCAGAAACAAGAAAAAAACAAGTTGATTGCAGTAACCCCATTGAAAGACTATCCAGAACTAGGTTCTGCTAAGAGACAGGTCATTCAGAAAACATGATAACGAGGAATAATCAATAAAAAGGTACAAAAACATAATTTCCAGAAATGATTAAAGAATCTAAAAGAAAATCCACTTAACAGATTAATATAACAACACACGCCAATAATAAAAACTTATGCATCAACGAGAATATATATGACAGGGAGCTCCCTCCAGATATTGGTTGATAAAAAGGAAACTGTAATTGCTGCCTAGAAAAGTCACCTCACCTCTAATTCCCTATCGACTTGTGTCCTATCCTTTATGCTGCTGTACAACTGCGACCGCAAAACAAAAGGTTGAACTGAGACCTGAAGACACATGTTATTTTAAACTTAAAGTTTACATAAGATTCAAAGCAATATTTGATATCTCATAGATAATATAACTTTCCATAATAGCAACATTTTAGTAGGAAAAGAAGTTATAATGACTAACAGAAGTGCTCAATAATTCTCCATCTTGCACAAAGATATAGCCATCCAGCAAAAGAACTATTAAATATGGGCACAGGGACAAGAAAAAATCTACTTATGCAATAGGCAATGCCTGTAAACATGATTGTGCTGATTCCAGCATTTGGTTTGCACAGAAGAACTTATAGCAGTCACAACGTAGCAATAAAATATACGATACCTCCTTAATACTGAAATACCAATTATTTTCCATCAAAATTATCAAGGTAATGGCAGGGATAAAATCATACACACACTAAACCTCTATGACAATTCATAAAGATATGAAAATAACTATGCTCTCAGCTCTCTACAAAGTTCCAAGAGGGTCCAGAGATATCTTGCAAATGGTAATCAAAGTATTATATATCAGCATGAGTTTACAATATTTTGCCAATATTACCAAAAAAAATAAAAAATAAAAGAAAGAAAGCCAACCCAGGAGTGTCTTGAGTGACAAGTTACTGCTGATAAGTTTCCAAGAACATCGTGAATGCCAAACCTTTAATGCAGTTAAAAATTCCTAAAACAAATTCATGCGTCCTCAAATTAAGAAATGATGAGCAATGATATGAGATACAGCATGAGAGAGGTATTTTTATGATACATAAT
The DNA here is from genome assembly GCA_028749325.2 of Caryopteris x clandonensis. Lineage (NCBI taxonomy): Eukaryota > Viridiplantae > Streptophyta > Magnoliopsida > Lamiales > Lamiaceae > Caryopteris > Caryopteris x clandonensis. The sequence goes on along the minus strand of JAPYKT020000034.1, from coordinate 2,723,987 downwards.
CTTGGGAAATAAAATTTAAAAAAAAATAAAAAAGAGGGGTTCAACCCTTCACATCCTCAAATAAAGGAGTCCGGTGCTATATACGTGACAGCCTAGCACTGCCAAAGAAATGTCACCATTAGTGTTAGGCATGTGATAGCTAACCAACCATTGCAAAAGGTGCATATCTGATACTGATTCAAACCGACCAGGTAAGTCGCCGAAATGGACTTTGATGATGATGTTCTTGCTGGAATTAACACTATAAAGGTTGCTCCTATAACATCAAGAACTACCAAAAAGTAGGAGTTGTTTCAGAGATTGATAAGGCAATGCAAGCTTTACAAAAGTGCAACCAAAGAGAAGGACAAGTCTGTCTGATTATCAAAGAGTGCCAATTTCACTAAAAATTTCTCTGCAAACTATCCTACCTTCAAAGTTCTCTTGTTTCAACTTTGCAAAATGTAGACAACATATATATATGTGTGTGTGTATATATATATGTGTGTGTGTGTGTGTGTGTGTGTTTGTGAAATATTCTACATCGAACAGAGTTCAAATTTCACTTTAAAAAATGCTGCGCACACGGTTCTGCCTTCCAAACTCTATCACTGTAAGTCACATTTATTCCAAATAATAAATTTAACTCGAAAAATCTGGAAAAAATCCCAGACCTTTCTGCAAAGCCTCATAACTTCAAGACAACCCAAATGGTGCTATTGGTAAACTCAAGGCTAGAAATCATTAAATTTTGTAATCCTATTCCTAATTATTCTCCTCTGAAATCATCCTAAAACAGCATATTAGCAACAAGCGGAAAAAGACTGAAACTTGAAGACAACCATCTTACATGGTCTTCGTTATCTCAAAATCACCACCAATACTTCACCAGAATAAAGTTCACAGATTGAAAACCGTAGTAGTATAACTTTGTCTCTAATACTTTGGATAAACACTCACTCACAAACGCTGTTGTGACTACTAGACCAGGATCCGGTAATCGGGCGATTCACCCAAAAATCTGAAATTAAGGCTGGTTGTTGCCCTTGTTACGATTTTTTGACCGACCTATGGTGGCAAGAATTAGCTAAGCTCGTTGAAGGGAACTTTGACCTTTGGACTCAATAATAGAGAAACCAAAACTCACATAACTTGATAGTTTTATGCTTGCTCATTGCTCGTGGCTTGCTTAAATATAGATTACAAGGAAAACAAAATATGAAAAACTAGAATTAGGACAGCAACACTGCCCTAAATTATTCTAACCTAAGATTGATAGAAAGTCATATTCTTCATAAAAATAAGAATATCAAAAACTTCCCCAAAAATCAAGATTTAATTTCCTGCAAATAAGTTCCAAGAATCAAGCTGTAAGCTTGATTGTGCCTGCCATATTTCTTGCCCAAAATCCATCCATAACACACACACACACACACACACACACACATATCAAGTTCTACGCATGCGCATTCATAGATAAGTTTCTGTATAGCTTAAAAAAAGCATCCACCAACAGATGATGCACTCTATTTAGAAGCACCAAACAAGATAAACAGATAATTACTTGTAACCATTTAGCTACAATTCGAGTTCAAAACTTGCCTTCTCAATGTGAGGAAACTGCGCACGCATCATTCGAAGCGCCATTAGAGTATCACTAAAAGTTAAACTCTCCTCTTCAAACCGCCATACATTGAATAAATACAATCAAATAATACGAAACCAACGTCAGCTTGGGGCAGCGCATGATTCGGGATACAGTCGAGAAAAGGAGTACGAATATACCCAGAGAGAGGGAGTTTGAATTTTCAACATCTTCTGATTCGAGCTCGGGTTCTTCATTTCGAGTCCGCTTTCTGCTTGTTGAAGGCTCTATTTCTGGAGTTTCCTTATTCATGTTTGACTGAATCCTATTGTATGATCTCTTTCTTTCTCCTTGTTCACTTTCTGCAGAATCTGCTTGGAATTATCTATTTTCTTTTATTGTTTTCCTTCCGAGTTTCATATACAATGGAAGTTGGTTGGGGGAGTCGCATGCCGCTATTTCTCTGGTGGGTGGGCCGTAATACACCAATTGAGCCTCAACTACTAAGCCCATAAGTGGGCCCAACTTTTACTTTTTAGTAACAGTAGTACACAAATTGATCGTACGTACTGTGGTCATGCCACGTCAATAAAATAACTCACCATATATTATTTCTTTTTTCATCTTATTTTTTTATTTTTTTATGTTTTATTATCAGCCATATTGTATTTATTAAAAATAGGTTTTATTAATTTTAAAAATAGAACGTATTTAATTTTAAATGTGGCTTTAATCAATCAACATACTTTACATTTCAATATAATTCCACATCAAAATATATTAAATTATTTCAATATAATTCTAACATAAAATAACTCACATGCTTTGTTGTAGCTATGTTCGTATATAAATAAAAATATATTAATGTCTTCATCAAAATCGATTAGTATTAGTGAAATAAAAAACTAGATAACTAAATATATTTTTTTTCAAATTTGTGATATTCCATGGGCAATGAAAATCAGAATTTTGTGTAAATTTAATATTGTAAGTGTGATATAATATATTTACATTTATATATATAATAAAATGTTAATTATTTTATTTTTATTTTTCCGTTCAATGGAATTTTCTAAATTTTTTATTTTTTATTTTTGTAAGATATGAAATGCGTTTGACCAAATCAATGGTTGGTTGAAGATATCTCTAATAAAAATATATTTTTTTTAATTTTTTCTTAGTCTATTTATAACTTTTAAATAAAATAATATATTTTTAGATAGTATGTCTTGAAAACTGTTGTGCAATATCCAATTTGAGTAATTATAAATAAAAATGTGCTATTTGATTTTGTTAATATTACAAAAAAAAAGTATTTCAAACTAACATATATATATATATATATATAAAATAACATAACGCATTTCATTTTTAGAAAGAATAGGATTTTCCCGCTCAAAATTCCATGCCATTTAAGAAAATTTATTTAATACATATTGGTAGTATATATTTATATATTTATTATATATATGATATAATATTTAATTATAGTAACAGTAAATTATATTTGGCAGCACCTAGTAAATACATATGAAAATTAAATTAATGTTATTTAAGTTAATCATTTATTTAAATTTACAGTTAATACATAATTTGTATTAAGAGCATCAGCAATTGTTGGATGGATGGATACCCATTCATCCATTATCTCTCTTCCACATCATCTCCACATCATGTTCCATATACTATTCTTAAAACCATAAGTAGGTGCATGATATACTTGTACACAACGCAACTTTTTTGTCCAATCAGTAGTATTGGGCTCAATAACCTTGATTATAAGTTATAATATAATTAAAACAAACGAATAAAATATATTCTAACTGATATTGAATTAAAATACCTATTGTTGTTAAATTAGAATGCAATATACTAACAAAACTAAATAGAATTACTTTCATCACTTATTATAATAGTATATGTACATATATATATATATATATATATATACATTTTAAAAAGCAATAAAATGTGTGAGGATAAATTCAAAATATATTATAATAAAATATTGATTAGTACCTGCAGTATAGATGCTTAGTATTTACCTTGTTGAAGCTCTGATATGAAATAAAGAGATGAAGAAATGAAGTAAGAGACAATCTATATATAATATTCTAGAGATTAGATAAATTCAGCAAAAAAATAAAAGTAATTCATTAATTTTGAAATTAGTAATAATTATACCTACGGGGTATTATGATTAATTCATTGTAGAAATCATCCAATCACGTTTTTTACGATATTAAATAAACTATTACCATATATGTATGTAAGGTAAATATATGAATTAATTATGTATTGGTCAAAGGTTATTATTGGCACAAATATATTGTGCATATTAATTAAACATAACTTTTTTAATTAATAAGTTAAATGCTCAAAAATTGATGCAAAAAATATTTAATAAATAAATGTAATTATGACATGACAAACTCATTAATTGAAACTAGTAATAATTATGTCTATGGGATATATACATTAATTCATTGTAAAAATCACCCAATCACGTCATTTACAATATTAAATTAACTATTACCATATATATATGTAAGTTAATATATGAATTAATTATGTATTGGTCAAAGGTTACACACTTGTTAAATTAGATTGATATATTCAAATATCTTAGAAATTCGAATTAATAAAACAATTATGATTTTTTTAATATTTGTCCAAAATATTATTAAACATTTATAAAATAAATATATAACAAATATTACAAACTTTTGTCCACAATTGTTGCTAAAAAATTTACATAATTAAATATAAATTATAATGCATGTTTACTAAATTCTGATTTTATATGTTGTGCACTCTTTTATATATAATTAAAATTATTATTAAAGTAAATCACTCAAGTAGAGTTGATATATATAATAAATTGATAATTGATAAATCTATGGATAATGACCAGTTATTATTGGCACAAATGTACCATGCATATTAATTATATATAAATTTTTCAATTAATAAGTTAAATGCTCAAAACTTGACGCAATAAATAAATGTAATAATAAATATATGAAGGTTTCTATAAAAAATAATTATAAATATATTAAGACATTTAAATCTAAATGCAATAGATCAAAATATAGAAAGTGTGTGTAATCAACTCATTTAATAAAAGATTAAATTATGAAAATTTGGTCTTACATTAAAAAAACATGAAAATAGGAAGAGAAAAAATTCCAAATAAGTTAAGCATGATAATTGGAATTATTGATCCAATTCTTAATTACGGATCCTATTCATTGTTCCATCAGCTCCTAAAATAAAGTACTTATATAAAGAAATTCCGAATTATATGTAAGTCATCAGTTCTATAATCTTTCAAATTTTATAAATGTGTGTGTGAGTGTGTATCTATGTGTATAAATATATATATATATATCACAATTCATAATACAATTTTTTTGAAAAACTAATATAATTCCATAAATCAAAGTAGAACAATAAAATAAGAAATAATCTCTTACAACTTAATCCATTATGTGATATAAGGTAATACAAAATTTAATTTTTAATATTTTATTTATTAGTTAATTAAATAAGTATTTTAAATAATATTATATATGATAACATAAACTTGATTATTTCAAATGTTTTAGTTGACATTTTTGTTGATAAATTCGGACAAAAATTAAATAATAGTTACTAAGAATATAATATATAATAATGTAGAAAAGAAACATTAGGTAGTATTATTGCATATATATGATGTTAATACTTTAGATTAAATCGTAAATTGATATACTATTTAAATTATGCTAATTTTTTATTAACCTAATACAACACTGAACACAACAAATCTTACATAAAAAAATGATTGTGGTTGAAATTTGAATTATGTGGAATATTATAAAGATATTGAATGATATTAATTTATTAGTATGGACTCAATAGTTTTAATTTTAAATTTATCATAATATAGACATTTTTTTTTAAATAATTTTTTATAGAATTAGTATTAAAATTTTATTAGCATCTGTAACAATTTCAAATACAGTATCAAATGTTGTTGGATCTATTAAAATAGAATGATAATTAATGTTATTTTTCTCTATTAAATATCAAGTGTATAATGTTAAAAAAAAAAAAAAAAAAAAAGTGTACCAAATAATTAAGATTTAAAAAGATATTATATTCAAATATTTATTAAATGATTAAATTATGTAAGACAATTTAAATTATCTTATCTATACCTCTTACGAAATTTAATTATTGATTAACTTAGAGCATCTTCAACGGTACATTTAAACTTACCATTGGATTAGTTCTATTAGATGGAGAGAGAGAAAAAAATCTAAAAACTTGGATCGCTGCGCGGTGGGGCAGGCTGCTGCTGTCTTGTCTTTTTCCTTTTTTATTATTCTTTTTTCCTTTTTTTTTTTATAGAATGTAATTGTTTGTTTTAGTGTTTTCCTTTTTTTTTTTTCTTTTACTTTGTTTTTTTAATAGAATGTAATTGTTGTTTTTATATTTTTTAAATCATACGTTTAATTTTATTTTGTGTTTTTAATTTTCCTTGTTTTTTTATCTATTTTTAATAGAATATAATTGTTTGTTTTTATATTTTTTATATATTTCAAATCATACGCTTATTTTTATTTTGTGGTTTTTATTTGTTAATTTAGTGCATAATAAATTACTATATTTTTTAATATTATTAATAAATATTATTCATATATTTAAATTATTTAATGTAAAGTAAAATATAAATAAATACAAAAGATTATTTTGGCTTTGGATGGAGGATGACAACGAAGAAGAGGTGAGTGAGCCCACGATTTCCCTCTAAGTCATGGCGGGACTTCACCATCCCAACACAAGTGCAATTGGAAGATACGTATGTGCTTGCAATGATTGATTCAGGGAGCACCCACAATTTCATTAATTTCCAAACAACTCTCTCACTTTGGGTTGCCCATAGCACCTTGCCAGGATCTCCGAGTGGTTGTGGCTAATGGCGAAAAGCTTCTCAGCACTGGTCTATGTGAAAGAGTACAACTCATTAAGGATGGTGCCACTTTTCTCATTAATTTATTTATTTTACGGTTATCTAGGTTTGATATTGTCCTTTGAGTAAAATGGTTAGAAGAATTGGGTGATATTATATGCAATTTTTGGGAGTAAATGGTCACTTTCACCATGCAAGGAAGAACTGTGACATGGATAGGGGACGCACCCTCACATGGCCCCTTTATTACAATCCATGCATCCTAATATCTCAAATGAACAAGCAATTGAGGATATTTTGAACTATTTTGCTACCATTTTTGCCGAACCCACATCACTGCCTCCAACGGATCACCGCATCATTTTAAAAGTTGGAGTAGACCCCATTGCAATTGATGCTGTTTGGCCTATGCAATGCCCCATCAACCTTCCAAGCGCTTATGAATCAGTTTTTCATCTCTAATATACGTAACTTTGTATTAGTACTTTTTATGACATTTTAATCTACAGTCGTACTTGGGTGGAGCATTTGCAACACATTAGAAGTGTGTTTAGCATACTTCAACTCCATCAACTTTTTCTCAAATGGCAAAAGTGTGTTTTCGAGGGGCTCAAGGTCACTTATCTTCGGCATGTGATTAATGCTCAAGGGGTGGCAACATATAATTCAAAGATACGACCACCGCTCTCCATGGATTCCTCGGCCTGGCAAGTTTTTACTAATTTTTTATCTGGAATTTTGGCGTACAACCAACCCCTTTGACCTCTCTCCTTCGTCGAAACTCTTTCCTTGGACCAGCGAGGTACATAGAGCATTTGACGAGCTCAAGAATGCCCTATCCAATGCATCAGTATTGTGATTACCGAATTTCTCCAAGATATTCTTGATTGAGTGTGAATCGAATTCCTCCAAGCCATTCTTGATCGAGTGTGACGCACCGGGGGTGGGTATTGGCGCGGTGCTACAACACAAGAAGGTCATCCAATTGCTTTTTCAGTAAGAAGCTCACGGATGCCATCTTAAGCTTCCGGCATATGAACGAGAATTAATTGGGCTAGTGCAAGCTATACGCAATTGGAGGCATTATCTTTGGGGGCACTCATTTGTGATTCGAACGAGTCATTATAGCCTCAAATACTTGCTGCAACAATGTCTAACAGCCTCCCCACAACAACATTGGATAAGCAAACTCATAGGTTTTGATTTTGAAGTCGAATACAAACCCAAAAAAATTGAACAAAGTGGCAGATGCTCTATCCCGGCGCGATATCGTCCAAGCAACCCTCATGGCGGTCACCATGGTTCATGCCCAATTAGTGGAGGATTTGAGGCACGACAACCAGCACTCTGGGGAAGGACATGTTATTTTCACAAAAGTAGCGCAAGGAGTTAACCCAAATTGGATAGTTCGTGATGGACTAATTTAGTACAAAACAAAAATTTATGTACGACCCAAATCGGATTATATTTCCACCATCTTGGCTGCAACCCACAATGCTACTCATGAAGGGATTCAAAAGAATCTACATCAGTTGAAATGAGAATTCTATTGGTAAGGAATGACATCTTGGGTAAAGGAATTTGTCACCAATTGTACCGTTTGCCAAAAACATAAATGGGAAAACGTGCACCCTGCAGGTTTGCTACATCCTCTTCCAATCCTGGAACATATATGGGTTGACATTTCCATGGATTTCGTAGAAGGACTACCCGAGGTGGGAGGTAAATCGGTTATATATGTTGTGGAGGACCGTTTTTCAAAATATGCTCACTTTATGGCGCTTTCACATTCTTATACAACAACTTCAATAGCTTAATCCTTTTTCTCTAATATTTTTAAAATACATGGTTTGCAGGAAACTATAATCAGTGACAGGGATGCAGTCTCTATTTTTTGTAAGAAACCTTTTAAGTTATGCGGCATACATCCAACCTTTTCCTCATCTTACCACCTGCAAATGGATGGTCAAACGAAGGTCATCAATCCCACGGTTGAAATGTATCTCAGATGCATGTTTGGACTTCACCTGCGCAAGTGGGTGGATTGGTTTTCATAGGTGGAATATTTCTATAACACCTATTTCCACTCGGCTTTAGTTATTTCCCCCTTCAAGGTTGTCTATGGGTGAGAACCCCCAAGACTTGTTTTGTACGAACCAGGCTCATCCAAGATAGAGGCAGTGGATGGAGTTTTGAAAAATTGGGATGAAAACTTGCGTGATGCTTGGAATCATCTCATTCGGGCTCAAGAAAGAATGTGTTTTGCATATGATTATCACCATCGGGAAGTTATTTTAAAGGAGGGACAGAGGGTTTGGCTTCGCTTACAACCATACCGCCAATTCACAGTAGCAAAGCGGGCATCAACTAAATTATCCCCTAGATATGTTGGACAATTTAAAGTCATAAAGAAAATTGGCCAGGTGGCATACAAATTGGCCCTCCCAAAAGGTTGCAAAATCAATGATGTCTTTCACATCTCGATGCTTAAGGAATTTAAGGGGACACCACGAGCAGAAACTCCCGAGTTCCCCTCCCTAAAGGATGGGAAGATCCTGCCACAACCCCAGGAGGTGTTAGGAGGGCATCTAAACATACGAGTCAAAGAGGGGCTAGTGGTGTGGGTAGGCATGCATCTGGATGCAACCACTTGGAAAAATCTTGAGGAGCTCTGACTTCATTTCCCTACCTTCAAGCTTGAGGAAAATCTTGATCTCAACAGAGGGAGTAATGATACATTCATAGGGCATCAGTATCGCCGCAAAATACAGAATGACAGAAGTCAAGCAAATCACACAAATCAAGTTGGGAATGATTAAAGACAATCAACAATCAAGGATTTGAGGAGCGCGGGATTGAGCTATTATCATTTTTCTTTATTTCTCCTTTTTGTTTTCTTTCCTTATTTAATTTGACAATCTTTGCAAAGCCTATTTAATGTTAGATGAATGAGGGAATAGACACGCAAGTTCGAAGCAGAGAAAATTCTTAGGGAGTTTGGGGAATTCTCAATAAAAATTCCTACTTCTATTGCTATACAAATCGCGTTTCTTCTTCTTGCTTACTTTCCAGACAAAAGAAAAGAAAAGAAAATCTAAACAATAACTATAGCTAAGTCTTCCCATTCAAAATCCTCTTTCCCACCAGTCCAAAGGCTTGTGACGCATTCCTGCACAAAAGCCACCCATATCACCTTCCTTCTTCTAGATGTTTTTAGCGTCTCTACACCTTACTTCTTCTAGATCTCCATTGAATGTCCTTCAACCATGTTCTTCCTTGCCATCTATTGATTATCTTGAAGTTCAAATGATTATGTTTGTTGTGTCAAAGCCAGCTAGACTCTGCTCCACTCTTGGCAACAAAGCATGGATCTGGTTAATCTTCTCAAATTCAAAGGCTTTCGATTGAGATGAATTCTTTTATAGCAATGGTCTTCATGGACCAATCATCAGTCATTCCTCCAATAACTTAAAGAATCATTTCATCTTTTGGATATTCGTTTCCAAGACTATTAATTTTACATAGCTATAATTTCCATGAATTTGATTTCAAAACTTAATACGATTCACCAAGGTGCATTACAAATGTTTCATATTTTTCTGCAACATACTTACCTTATTTTCTTATTTGATTATTATCTTCACACATAATTTCTAAGTATCCCAAGTATCTAGAACGTTTTCACAATTTTAAACTCTTGTCATAGTAGCATCATCAAATGTGAGACAAAGAGCATTCCATGCCATAAAGTCTAGTCTGACATGTTACTTTTCTCTGAGGCCATTTTACTTTTATGTTTAGATATCTTCTGGGGATCACCCGATATGGCAGCAACATGACCAGTGTTAGCTTTCAAGGGGATAATAGCTCGGCTTTCACTAATAGTCCACATGCCCTCATGTAGAGAGTTTAAGTGTGCATGCATATGTTGCTTCCAATGTCATATTTCTCGATAGAAAAAAGATAATCTATTGAGATATGTGATTGTTTATGAAAGGATTTAGAAAAGAATAGTTTTATAACTTTATACACTGAAAAACGTTTCACAAATCTGGTTCAGTGACTTAGAATCAGCTAGTCTTTTGAACCAACCGCCCTAATACAACTTGTTGATTCCAAACGAATCTAAATAAGAGTCTAGAGATGGTGAATAAACTCTAATCTATTTTTCCCAACTTTTGCAAATCGAGTCAACTTTCTGATCTCAACTGAGCAAGTCTGCTGCACAAACCCACTTTATTGAGTGCAAGTGTACTTAGCTATATTTTGTCAAAGTGAGCTCCGACATATACTTTATGAACAATATCAAAACTGAGCGTGGAATAGTGTATGCCCTTGACTCTCAATTTTAAAGATTGTGTTACTTGAAATATGAAGTAGTTCTAAGTTAAGTTTGTGTGCTCAAGTGCTTGTTGAGTATGCTCGAGTTAATGTAATTGTAAGCAGAAAAGACAGAAAATGAGCACAACAATTATGAAGGTTCAAAGGATTTTGTAATCCTTCGACTTCTCTCTTCCCTGTCTGCCAAGAGAAATCTACTGAATAGTTATGCAGACTACAAAGTGCTTCAAGACCTCAGTTAACCTTTAAGACACTTCGAGCTTTCTTAAAGCCCTCAATATGTAACTAATCTCGAAACTGTATACCTTTCTTCAAGGTAATTCAAGTACATCTAGCTCAAACTTGACGTAAGAATGAGTTTGGTTTGTTTCTCCAATTGTGAATCCTTCTTCAAATGTTCAAACCTCTCTTCTCAAATCTATGGAAGGATCTTTGGTTTTGGATAGAAAGTATTAAGCTTGATGAACATAGGAAATTTGTCTGTACTTTAGTGTACTTAAATGAAGTTTCAAAATTGTGGACTTGCAAAGATTCGATCATTCCTTGGTTCTGATTTGATCTACTTATACTTAGAGATCCAATTGTGTATCTTCATCCAAAAATCTAAAGAGGACTTTATGCAAATCGTCCTTGCACAAGTTTTGTTGCTTCCAATAAATTTGTTGTCTTTGAAAAGGTTGACTATTTTTTAGACAATTCCAATCGACTTTATGATGTGTCGCTACCTCATTGGATGTTCGTACAAGTGTCCAAATGTAACAAGTCAGCTGACTTGATTTTTAAAGATTCCTTAAACTAAATTTTCAATTTGCTTGGAGTCAGGTGTCGACGGTTCATACAAGGAAACAACTCTAGGCACATATCGTCACGACTGGCAATATATAGGCCTTCTCTGGTTAGTATATTATATTATGGATGCTGGAAGTGCGATGCTGCTAGTTCGCAACCCATTGTTCTACCTTTTGAGATAAAGGTTATTTGTTATATTCCTCGAGTCATCGTGTTCATTCTGATGTACGGTACCTGTGTTTTAACCCAAAGGCATGTATTCGATTAAGACGGGTTATCACATGGTTGCATGCTCTTTTGATCCACCATCGAACTCATCTTTTCGTTTGCAATGTAGATGGTGGAATTTTTAGAGGGTTGTTAATTATGTGCAACTGATGCATAGTTTGTTATGGTGTGGCATTAATGATTTTATCCTTTCAGGTGCCAATTTATTTGGCCATCATGTTTTGGCAGATCCTTGGTGTTGGCTTTGTTAAGCGGGCGCTACCTCTGTTTTGCGATCGATGTATTTCTCTTTTGCTGAGTCATTAGAGAAAGTCGGGAAGGATTCCTTTTTCTTGTGTCTTCTAAACTAGTTTTTGTCATTTGCCCTTACTTGATTGTTTGTTTGACTGCTGTCCAGCAACAAATAAAATGGTCGATTTTGTGATCTTGGTTTTGACTTTAGTGAATGTGTGGAAAAAAATCCATCAGATAATGCTACAAAGAGGGAGCACCTAAACAAATTCAGGTCGGATCCGCTGAATATTTTCTTATAAGATTTACAAGTAGCGAGACTAGGTCTATGTACCTCGAGTAGATATGGGCATCGTTCCACTGGTTCCACGGTTTCAGTTCCTAAGTTCTTTTCGTTTTGTTTTCAAATTTCATACTTGGAACTGCCGGTTTTTAATTGAAAGCAGGATTGGAACCGGAACCGGTGGTTCGAAACCGCCGGTTCCTAAAATCGAGTACCCAAAACCAAAACTGAACCGTTCAGGTTTCGATTTCAATTCCAAATCAAAACCAGATCAATGGTTAAACCGAACCATTGACCGCCGGTTCCAATTCAAAACCGGAACCATGCTCATGTCTAACCTCAAGGGTTGCCGGCCGCCTAGAAGTTGATGAATCTTAACAATGCTATTTGCTTTGATGAATCTTAACGATGCAATGCAGACATTATATTTCTTCTTGGGTAGATAACTTAGTGTAAGAAGCCTATTTTTGAAATTATATTGATATAAGTTTACTTCAATAAAATAAAATAAAAATAAAAAATAAAAAAGAGCATTATCTGTGTTTCGGCATAAACTTATAATGAAAATATAGTTTGTGTACCTCAAAGCAGGATTACAGCCCATTTAAAAACAAGTTAACAAAATTAGAATGAAATTCACAATATTATCAGCCTATTATATTGGCAAACCACTAGAACTTCCTTTTGTTTAATCAAAAGTTATACTAATTAGAAGAAACCATTTTAAAATGATTGTTGCACAATCATTTTTAACATTGGGCCTGAAATTTCCGATTCAAATATAACTTCTTGTTCCGACCACAACATTTAATGATTCATTTGGTTCAGGGTTCGACTTAAACGGAGAAGTTGAGAGCAAAATGAGTCCATATTGGGGGGAATATAAAAACTCCACTAAAATTACTCAAAAAATCAAAAACTAAGAATTTTCTGCACATAGGATAATAAATATTATCAAAAGACATCAATAATTTTAATGTAATGAATTTGAAATCATAGTCCCGTTGAGTATTACCATTCATTGGACATAAGTAGAGTCTCTAGTTTTTGTACTAGTTAACTCTGAACCGTTACAAAATTTACCTGGAAGGAAAGTCTGGAATTAAGATGTGAGAAGTGAACTACTTTTGGTTAGGAACATTGAATCGAATAAGAAACCATATACCTTTGCGATACTTAAATTAAATTTTGACAATCTTACTATTTGATTTCAATACATTATGACCATTAAAAAGGTCATTCCATAACCAACCACTCACTATATGATAAAGATCAATTAAGATAAACTACCCAATTACCTGCAGTGTGAAGATCAAAATAAGATAAACGATCATGTCGGATCTTCAACGCCTACAAATAGTCATCTATGCCTAAGATTCTGTCTATGGGTAATGCGTCTAATCCATGTAAATATCAAAATTTGGTATAACCAAATCCACCATGTAATACAGTAATCAGTCCTCTCAACAAGATAGAATGATGAGAATTCCCAACCCAGTTCTATTGGAGAAACTTCCTCTTACTTGAAAATCTCAGAGCAAGATTTATGCATTTTATGCAGATTTCAACTTGGCTGAAGTAGATGCAAGATGGGATAGCGTCTTGTGTCCAACAAACATCAAGAACATTCCCAATAAGCCAAGTGCCTTCAATGTTGTGAATAGGTCCAGCTGCAATAAGAACAAAAAAATAAAATTGTAGGCTAGTGGACCAAAACTATAAGACTATTACAAGTCATGGTGCCAGAATCTTGATGTTCCAAAGAGCTTTTCAAATAACGGAAACCAAATTAGAAGAAAACTGGCCTAGAGAGATTATTTCAGTTACCTACAAACACTCAGCAGGAAAAATGACCAAATTTGAATGACTTAGATAGACTCCAGCCATATCCGATAACTTGTTGCATAGGTTTTGCCAAGTAAGAAGATGAGAATAATAATGAACTGGTGGAACAAGTAAATAGTATTGTTTATAATGTCAGTTGCGATATGATACTACAGGCCATGTGATTAAGATTTAAGATAGGGTTTAGATGAACCAGCGGTAAGAGGGATCAGGTGGAGGGGGGAGGAAGACGGCGCTGTGGCCCTCCCAAATATGTTTGTGTGGTGTGTAGTGATATAAAGACAGTTGTAGGTTTATAACAATTGACATATGTGAATATGCATTGATTGATGTACGCACTTGTGTTTGTGTGTGGGAGAGAGAGACTGAGTGTGGGTGCATGTGTGGGGGGTTAACATTAAAAAGAGAGAATCAGTTTTATGGCCCAAGAACTTTAAAGTTTATTTCACCACGCTTTTTTTTTTTTTCTTTTACCAAGCCCCTAAGCTTTTAAATTGTATTCAACTAAAATCTTCTACACTTATTGTTATAGAGATAATTACAAAAAACTAACCCTGAAGTATGGTCCAACTACAAAAAATCCCACCATGTTTTGAAACTTTACAAATACTCCCCTTACAGAAGAAGGGTCAAAACTCCTAATTGAATTCAATAAATGTCTATATTTGTCCATCATAATTTAATTAAAACATATTATAGATATTAAAGATTATTAATAATATAATTTGCTCACTTCTATCTAAATTAATTAAACCCTTGATCTCATAATTCAGATCCAACAGATTATTTATTTTCTCTGAAAGTATTCAAAATAAAAAGTTTTAGCTACCCAATAATTCTATATAAAACTAGTTTGGCGATGTCTAATATTATCCATTAAGTAATTTAAGTCAGCTAATGAAAGGGTTAAAATGTAAGAAAGATAATTTAGAGGGAGTATTGGTAATTTCTCAGAACACATTGGTTTTTTCTTGGTAAGTAGGCCAAACCTAAGGGGTTGTTTTTGTCAATGCCCATTACCATTTTTTTACTAACCACCTTTACATCTGTTTCAGTTCATATTGAGTACATATACAGAATCAATAAACCAACAACAATAACAACAACAAAAAGAGGTCTTATGAAAACAAAATTTAAATGTTAAAAGGATCAGTCAAACACAATAAATATATGAATTCAGGGGAATAAACCTGAACTTTCTGGGCCGAAAAAAATTGGTTTTAACAAGCAAAATAGTTAAAATATATTAGAATATAGATGATTGTATATTGTCCTCTATTTAGAATTGCAAACTAATGATACGGCAAACTTAAATGAGCAAAATAGACATACCTTGAGCCAGAAGAGTGCATAGAGTGACAGAACTGCGGCAATGCCCAGATGGAAGAGAATGGCAAAGGTTGAAGCAACAGTTGACTTGGGGAAATTCTTGAGGTTAGCACGAAGGTAAAAGAGCTGGTGGAAACAAAGAAAGACCATATAGTTTAGTATCTTATTATATAGTTGCTAAGTCACAAAGATATGGGAATATCACAAATATAATGATCTATTCACTTGTGCAAATGAAGATGAAAAGATTAATTGACGGTACCCCAGCCAAGAAACCGAAAAATGGTAAGAGTACTAGGCCCAAGAAAGCAAGAGAAAGCTCTTTAGGGGGAAGCTTTTCTGGAACCCTAAATATGTGAGTAATCTCTGCCTTAGGCCCATATCTGGAGTAAGGGTCAACAGGTTGTGGAGGAGGTCGGGCTGCCTTTTCAGGTGCATCTGGGAGATCCAATTCAATATAGCCAAGAGGTTGCAAGAAAGAGTTCTCCTGAAATAGATGAAACAAAAGAATTTATATCAATTATGTGATGGCATAAGGAAGGCATTTTCTATAAAAGTGAATGGGCAGCATGAAAAAGTCAAATGCAATGCTTTCAGTTCATACAGAACCATACCATGCCAGAGTCTCCAACTGTAAGTTGAATTTCATATCTACCGGATAAGTAGAAAAACTTCTCAACCAGCCCCAGAAAATCCTACAAGATAAAATGCAGTCAGGATCATATGAAATCGGAGGATAATGCAGGATTAAATGCTAAATTGCGCAGCATCAACAGCGCCTGATAGGAAGATAGCAAATTTAATCAATCCCAACAGAAATTTAAAATTGAAGGCACATACTGGGGAATTATGATGCAAAGGGGATTGAGACCAACTAAAATGATTGTGCTACAACATGCCCAATAAAGATTGTGCCCCAGATTATACTCTGCAGATTCTAAATTTAAACTCATACAGTTGAGATAGTTATAGAGCACTTAACTAGTATTATCTCAAACTTTTTCCCTGAGTTCTCCACCAAGAAGATGTGTTCAACTCCACTCTCATGTCTCAACTTGATGAATGCCTGAACAGAACATGGTACTCAGAAGTCAGAACACATGACCGATAAAGGATATAGTTGCTTAAAAAAGGTTAGAATGACAACCTGGTGAGGCTTGAAAGCATGTCCCGAGGGAGTGGTCAACTGGAAGGACAACCTCAACTTCTGAAGGTGATTAGCTGATAAAGCAACACTGTTCTCGCCTGGTAAATCCAGTCTGATTATATGAAAATATCAAATCAAGTTCTATTAATGTCCGTTCCACCTTAAATGTCATAAAGTCAACAAGAAGGGATATTGTAGTTCAAAAACAATATCATATGCAATTCATCAGAAGCATAAATAATGAGATTCACTAGGAACCAGAGCAATCAAAATAGCACGAACAGAACAACATGATGAACTGCATTATAATTAGATAATGCGATAAACAAACTCCAGCCTCCACTCCTAATCCGCAATAATTAAGTGCAAGAGGAGAAAGAGGATGGAGGAATGAAGTGGCAAATTCTGAGAAAAGATGTATGCAACGTAAAATAGAAAAAATGAATCAATATCTAACGAGAGTTCCTAAGAACCCATATGTTCCAGAGCTCAGAAAAGCAATCAGATAAAAAAGGAAAATAAAATATCATCCCATAATAGCACGAGATAGGGATTTACTTTTTCTGTGTTTCTACGCTCCCAAGATCACTGTCAAGCACAGCAATCTCTGCATTGTCAATCTTAATAACTCCAGTTACATGAATAGGTACTTTAGTCCGGCCTCCAGTTGCATAGTTTTTCTTTTGTTCTGGATCATCAAATATAATCTACAAATGGGGGTAAGAAATATTACAACAGGCAGAGAAGAAGAAGATTGACTTTACTCAATGAAGTCTCAGACATAGATATTAAAGAGAGATGGACAAGAGAAAGGTAACTACCTCAAAAGAAAAAACATAGTCTCCAACACCAACATTTGTTGGCAGTTTTTCCAAGACATATATTGCATTGTCCTGATCAAACTTGAGCTTCTGCATCATGGGAATCCAAAAGCCTTATTATATAATGTCTATTGAAACATGATGAAGGGTCATCTAAATTTTAATTATTTATAAACTTATATCTGCGTATGCAGCCTTCCACAAAAGAGATGCACCTCATCAATGATAGAAGCATCTTTTGATCCAGAGACAAAAATCTGCATGAGCTTAACGGAAAGAGAAGGAGCTGGAGAACCCAAAACAGTACTGGCCCGGACCTAAAACAACAGAGGAAAGTGATAAATATATATAGGGATGCACACGAGCAACATTGTAGAGAACAAAAATAGTTCCTTAAGAAGAAGAACAAGCATAGTTCACAATGATTCTGCAACAGATTTAACACGGGCAATAGTTCCTTGCAGACAGAATTGAGTTCTTAAGTACGCTTGGAGCTATACATTACACGATAATTTAATGAAAACCACTATAAATAAGATAGGTGAATAAAGAAATCGAAACACTAGGCAATAAATCAAGTTAATTGAAGGGCAAGACTATGAAGATCATTAACCTTAAGTTGATCTTTCTTGGTAACCGAAAGGACAGTTGCTGGCAGTGATAAAATGAGAGGAGTGGATCCCCTGAAGCGAAAAAAAAATTAAAAAAAAATGTTAGAATCATTTTGAAAATGAATAAAATTTTACAGCAACACAATGTAGATCATCAACGCTATAGGCACAAATTTTTAGAATCAAAATATGCTCTATAATATGAAGGCAGCCTTAAGATGTCATAAAGGAGATGCAGCAAAAGAGTCCTTAAAAAGGAAAACATGCAAATTACTTGCCTAATGTTTTCCAAGCAATTCAAGGCATCAATTTGGTAAAACAGGTCTTGGGCACTCCCAGGGACTCCAATGCCAAGGAAAAATTTCGCCAAACCCAGAATTTTATCCCCTGGAAGCTGCAAATTAAAACCACAGTTTCATGTCACAGGAAGATAAAGAATTACAAGGAAAACACCTCGCACAAAATAGATTCCGTGATTACAGGAAAACATACATTCAAACTCTCAGAGGTGACTGCTGAAACAGCTGTGATTCCACGGACTACTGATGCAGAGGCTGAAAGAGAACTCTGATACCCTTGGGTACCAACAAGTTTCTCATCAAAGTAACAAGTCCCATCATCTAAAAGAGAAGATCAAAGAAACAATATTAAAACAATAGAATATTGTAATCATTGACTTAACATTCATTTGCTATTGTTGTTTGTTTCAGCATAAATAATAAAAGGTTTTGCTAAATTGAGTGTGGATTCAATTATGGTGACATCAATACATAAAAAAAATAGAGGAAGCTTGTACCATATCTTTCAACACCATCAAAGAGCTTCAGAATGTCTTTTTTCAGAGTTGTGATCTGGCATAGAAAGCAGACTTAGATCAGAATATTGGAATTGGCTATAGTAACTGTCCTTGAAAATTTTAGATAAAGAAGCAAACCTATTCACATACATCAGCTGTGCATGAAAGAGATAATCAGACAAATTCCACACAGATATGGTAAATATCCATATCAGCATATAACCTCATAATATTCAATAAACCCATTTGGTTATCACTGCATCTAATAAAACTTAAATGTAAGGTATGAGTATCAATTGTACAATTTGCGGTCTGGAATTCAAACGACACAACACATTACTGATGTCTCACAGAAAGAGGTTGTGCATCAATGTCAGTACACTCAAAACATTTAGATGAGTATGTGCATCATTTCTATTCGACACTCTATGAATAAATTAAAGTCAGCATTAATTTTACACAATACAGTCAAGGTTTATTGTAATTACCAAAAATAAATATATATACACACATGCATATATACAGAAAAACTTCCACTAAAAATTTAAACTCACCAGAGAATGATCAATCTCAGAAGATGCTAAAGAAATAACTCCAGCCAGGGCTTCAAGTGCTATCCCTGTAGAAATAAAGCACAGTGGGTAAACCACGCAGAGAAGATGATGAATCACACTGGCTAAACAACAACAAAAAGGATAACACAGTACATAAAATAAACTTGTTATCTGTCAAATCAAAAGGGTTATGTTCAGCCAGAATATGTAAATTAAACATGGAACATGCATTAAAAATACCGGCAGCATCATTACTGGACTCTGGGTTGTTGGAACTAAGGCGCCACCTCCCGTCACTCTGACTGAGAGCCTGCAAAGAGGTAACTTCAAGTTAGGAACTCAGATGTACATAGAGCAACAGCTTTTGGAGAGAGCATAATTAGTAATCAAAACATGCAATAAGTCATGTCCACCTTTATAGAGCGGAATATTTTATCAGCATCCCTGAGTTGAACATCCACCGCAGAAGTCTGATCCTGCATACCAAATATAAAAGATACAAACCAAACTCAGCACAGCACAAAACTGAAAGAATAGAAATAATTGAACAATGAGTCACAGGAAACTAAGATAACTGAACGGTTCTTGCAATCTTGTTGATATGCATTTACCATATGGGCTTCATATATAATGCTATGTTTCAAGTGCAAACACTTCCACTTTTTCTTCTTCGTGATATTTTGGTTAAATCTAATAGACATATTGTGTGAGAGATCTTCCTGCAGAGTTCACTGAATTAGACAATTTACCTTTAAAAGCAATAAACCTCTTATGGAATAGTAAAAATCAAGAAGCAAATGGGCATCATTTAGGGAACTTTTAAGTTTGGATTCAATTCCCTGCAGACAAAGAAGAAAAAGGTAAGCAAAAATAAATTTTCAAAACAAACAGAAACATGTTTTGCACAAATCAAAGAAGATACGAGAAATAAGATTGTCAATACCCCAAAAGCCTCACTATTGAGCTCGCACTTCAGTATGCTATTAACTCTTAATGCATGGAACAAATCCTTTAAAGGTGAAGAAGCAGACAATAGGGTGTCCACCACAGATACACAAGCAGAAGTTCTTATATCAGGCTTCTTTTCAATCCCAAGAACCTCAAACGTCTTTAACGCCTCATATGTCTCCTTCAGACTGGAAATGAAAACAATCATTTGAGATGGTCAACAGCCTTAAATTAAAAAATTCAATTTCAAAACTCTGAACACATAAGCTAAAACAACAATTAAACTTAATGGAATATATGAAGGAGAAGAGAAAAAGAATTACATAAAATTTGTCATTTTGCATCATATAAGGGGAAACAAAATCCTCTTCCAGTAATTACTCAAATTCAAAGTCAAGAACAAATGGCATTAGATATAACATTCACCCACTTCTTTTCCACTATTGCTCAGCAAAATATTGGAATGGAAATATTGAAATGTTGCAGGATATGTAGCACGATAAGTGTACAGCTGCCACACTAGAGCCAAGAGTGAATACAGATACAGTAAGTCTTGTAAAAGGCTTCTAATTCTTTTTTTTACTTTCATGTAAGCGGCTGAAGCCCAACAATAAATTCAGCTAAAATGAGCTAGAAACTAAGGTATTGGAAGTACAAAAACACCAACAATTACAAGTCCTCACTTACTTTAGCATGAAGGAATAATAAATTAATCGCATTTCCTAGTCTAGTATTTGAATCAGAATAACAGATCTTCCTGTTCATCAATAAAATAGAAAATACGAAGATTTACGCATTCAAATCTTTCCCCTTCACCTCAAAATACAAACCGCCGCGATTTACCAAAACTAATAAATCAAACACCTAGGGGAAAATCTAAGAAAAATTAAATTTCAAGAAACATAATATTGCGAAACAGGCACCGTGGGTTTGAGAGGGTTTAAATTACCTCCCAAAAGATCCATCAGTGGAAGAAAACAGCTCCAATGCGGCAGATCGATGTGATTCCGAAACCGGATTGAAGATGGCCGATTCACAAGTCCACGCCAACAATAACACAGCTACAACCAGAAATCCTAAATCTCGGGCCATTCCTGGAAAAGGTATCGCCAATGAGAAGACGAGTAATGAACTGAAACCCAAGCAATTCTTTATGATATAGCAAAATGGAGAGAGTGTGCTTACTGCGGAGAAGAATTTTTGGAGTCTTCGTTTTAGCGACAGACCAAAACAGTTTGGTTGAGGGCAGTTCTTAGGGACTGTGTAGTCTACAGACTAGAGAGGGCGACCGCTGACGTATTGTGAGATTCCAGTTTTACCCTTCCTCTAAATTTGTCAATGCGGACCGGCCCAACAAGGGGCTGCTTAGTTTGTGTGGGGAATAGAAATAGAAACAGAAATATAGTATTGAGGAATAGAAATGAATATATTTAAATTTAGTTAGATTTTTGGTTGGTAATAAGAAATGACTATTATTTCTATTAATGATGCTTAATCTAATTAAATTTTTAGGAATGGTAAATACAAAAACAAAAATTAATGACTTTATATAAATATATATATTATAATAGATTTGCTTATATATAAATAACTTTTTACATATAAAATATATTTAGTTGTATATATTTATACAGATTTAAATATATATATATATTATTTTATACATACTTAAATCATTATTTGTATTAATAATACATACATATATGTATAATCTTTGTGTATATATATATATATATCTGAATATATATACCTATATACATATAAGAATAAATAGATATTTATATATAAATTTTTACATGTTTATATAGTATATTATATATGTGTGTATAATATCTATAAATATTTGATATACACATTATATATGGGTGTCGTGATTTTTACATATTAATAAATAATATATATATATATATTATATCTGAATATATTTATTAATGTACATGTGAATTTATATACTAGAAGATATAAGATATTATTTACACCTATATACATATAAATATTATTTAGTGTGTATAATATCTATAAATAATTGATATACACATTATATATGTGTGTCGTGATTTTTATAAATTAATAAATAAATAATATATATATTATATCTGAATATATTCATTAATATACATGTGAATTTATATACTAGAAGATATAAGATATTATTTACACCTATATACATATAAATATATATATAAATAATATATATTTATATAAAAATTATAACATATATATGCATTTTAAAATAATAATTTATTATTATTATTATTATTAACATGTAGTAGGGAATGAAAGTGATTCCTCCCAAAATATTGAGGAATGGAGCATTATCTACTTTTGAGGAATGAAATTACTATTCATGGAATCATTCCTCCCCACCAACCACTCAAAATTAATTCCATTCACATTCCTTAATTGTAAAGTGTCTAAACAACAACCCTTAAATTGCAATGATTTTTTGAATTAGCTGAGAGATCCAATTCCAGCCTAGTTGGGGTAAAGTTTAGTAATTAACTAGAGTGTTGCACATTTATTATATGTTAATATATATAGACATGATACGGTTTCGTTGGTTTTGATTTCGACTTTGAAATTTCTGATTTTTGAAATTGGGAGAGGGTAGAACTAAAATCAAATCGGCATATAGCTGGTTTCGGTTTTGGTTCTGGAACCGTCGGTTCCACGGTTCTGGTTTCAAATTTTCTTTTTTCTTTTTACAAATTCACACTTGGAACCGTCGTTCTTTAACTAAAATCGGCGGTTTTGAAATCGGAACCGGCAGTTTTGGAACTGAAACCGCCGGTTTAGAACCACTGGTTCTAGGAACCGGGTATTCTGGAACCGAAATTGAACCGACTAGGTTCCGGTGGTAGTTTTGGAACTGAAACCGCCAGTTTAGAACCGTTGGTTCCAGGAACCGGGTATCCTGGAACAGAAATCGAACCGACTAGGTTCCAGTTCTGATTCCAAACCAAAACCGGATCAATGATTAAACCAAACCATTGATCGTCGGTTCCGATTCCAAACCAAAATCATGCCCATGTCTAAATGTATATATATAACATATTGATAAAATTATTAAATATTACAACTAAGAACATTTTGAAATATTGAAGAGAATCAACAAACATAGTATTTAAATTATCAACCAAGTGAAATGTAATTTTTGAACCAATAATGGTATTATTATAATGATAATTCATCTAAATAAATAATTCTTAAATAAAAAATATATAAACTTGAAAAGAATGAAATCAAAATCATGTATTATGTGATAAAAAAAAATTATGTTTCTTAAGAATTTATAATAAAAGTGCTATGGATTTTACCAATAAAAATATTATTTTATTATAACTGCTTTAATATGTTAATTTGTATTACGTAATCTACACAATAATTTTATTAAAAAGAGTCAAATAATCATGCTTAATAATCTTTTATAATTTTTTAATGCATTTAAATGGTAATTAAATAAAATTATATGCACAATTTTTGAATGAAAAATATGTATTATATTTTCAGCCATCTTTAAGAAAAAAAATTTAATAATTTGTTATTTATATTAGATGACCACTCGTGCACTGCACGAGACATATCATTTTTTATATTAATAATATATGATAAAATTATATTATTATTATTATTGCTATTATAAAAATTACATAATAACTATTTATGTGTATTATATTTATATAGATATTATGCGATTTAATTTTTTTATTATGTTATATTACATTGTTATAATCTTAAAATGTATTTTTATTATAAAATAAATTACGCGGCTTTTCAAACTGAATTTTATAGTGTTCCTAACTGAATAAAAAAAATTCAACTCTCTAAAACCTATTAAAGTGGAGAGATAAATTATAATATTATATAAAATAATAGTATAATTTTTTTTACAAAAATATTTATATTTTTAGATCAAATTCATATATTATTTATTCAAATCTGACACATATATAAAAAAAATATAATTCAGTCCATAAAAAAATTATATTATATCCACATAGCAAGGATATCAATTTTCAGTATTTATTTAATTCAGTTTCCCATATATTAAATATTTAACCTTATTTTTTAAGTCATTTCAATATTATCCTATATTTTTTCAAAGTCAGATCTCTCACTTACTTTTGATCTTACTATACCATTCTTCAAAATTGTTCATCATGTCTCCCGACACCTATAGATTAGATTACCATCATTGTCCACATTGATTATCAACAAATTTCTTTGGAAAGTGTTTTGTGCATACACCATCAACCATGTATGGAGAATTTTTTTTCACATGTCCACTAGGACCGTGAACCATGAAGCCTCTCACAACAACATGATATTTTTTATCTATGACCTCATCTAGAATTTTTGCATAAATTATTTGGTCAGTGTCATCTTCAGTTAGATACTTGTTCTCTTTTTGAAAGAAAAATAAGAATATGTGCATGAAGAAGTCCCCTCTTCTAGAATTCAATTGTATATATAATTGCAATGTAAAAAAAAAAAAATATATATATATATATATATTTATTTATTTATATATGAACATGATGAAGAAATCTGGATAATTAGCCCATCTACATATTGCCATTGCATCTTGATAATGTTGAATCATAAAACGGGCTCCACCAATATAAGTAGGAGGCAAAACTATACAAAGACCTACATTGCGGGGATCATTCTCACCACAAATGAGTGCTTCTGCAAGTCCACTATACATCTCATAGTGTAGCTTCTTCTAACAAGTACAAATATACCTCAATCTCGAAGATTCTATCAATGTATATACGTTAACAACAATTGTTGGGTCAATCTTCGCGCATACAAAATTACAGAAACATCACCATATATTTCTTGCAACCTAAAGAATGCATGCTCTCTCTGGCTTACTCTTTTCCTCCTCCCAAAAGCAGATTGTCTGAATTCAGAAAAGGGAATGTCTTTTGTATATCCATCACCACCGTAAGGAAAAAGCAATGGATATTGCAATCCAAGGTACAAATGATGCAATTCATTAATACACTTCAACTAACCAGATCGAGTCTCAATTATAATATCTCTATCACCCATTGCTTGATCAAAATTACCTACAATTATTGTTGCTACCTCTGAAATAGATGGCAAATTATATGTTCTTGTATCGGTGTGTCTTCTACTAATTAATTGAAGTTTCACATCAATTCGATTATTCCCAATCATCTTTTCTCTAGCCATTCTAAAAGACTTCACCAATACATTATTTTCATCCAACATATTTTTCAAGTTATTCACAATTTCTTCATGCAGGTAATAAGTCTCATTATTTCTCATGAAATAAAATATAATATATAATGATGAACATAAGATTATAAAAAACAAATGAAAAATATATATTTATTATAAAAAAATAATGATTTTAAAAAAATATAATAAATTTTTTTTTGTATACATCAGTGGACATAATAATTCGATGATAAAAAGAATGGTAAATAAAATACTTAACATAAGGTATCCTTTTTTTTCACCTCATCCTCAGTGCCCTCATAAGCTGACTTCCTAGATGATAATTTTGTCCGTTTAATGTGAACACTGGAGGAGAATTCTCTGTATTCATGCTTTTATTAATCATTCCTCCCATAAATGTGAATCAAAACATATTATTATATTATCCAAAAAATACTTTGATTTGTCATATATTCATAGATAAAATTGTATGACAATTGGGGAGCCCTAATCATTAAAGGCAATTGGATCTTTCCATTGACACAAAAATCCAAATATTTTGGATATTTTTAATGTTTACGTGCATTTAATCTCTCGGTATACCATGAAATTGCACTACAATGCTGACACCTTTGAGTAGGGATATTGGAAGACATCAATTGCTTTCTTGATACACATCTTCATTTCCCCCGAATTGAACTACTCGCTAATATTATCGATTACGAATGAACATCTTAGTTTGTAACACCCCATATTTCCCAAACTGCATAACATATTTATTTTGCATTCAAATATCTTTTAAAATTATTATTCCTTGAGGAATTCTTAATTTATGTGTTGTTCAAGTGATAGTAACTTTGGCCTACGAATTGAAAACACTAATAATTTTTTAAAAGATAAGTTGAGTTTTGCAGGATAAGCTTTCGTAAAAATCAGCACGCAGTGACTCTCTTGACATGTTAATGAAACATGTTAGCAAAGTATTTTATATTGATGCATAGGTTTTTATATATGAAATTTGTAAAATGAGTAGGAAATAATATATTATTATATGTTGATTTTACAAAAAAAATTACGTACTCTTTTACGATCAAATTTCAAAAGCTCTAATGCATTAGAACACTAAAATTCAAACCTTGTGTAAAATATGACACTACATTTTATGTGCATCATATTTATTGTATCATGTGTATTCATAATGATATTATTTACATACATGAATTTTTAATTACATAATTAACTAATACATGATTTTTATAAATGATGTACTAATACACCTTAAAACATAATCATCATACATGAGGTGATATAGATCAAATCCACCACCCTAAGAACCCCTCCTAGCCGTCCACCTCACCCCACCATGCATCAAGTCACATTGAGTTGCTGCATGCCCCAAAACTTATGTTAATTAAACTTTTAATTGAGTTTTAGTCCCTCAATTGCCTCTATAAATAGACCTCAAAGATCAGTCATCAACCACATTTCATTCTCAAGCTAGGAGAAACTCTACCATTTTCAAAAAAGAAAGAAGGAGAAGAAAAGTAATTTTTTAGAGTTTCAATCTACCATTTTCAAGTCTAGTGTTCAAGAAGAGTCTCATAATTTATAGTATAAAATCATCAATCATCCAATTATAATTCAACAAATCCCAACAAACTTATAATTTGTACCATATAAACCAATCATTACATCCCATCATATCTCACATTATAATAATATAAAAACACTCTACTAAGGGGTGCTTGGTTTGTATTAAGGAATATAAATTGGAATAGGAATGAAAATAATAGTGGTAGGAAATGACAATGGGTAAAAAATGGCAATCATTACTATTGTTAATGATTGGTTCATTGAAAATATTTAGGAAAGGATACTAGTTTTTTTTTTTTTTTTTTTCAATAAATTGTAAAGAAAAAAATATTAGAGCTAATGGTTTAAATCAAATTAAGCAAGATATTTACAATTTTGTACAATAAGCATTAATAATAATAGTAATAATCATACTAATGATTATGATGATGATGATGATGATTGGCATCCACATAATCCAAGTAAACCTCATCTTACAAAAGCTTGATTAACATTTAAGTTTGCTCCAACATATAGCAAAAACTTGAAATTCAGAGAAAGCATAGCAATAATTCGTGGGCATCAACATTGGAAATCAAGGCAACAACACTAAAATAACAATATGAGGGTTGAATAAGACCCAAAACCATGTCAATATTGTTGCAATTGTCTTGACATGTTATTAATCCTATCTTTCATTGCATTAAACTTTCATTTGATACTCTTAAATGACATCTTGATAGAGAATGAAATCAAACCCAAGAGACAATATCCTTATGAATGCAGAGATTTCATGAGCTAGACAGAGATTCATTTTCAAATCACATAAATTTGGACCTTTAATTAGTTTTCCAGAGAAATGATTAAAAACCCATTATACGAGGATACATAAATAATTAAAAAAGAAAAAAATAGCACTCATGATGGTTATATAACAAACTATTACAATTTTTGTACAGTAAGAATACAACAAAAGCAGTCATGTTACCCCAACTGATCATATTTGTAAGACAATTTAACTAAAATGCACTTTCACAATTTAACCTTCTGATGAAATATATCACAGGTAAACAAAATATTGTAGTAGCTTCAATATATGCAAAATAATCAAGATTACAAGCTAGACATGGGCACGGTTCCGGTTCCAAACCAGAACGGTTGGTTTGAACCACCGGTCAATGGTTCGGTTCAACCGTTGACCTGGTTCCGGTTCCAAATCATAACCAAAACCGTCGGAGTAACAGTTCGGTTCCGGTTCTCAATTTTTTGGAACTGGAACCGACGGTTCCAGTTCCAGTTCCAGTTCAGTTCCAAATTGAATTTGAAAATTATAGCCGTTGGAGATCAATAGTTGAGATTAAATAGCCGTTGATCTTCAATGGCTGAGATGAAAGAACCGTTGGGAACCGGCGGTTCCGAACCGGAACCGGGAACCGACGGTTCCCAACGGCTCTTTTGAATTTTTTTTCCTATTCCTATAAATACCCCTTCTTACTCATTTTATTTCACAATATCTAATTTCTCTCAATCTCTCTCAATTATCTTGTGATCTCTCTCAATCTCTCTCGATCTCTCTAAATCTCTCCCGACATCTTTCTCAATCTCTCTCAATTATCTTGTGATCTCCCTCAATCTCTCCCAATTATCTTGTTATATTTCTCAATCTCCCTCAATCTCTCCCAATTATCTTGTCATTTTTCTCAATCTCCCTCAATCTCTCTCAATTATCTTTATCTTATCTTTCTCAATCTCTCTCAAAATGCCGAGCTCAAGCCAAAGAGGATGTGGAGATAGAGGATCATCTTCTTTATCTCGACAAGCAAAAGGAAAAGCACATATGCCGATGAGTACAAGTGCCAGAACCGGATTACCACCACCATCTCCTTTGGTTCCAAGGTATCTCAATCTTGATGGTGAAGATATTGAAATTTCAATCGAGTGGCAAGAAGATTTTGAAGCTCAATTAGGTTTGTGTTTATTTTATAAAATATCTCTCTTAAATATTATTTTATACTTTTTATTTTAAATATCTCTCTCCACTATCTATGGTTAATAATTTATTATGATTATCAATTTAAGTGCACAAAATGAATCTACTGAAGAAGAACGTCTTCCAACTCAAAAGAGTCAAAGTCAAAGTATGCGACAAACTCAAAGTGGACAAGATGAGGCACTAAGATCGGATATCTTTGCCCGTTCACTTCAAAAGAGATATGCAAAATAATAAAGCAATTTGCAATTATTGCGGGGTGGAATATGTTTTTCAAAAAGGAAGAGGTTATGGCACGCTCAAAAAATATTTGCAACGTCACTGTTCGGATAAAGTCGGAAACGATCAGCGTCAAACACAAATACCTCGTGGAGGATTCTCCGGATTCACCGATGAATCACAAGGTACGGTTTCTTTATTTAAATATTCCGAACCAACAATGAGAAAATATTTATCAAAAATGGTTTGTGGCATGTCTTTACCTTTTAATTTTGCTGAGAATGATTTGTATAAAAACCTTGTGTCATTATCAATGAACCCTCAAGTGTCCGGTGTTTCATGTAGAACATTAATTCGTGATATTGAAAAAATTGTAGGTAAATTTAAGTTGTCTTTAATTGATATGTTTAATTCTTTACAACAAAAGGTTTCAATTTTTGCGGATAAATGGACGGATTATTGGAGAGAACATAGTTTTTTAGAACTTACTTGTCACTGGATAGTAATTCATGGACAATGCAAAAAAGATTACTTGCATATAGAGAATTTGATCAAATACACACGGCCGCAAATATTTCTCATAAAATCCATACTATTTTACAAGAATATAATTTAGTTACAAAATTTTTTTCAATTTCATTTGACAATGCTAGTGCTAATACTGCTAGTTTGCCATTATTAATTCAAAGTTGTCAACCATCATTTAAGGGTAGATTTTTTCACATTAGATGCATGTGTCATGTTTTAAATTTGTGTGTACAAGATGGCATGGAACATTTTAAAGCACATATAGGTCCTATTAGATTAGCAATTGAACATTTAGCTAGACATGCAACTTTATGCAAAAAAATAGAGAAGATTTTGTAAAGCATTTGGTATGAGTGCACCCAAAAAAATCACTAAAGATGTGCCTAATCGTTGGAACATATAAAATGTTGAATTCTTCTTATGAGGTTAGAAATGAATTATGTACATTTTTTCACAAGAACAATTAGGCATTCCTTTATTTCTAAGTTCATGGGATACATGTGTTGAATTAATGTCTCTTTTGAAAGTTATTAAAGATGCAACGGAAGAATTATTCGGATGTTACCATCCCACTTCTCCTCTAGTTATAGATCATTGTGTTAAAATTGCACTTATTTTACAATCATATTATTCGCATGACACTTTACAAAATTGCATTGCAAGCATGAAAAGTAAATGGTTAAAATATTTTGTCAAGAAATTCCCGATTTATTTTTAGTTGCAAAACTTTTAGATTCTAGAATTAGAGAAGTTGGTTTAGAAGAATTACTAAGAATGTATTATGATGCATTATTTTCGGTTAAAGATGATGACACTCCCAATCCGCATATAATTGTAAGTAACACAAAACAATTACTTTATGATTGTTTTAAA
This sequence comes from Caryopteris x clandonensis, assembly GCA_028749325.2. Lineage (NCBI taxonomy): Eukaryota > Viridiplantae > Streptophyta > Magnoliopsida > Lamiales > Lamiaceae > Caryopteris > Caryopteris x clandonensis. The sequence goes on along the minus strand of JAPYKT020000034.1, from coordinate 2,693,171 downwards.
GAATATAAAATTTATTATGGTGATAATTTAAATAGTGAAAGCGGTCACGAAAATGAAGATATTGGTGGAGGTAGTTCGGTTTCGGATCAACCCGATCATCATCAAGATTCGAACCTTGAACACCTTAATCAATATTATAGGTTTTATGATATTAGAAAATTAAAAAAACCTAGGAGTAATAGTCTTTATCAAGAATTATATAATTATCTATCTACTACTTTTGAAGAACTTGAATTTGATACACCTAACGAGCTTTTGAGATGGTGGTCTCGAAGAGCAAAAAACTTTCCTATTTTATCACTAATGGAAAAGGAAATATTTACGTGGCCGACATCCACCGTCTCGGTTGAACAAGCATTTAGCACCTGTGGTTACATTTTGGATCTTCGAAGATCCAATTTAAAGGTGGAAAATCTAGAAAATCAAGCTTTACTTCATGATTGATCAAACACCGATAAGAAAAGAAGAAGTAAATTTTGATGAAGAGGATGAGGATGAAGATGGAAACGAGTATTCGACCACATACGGGAGTGATTGAGTCACACCACTTCTCAAACATCAAGGTACTAATATTACAAGAAGGTAAGAAAACTACATCGACTTTGATTCCTCAACTATAAGGATACGTAGGCAACTTAATTCTAAATTAGAAATTAAATTTTAATTTCTAATTTATAGTTAAGCTCAAGTCCTTTTTTTTCTCTCTTCTATTTTTTGTTTAATATGTTGTAATTGAAAACTTGTAAAGTTGTAATCCCTTGTTAAAAGAAGTAAATGTTTTTAGGTAAGTTAATTTTTTGTTGTAACTTTTTTTTTTTTTTTTTTGTAATTTTATTATAAGTTGTAAAGTTAAGTTTTGATTGTTGTAATTTTTTTGTTTGTAAAATGTAATTGTTTTAGTTAAGTTAACTATATATTCAATTCAATCTCTTGTGATAATCAAATTCAAAAGACCTAAATTATTTTTGAAAGTTATTAATTAAAAAAAAGAACCGTGGAACCGGAACCGAAACCGGGGGAACCCCCGGTTCCAGAATTGGAACCGAAACTATATATATTTCTGTTCGATTTCGGTTCCGCCTTTCACGGTTCCAAAAACCGGCGGTTTCGGAACCGAAACCAAAACCGTAAAACCGTGCCCATGTCTATTACAAGCTTTGTTTGTGTCACCTAAACACAACATTACAACTATAGATACCCAACAAATGCAAAAAATATATTGATTGGTTAATGTCTACTGAACCAACAAAACTTTCAAGTACCGGAAGTATTATATGCTCCCGAATTCATGGATTAGATGATGGATACAAAAATCCAAACACACAGAACCTTCTCAAATGACTTGGCAAAGCAAACATAACGTGAACTTTGATAAGATCATTGTACAAAACTTCAGCCACCTTACCAACATCAATTAGAGATAAGCCAATATCAAAAGTTCATTGATATCTTCTTGCATCTTCTCATTAGTTACAGATTTATAACATTCATTACTACAATATATTGTGCCATTTGATCACAAATGGACTCAAACTTTGTAATGAAGTTGTTTAACTTTAAGTCAATATTTTGCTGAAGTGTTTTTTTGTTTCTTTTTCTTTATAGACTTTTCCTCGGTGAAAATTTCTTGTGTTTCTTTGATGCATGGTAGCTTGCTAGAGTAGTAGGGCTGTATCACAACAACTTCATCTTCACTATCTAAAGAAGACCACATTGTCGTATTTTTTGATAGTTTGCATCAACGCTTGCTTCGACAATATCCTCAAATTTGAGTCATGTGGCTTTATCTTTAGTCCTCACAAAATCCAATTTGTGCAAATAAGGAAATATGAAGCTCCACAATCCAAAATATCTCTCAATTACACTCCTTGATCTAGAGTGTTTCATGCTGAAGTGGTCCTTAGTTGTATTTGGTCGATGGTCATCAAATTCATAATGGTGATATCTTCGTCCTCGATATGGAGCCAGAAAATCCATTTGCATTGCAATATACAGAGTCAACCAAGTAATAACAATCTTCATAATTGAATGATAAATTATGATGGAGCAGGCATAACATAAAATGAATATACAAATTTTCCATCAACTTGATATTATAATGCAAATTCACCTTGACGAATTTAGTCCATGAGATCTTGAGACAACTGGGGATGTTAATTGGGCAAGCCCTAGCGATTTTAGGCTAGCCCTAAAGATTTTCAAGTTAATTGAGCTTGGGCTAATCGGGCCATTTTAAACTAGCCAAAGTTATTATGAACGTAACCGTAACCTTAACGGGTTTTGGGCTATGAGTCAAAAATTCAAATTAACAATTCCAACATTTAAGTCTCAAACATATAAAATAAAAAATCATAAGTTCATAAGTTCATTCATGATACCACTTAATAATAAATACCAAAATACTAATCAAGAGTACATACTTCGCCTAAAAAATACTAATCAACATTAAGCATCGTTGGCTTCAACTTGAACAACATATGGTCCTTTCTTAGGCAAAGTATCTGCTTCCAAATCTTCTTCATCTAAAATATAGAAAATAATTAACATCAATGTTTATTAAAAAAAAAAATTATAGCATGTAAATCAATTTGTAAAATTCAACAAAGCCTTACAACCAATTACGCATACAAATAAGGGCTTCCACATGATTACCAAGTAGACGATTTCTAAACTTATTGAGAACATGAGATCCAATGCTAAATGCAGATTTAGATGCCACACTAGTGATCGGGATGCTTATCACAAGCCATAACTGATAGTAATGGACATCGTTCCTTGTTCTACTTCCAAAACTCCAAAACATTTAAATTTGGAAACTACTTGAATTAGAGGAATCTCATCCAAATATTGATCTAATGCATACTTTTCAATTTGAGACTTTGATGATTTAGTAGAACCTAAAGGAAATAGAATGAATAAATGAGAAAGTCAAATGTAATTAAAAAATATATTTTAAAATAATACTTACATAATATAAAGTGTCTTAGTTTACTGGTTATGTTCCCTTCCCACCAAGTATGGTTGTTGCAAATAAAGATTGTATTCAGAGAGCTTTCACTTCCACTTGGTTCAATCAAGGACATCCATTTCACACACTCGTTATAAATCATTTGCAAGTTAATTCTTATTTCATCAACCTTGTCTTGTGTAGAATCAATATCAAGTTGGGAGTAGCAATATTTTATCATTCCTAATTTTGTTCTAGGATCAAATACAGCCCCAAATGCAAGCACAATGCTATAATCACTGCAATACTTCTTAATGTTTTCTTTCATGCTCGTAGCCATGTTTTTTATATCTTTATCTGGACTTTGCATATTTTTTTTAAGAAGCACTCGATTTTCCAAATCTCATTGAAATGCAACTTTGAGGTTGGATAAGAAGACCCATAAATCAAGTTTGTGATCACATAGAATTGACGCAAGAATTCACAAATTTTCTCCCCTTTTCCCAATCTTCAATAGTTGGAGCACACTTCTAATTTGTATCTTTATACTGAAAACCATTAAAAACACAATTGTATTTAATTGTACTTTCAAGCATAGTGTAGATAGAATTTCATCTAGTGCCTACATCTAAGTGGAGACCAGCTTTGGTATCAATCTTACTAACTTCATTGACACATTGAAGAAAGACTTTCATCATCCCTTACCTTAACATATTCAATACTCTCTGTTATCTTCTCTAAAGCTTTATCAGCCATTTTCAAACCCACTTGAACTATAAGGTTCAAGATATGAGCACAACATCTCATACGTAAAAATTTGCCCTTACAGAAAAACTTATCATGTAAAGAAAGTTTTTCTTTCAAGATATCTTGTATAACATCATTAGCAGAAGCAATATCCATAGTAAGAGAGAATAAAGTTTTGTCAATACCCCATTCTTTTAAGCAAATTTACACTTTATTTGCTAAATCAAACCCAGAATGTGGAAGCTCCATTTTTCAAAAAGAAATTATCTTACTATTTAACTTCCAATAACTACCAATAAAGTGTGTTGCCAAACAAATGTAACTCTCACCATTACATGAAGACCAACCATCAGAGGTAAAACATATTATTCTAGGGCAATCAATCATGACACATTTTAATTTCTCCTTTTCAACATGAAACAACTTCATAATATTACTAGTAACGGTCAACCTACCAATGTTTTTGCATTCGAGATACAAATAATGAGTAATTTTATAATAAATTTTTACTCAACAAAGGATATAAGGAGATCATGTGAAATAATTTCCATGGATACAATCTCACCGACGTGCTTTAGATCAATTTTCTAGTTTTTAAATATGCTTCTTTTTCTAACATCATACCCACATTCATATACTTAGAAGATCTTGGACATTTTCTAGTAAGACGTGCAAGAGTAGAAGTCCCATAACTAGAGTCGACCTATACATATTCTTTTCAACACCCAATGCATTTCATGACCTTAGAAAAATCATTCCCGCATCTAGTAAAATTTACCCATACCTCAAACACAGATGTTCTAGACTTTTTGCTCATGGGGGTTTTTACAAGATTACCTAATTCACCACATAAATTTTCAATATAAGCTCTAGATTCCGAAACCTCTAAATGATCATCACTATTATTACAAGCAGATTGAGATTCCATAAATCACTGCAAGTATAGAATAAACGTTATCACTCCACAATTGAAGAAAATTGTCTAAAAAGGAATATACTTTAGTCATAAATTAAAACTATGAGAATTGATAAATAATTAAATTTTATATTTATGGGTTGTTTTATTAATATTTATTTTCTAATATGGTAATACAATTCACAATACTAAGAAATGTTCTCAAGTTAGCAAATATAGGTCAAAATTGAAAGAGGGAATTGACTATATTAGTGGGCATGTATACTTCTTCTTCTTCTTTTTCTAGTCTTCATAACTTTATTGTGAACTTGAATTAAGGGTTGATCAGGTTATTTCTTTATCTTCTATTTGAGCATCCAAAGTCTATTTATTTCCGTAACTTTGCGCTACTATCATCATCTTCCGAGTCACATTAGTATTGTTTTTGGGGGTTTATGCGTATAGTTTAATAGTTGGTTCCAAACTCATTAAGAAAAAGGGCAATAGGACACCAAATCCTCCTCTCAAGAAGAAGCAAAAAATATTACCTACTCTAGAAAAAAAACCAAAGAAAGAGGACTTATTGAGTGATTTGGGTGGCTCTGATGAACACGAAAGGCTTGACATCAATCTATAGCTTGTAACAACAACTACAAAAGCTTCCCAGGAAAAGCATTCGACTAAACTGAGGCCCGCACACACACACACAAAGACAACTAATTTAACGAGAAAATTAAAAAATTTCAAAAATAATGTAGGAGGAGAAGTTGATGATCATACCTCCAAACTGAAGATTCTTTGTCCAAAGATATCAATCCCTTAAAGTGACGATGAGGTGGTAAATGCTTCATGTGATGGCAAACGGCGAGTCGGTAAGTAGCTACGGCTAAGAAGAAGAATATTAAAGTTTAGGGTTTGGTTTGCAAAAATTAAAAGCATTTGAGTGATGTAAGCTATAGTGTTGTGGGCCTGTGCTGCTAAGGTCCAGTCCAATGACAAAAAATAAAATAAAAAAGAAGGCAGCCCGCAGGCTAGCCTGGTTAAATCGCAACCCGATTCAATTAGCTAGGGGTTAGGTGGTCCGAGCCAAAAAGCCCGAATGCTAAACAAGCTACAGAAAATGGGTCATAAACCTATTTTTTTGGTTAAATGGGTTGGCTTGCCCTATTAAAATCTTTAAAGATAGCATCTCGAAGCACATGACCGTCTTGGACAAAAACACCTAAAATATTTGTTGAAATATATCATTTTCTTGGGCGATATCAAGGTTTATCTTTACTAGGAGCTGTAACCTTAGTTAGTGTCCCATTTAAGGCTCTTAAACAACCCTACAAATCAACCAAATAGATAATGAGCACAACAAGAAGTACAAATTCATTTATGATAAAACTTTCATGCTAATGTTATATGCTAATTATATTTTGAAGTCCTTGAAATTTTTTCCGTCTCTCATCTTGACAATCTTGAGTACTGGGCTTTGGTTTCTAGAGTAAAATACAATGTAATCTCAAAATTGAGTGAAGAACTTGATGGAAGTGATGGTTTACAGTTTCTATACTGCTGGGAAAAAGTAGGATAATCGTCGTACTCTTTTTTATGGTGAGCCAAAGTGTCTATAAACATTGCTAGAACCTCTTCTATGGATGTGTTCTTAGTAGACATTAAACCCCAATGTCCCCTACCGTATCACACAACATTCTAAAGGTCGCTCTATCTATACGGAGTTCACTAATACAGGCATCATCACAATCCATGGTTAATTTATATACCCATCTTATTCGATCTATCATTTTTTCTTCCTTTGTGTTGATTTCATGAACCTTATCTTGAAAGTACAAACACACAACATAATAAATAGAAAATAAGAAAACCAACATATTATTAGTTGTTTGTTGAAGCAATAACATTTCCTTTAGTTTGCATCGTGGTCCAGCCTTTGAGGGGCGAGCCATTTTGATCTACATATGAAAACAATAGCAAATAATTGCAGATTCAATAGCATTCGTGATAAATAGTTTTTTATGTTTAGAAAAAATATATTCAACTCTTTCATATATATATATATATTAATCCAATGTTCTGCTTTTCATTAAATACATATATAAAAATATTAATTGGATATACAAGTAAAAAGTTTAAGTATTATTATTTATAAATCCATCAAAGCATATTATCAAAACAACTTATGTTAGACTGTAATATACATAACACATAAAACTTAAACAAACAAGAAATCACATTATATGGCCTACAAAAAAAAAGGAAAAAATGAGAGCACATATACAAGAAACATATTGTGAAACCTTAGCCCTTTAATCATTTAAACATCTACCCATAAAAAAAACATATGAATAATAGAAAAAATAAAATGAGATTCATAATATATCATGTATGTAGCTTGAAAGAAAAAATGACAATGTTTGAGAACTGTAATTTTTTTTCTCTAACATGTAAAACCCTAAATCGTAGTAGAGAATTTGTGATTATTCACATCATGTTGAGGGAAAGCCAAATATTGATGTTGTTTGAGGCAGAATTTCAGTAGAAAAAACGATAAAAGGGTAAATATTGTAGTGAAAGGAGAGAGAGAAAAAATGCGCCTCCTTTTCGTGGGGAATGACTTTCTTCCCCCAATGGTTAGAAATAACATGTTACCCTATGTTGAAGAATCAATTTATATTCATAAAATGAATCCTTGATACCAATCATCTAGTTTTCTTTTTCTCATTTCTTAATTATAAATCTTCTAACTAAATAAACCCAAAGTCTATTAATTTGGTATTTATAGTTCTCATTATATTATATTAAATTATAATTTAGTTATAATTTTTTATTATTCATTTGGTGTATAATTTAAAAAATTTACAACAAAATATATAACAAATACCTATATTTGAGTGCAAAGATATCCTAAGTAATTAAAGTTTAATGAAGAATATAGAATATAAATTTTAGAAGCCAAGGTGGGCGATCGGCTCCATGCCCTACCATCCATGTGCATAAACCATTAGGTCCATTTACCAATTTACCATAGCTACCAAACTTCAGTTACATGTGTGGCCCGCTGTAGTGGACGGGTAAGAAACAACCCGATATACACTCCAATTTCTTACAGTTGACATTTCGATTTCTCTTACCACGCTTAAAACCCACGTCTCGTCCACTTTCCAGCTCCCCATTAAACCAAAAATCCTGCTTAAAGCACCAAGCATTCCACTGCACCCGAATTCTGTGCTTCGGAATCCAGAAACGATGTCGTTCGAGGAGGATCAGGAGGCCTTCGAGCACACTCTCCTAGTAGTCCGCGAAGTCTTTGTTTACAAGATCCCTCCCCGGCCGACCAGCGGCGGCTACAAGTGCGGTGAGTGGCTGCAGTCCGACAAGATCTGGTCGGGTCGCCTCCGTGTAGTCTCATGCGACACTCGGTGCGAGATCCGACTCGAGGACCCGAATTCCGGCGAGCTCTTCGCCGCCTGCTTTGTGAACCCAGGGCAGAGGGAGGCTGCCGTGGAATCCGTGTTGGATTCGTCAAGGTACTTCGTGTTGCGGATCGAGGATGGGCGTGGGAAGCACGCTTTTGTAGGTTTAGGGTTTAACGAGAGGAATGAGGCATTTGATTTCAATGTTGCGTTGTCGGATCATGAGAAGTATGTGAAGAGGGAGGTGGAGAAGGAGGTGGGTAGTGGTGGTGGGGAGGGAGGGGAGGAGGGCCACATTGATATACATCCTGCTGTTAATCACAGATTGAAGGTGATCTACTTAATCTCTGCCTTCTTGAGTCGAATTCTTATTGTCTTTGATTTTTTAACGTAATTACATTGCAATTTAACAATGTGATTTATGGCCATTCTAAGTTATTCCTCATTGACGATTCTAAGACTATGATGTTTGTTAGATAAGTTGAGGGTGGCAACACTTGTTGCTCGAATTGAGATGATTTGGAAATTAATGGATTACAATATGCTTTCTTGAGAGATATATGTTTTTTTTTTTTTGGCTCTTTCTAATGGATAGAATAACTGAACTTTTCAATAGTGTTGCCGTGTAATTACTTCATCCTCAGAATTGAATAGGCATGTTTTCTGTTTACAGGAGATTAGTAAATGTCAGAATGAGCTATTATGTTAACTTATCCCATTTCGGTACAATAACTTTCAGGGCAAACACAGAATCATCTGATATTATGGGAATAAACGAGTTCTTAAACTCATTTATACTCCCATGGAGTTGACCCTTTACTCATTGTTTCTCTTAAGCTAGTGAAAAAGCATGATTAGTATATTCAAGTCATCAAATAAAATGTGATCCAAACCTGGTTAATTAATTTTATCAGACGATTTTTTCCTATTAATTTTTCCATACCAAGTTTTGAGATGGCAAATATGTCAGCCAGACTGCCAGTTATGAATTGTATCAAAATTTATGCCATCATATTTTTTTCTGGAAAGCTTCTTCATCTAAGCTTATCATATTAAACGGACTTTAAATTGCAACGTGCAACTTTTATTCAAAAAATATATTCCGACAAATGGTAACTATACTTTTCCCTCTTCTTCCTGTTCTATAACCCTTTCATGATTCAACTGTAATCCTATTAGAAATACTAACTGTTTTTTTTTTTTGTTTTTTTTTTGGTCTTTAGGAAGGGGAAACAATTCGAATAAATGTAAAAAATAAACCATCAAGTGGAGCTGGCATGCTTTCTGCTGCAGGATTGTCTGGTGGAGGTTCTGGAACTGCAAAACCCAAAACTCTAAGTCTTGCTCCTCCACCTAGTGGAGCACTCAAAATTAGGTCTCCTCTTCCTCCTCCACCCAATGATCCTGCTGCTGCTAGGATTACTTCTTCCAGTGAGGCTACTGCTCCAAAGGCAGCTAAAGAAAATGCTAGGCGCCCAATTGATGCTCTTTCTGATCTGTCCCAACTTGAGGTACATCTTAGTATTTCCAGTCATCTTTTCTACCCTGCCTTAGTTGTGATTTCTTTTGTGGTGTTTAATCTTTTCTATGCTCAGGTCCAAATCGTGTTGTACATGAGTAGGCTCAGTAAGATCTAGTATAATTAAGTAAAATACATAGAGATTCTGTTTCATTTTATCTATTTCACTTAATTAATTTCCTACTTAATAGTTAAAATTGAATAGTATGGAAATGCATTCATTTCCTTTGCATTGATATGATCGATAATACTATTGGAGTGAAACAAGAGATCTAAAGAAAAATATAGGCTAATTGTTATTTTGCTAAGTCCGACAGTAGGTTTATTCTATATAACATTTTATGGCTGAAGTAATACAATCTCTGACCTACATTGTTGAATGGCTTCACTTCATTTACTAATGGCAATTTTGCATATAGATGGATTCATATTATTGCTATGTTTTCTTCTTTTTGATAGCATTTTGCTAGTATTTGTTCATTTTACACCAAGATCGACCAACATTAGATCCTCCATGCATTGGGAGTCTCTTAAATTCTGTGGTTTATTTGGTTCCTAGTTCCTACGGTTCAATGTTGCAAGATTATGTCATCTGATGTAATCTTAGCCAATTAAGCCTTGTGGAGGATGGGAACTGAAACTTTTAGTTTGAAATTGAATTTCAGAAGGAAATTGAAGTTAATAATCTTTTTGAGTAACAGAATATCTAGTGTGTATTTCTATGGTTGGTTCGCAATCAATCTTGTGCCAGTCATCACAGTGTTTGAGGGATTATTTGTCTGATTCACAAATTTATAGTTGGCTGTGTTAAATATGATGGTCATTCCATTAAAATGATTTTTCTTCTCTTGTGAACAATGAAACAATGGTCCTGTATGAAAACATAATTCTAAGAAACTAGGTTAAATCGTTAAGTTGATGGACCTTGGGTGTAGACAGAGAGTGCAGGGAATTGGGAGCTTCTGTCTGGAGATGCACAAAGTAAACAACTTTTTCAATTGCTTGATCTTAACTTGTATGTGTTTATTTTCTCGGATAAAATCTAGTTCCAAGATTAGGCGTGGGATTAAGGCTTAGTTTGTTGTTGTAATTTAGTTTCAAGGCAGAAGGGTTTGATATCATTTTGGGGAGTGCGAGCAAGATATTTACAGCATTCTTGTCACTTATATATAGCTTATGTGAATCTGCAGAAGAACCTGCCACCCAGTGCTGGATCAGGGTCTCCTCAAACCTCTGCAGCTGGCTGGGCAGCATTTTGACATTTGAGACTTTGTTGCTGTTGTTATAAGAAGGATGATGATGAGGGAAATGACAAAAAGACCACGATCTTCAAATATAAATATATATGTATTTATATGCTGCTTATAATTTTTAATTTCAAACTGGCTCTTACAATTTGATGTACCAATGTAAGAGTAATCGTGAAGTTGATGAAAGTTATGTTGCGGAGGAGATTGTGGTGTTGCCAATCAGGGTGTAAAACTTTTTAGAGCAAATCCTGGAAGGAGAGAGGCTGGTGGGATTTGATCTCAGGCCACTAGCTTAGATTACAAGGGCTTAACCAATTGAGTTTTACTCGATGTCCGAACTTGGTGTAAAATTAGATGTGCAATGAATGACTAAATGGTTCCTTAATTTTTTAAAAAAATTGTTTTGAGTATTTATATTTTTATGACTAAATGATGAATTAATTGGTGCCACAATATATATATATATATATATATATATACATATCTAGTATCTGTACTACGGGTCTTGGGAAGACATGTTGTCGTGCAGAACAGATGAAAACAGTGCTGATTTAGAATAAAATGGTAATTGTATGGGTACTGGGGTGGCGGGTTTAGCGCAGCCAAATGGGTGGGTTTGTTAATGAAAATTCACAGCATTTAGAGGTACACAAGTATCATAAAACCGCAACGCAAGTCCCATATCAATATCATGCCACTTTTCTTTTCTCTGTAAAGAAGTTTCTATAGTTCATGAGTGCCACGTTTAAAATATGTACCCAATGGAGATGTGGCTTTCCTCTTCTATCAGAAAGAAGATTGTCCAATTGTGTCCTTGCGAGCTTCTACTCTAATTACCAAATATTCGATTCAAATTGATCATTAACTTGTGCTCAGTTCAATAAAATCCACATGAGGTTTACAACAAGAACGAGTTTCTTATACATTGGATGTACTGTGCATCTGATTCCAATATTTATTTAACTAAAAAGTAATATTTGTTTACTTAAAAAATATTACTATTTTTTTAAAGTAATAAATCAATTGTAATACTTTTCACGTATACTAGTAGTATTTTTTACTTAAATAAGTAGTATTTTATATCGGGTTGTACGATACACCCGATTCACAAAGTTTTTGTGTTATCACAATCAGAATTAAAAAAAAATACACCATCATTAAACAAGAACAAATAACTGAATGAAAAAATTAAATATAAAATATGATACCGGTAAATACATAATAAAATATATTTGAACCTAAACACACACTGTAACATTGATGTGCATAAAAAGTGATAAAGATGAAAAGAAAAAACAGAATATTTTAGCATGCACAATGACAAAAATAAAATAGAACGCTCACTGGAGTCGGGAAGAAGTTCATAAGCAGACAATTAGGCAAGCATCTGGGGTTTTGCAACAATTACAATTTGGTTTTGAGCTTTGAGTCTTCTGACTTGTGATGTTTATACTTTATATTACATTATAGTCTTTTTTTTTTTTTTTTTTTTTTTAAAATCTTACGCTGATTAACCTATAACTTGTTTTGAGTTTTGAATAGGGATAGCAAATACCCTTTATCGTATTAAAAAATTATTAAATATATTAAAAAAAAATTATATATCAAGATTTTCAGTATGATATATTATTATTAAGTATCAACATGTAAAATTGAAAGAAAAGTTTGATATTTCATAAATATTTTTATGTTCCCCACACACACACACACACACACATATATATATATAAATGATTTCGATATAATAATAATTTCTTTGTATATAAAAAATTGAGTATATAACAATATTAACAGATACCGATATCAATTGTTCGTGTACCAAAATTGTGGGTGCATAATGATACGGGTTTTCATATACCAAAAATTTTGGTATTGTATACTGTATATATGATATTTTGAGTATACCATATCAAACCATCCTTAAGTTTGTGCCTTTCCGGCGCGTGAGCAATTCAATGATTTTGCATTTGTTTTAGTATCTATAAAAAAATTGGTTTTATTTCGAAAATCAGTTCATAGGTTACTTGAGTTTTTGGAAAGTTTGCAATAGGTCGTTAAAACCCGCTCAACAATACGAGCCGGAGCATTACCATGTCTGATTTTTGAATATATCGATTTGATTGATCGTCCACTTTGAATTTAAAATAGTGGAATTATAAGGAAAAACAAGGCCAAAAATGCCAAAATATGGCAAAAAAAAAAAAATTACAAAATTATAGTAAAAAAAAAAAAAATTAAAAATGTAAGCAAAGTCGCCCCTCGCAGGGGCGACATTCAATTTTTGAATTTTTTTTTAAATTTTTTTTTAGTGTCGCCCCTGCCAGGGGCGACTTTGTGTGTGTATATATATATATATATATATTTTTTTTTTTTTAATGCTGGAAGGCTCACTCGGTCGGGTCACCACTCGGCCGCCCGAGTGGTACTTGTTACTCGGCCGAGACACTCGGCCCCCGTATTACTCGGCCGACCGAGGTCTGGGAATCCACTCGGTCACGGCACTCGGTCGCACACTTCACTCGGCTGGCCGAGTACGAAGGCGGATTTGGATTTTTAACATCCACTTCAATATTTCTCCCTCTATCATATCTATTACCACCCACCACACCACACATTTCTCTCTTCCTCATCACTTTCTTCACTTCTTCTTCACTTCTTCTTCACTTCTCCTTTCAATTATCCTTCAATTTTCTTTCAATTTTTCTTTAATATTCACGTTTCGTTTTTCTCCATTTCTCAAAAGTTCGTTGAGGTAATTTTTATCTTAATTTTTATGTTTGGGTGGTGTGTGTGTGTAGTGTTGTGTGTGTATGTGTATGTGGTTTTTGTGTGGTAATTTTTGTGTGTGTATGGTGTGTGTGTGTTGCTTTGTGTTGTGTGATTGTATTGTATGTTGTTGGTGTGGTGTATGTATGAAATGTATATATGGAATGTATGTATGAAATGTGGGTATGAAATGTGTGTTGTGGTGTGTGTGATGTATGTTGTGGTGTATGATTGTGTGTGTGTTGCTGTGTGTTGTGTGTGGCTTGCATTTTTGTGTGTGATGGGTGCGTGTGTATGGTTGTGTGGGTTTTTCTTTGCACCGGATGCGGATAATCAATATGTAGAATTTCATATTGATCCAGAGAAACTGCAAGATAATGCTCTTCCAGATATTCTGCCAAGCAATGAGTATTTTCAATATGCTTCTTACTTAAGAGGGGATGACATTAATAATCCGGCACTCGTCAGGCAAGAGCATATTGTTGGAACCTCAAGGTCCAATAATGAGGGTATTCCAAGTGAAAGAGAAAATGCTCAGACCGAGGATCAAACAGATGATCCATTGATTGACACTTTTGGTGTGAATGAACTAGAAGACTCCGAACTTGACGAAGACGAGTTGTCTAGTGAATCAGATGAAGATGGGGTGGATATTGGTGATATTCAAACTATGTATTCCCCAAATCAAGAGAGATCACCATCCAATCAACAACCATCATTTCCATCAAGTGCTCAGAGATACTCCATGCATCCGAATATCCCGTTCTTCAATGCATCATCACATGAAATGCTTGCGGACTCCTTTGATCTTCCAAAATTTTTTAGATATTATGATCCTACTGAAGGAGTGCTCACAAAAGGCATGGTATTCAAAGATAAGAAGAATTTGCAGTCTGCAGTTAAAGATTTTGCAATACGTATAGCGAGGCGTGAATATCGAGTAGAGGAAAGCACACCTCGTATATGGAAAATCAAATGCAAAAATAATAGTGAGACTACACATTGCAACTGGTGGTTGCGCGCAGGTTACAAAAAAAGGATTGATATGTGGGAAATCACTAAGTATGGAGGCCCTCATACATGCCTAATGAACGCGGTGTCTGTTGACCATCAAAATTTGTGCAAAAACATGACCGCTGCGTTGCTAACTGGGATGGTTCAGACAGATCCCGGGTATGAGATTAAGTGTGTTCAACAACAAGTGTATGATGAATTTCAATATACAATCTCATACCATAAGGCATGACATGGTTTAAAACGGGCAAGAAAAAATGTGTATGATACATGGGAGAGCTCAGTTTCAAGACTACCCAAATTTTTGGGAGCTTTACAAAAATGGAATCCAGGCACAGTTGTCGAGTGGCGCCACATGCCCGAAGAGACAAATGGTATAAAAATGTTGAAATATGTGTTTTGGGCGTTCAGACCATGTATAGATGGGTTCCAGCATTGCCGTAAAATAATTAGTGTTGATGGAACTCATCTTTACACTAGATACAAGCACAAGATGTTAATTGCTGTTTCCATGGATGCAAATCAACATCTTTTACCTTTGGCGTATGCACTTGTGGACGAAGAAAGTTTTGGTTCTTGGATGAGCTGTTCGTGCTATGGTGCTTGGTGAAAGGGAAGAAGTTTAATGTGGCACCAATGCTGTTAAGGCAATTTGTCCGAACAAAAAATCAGGTTGCTAATCACATTGGAGGTTTGATCACTCCAATTGCTCGCCACTTCGGGGTCAACTTGGAAGGGATGGAAGAGACACCAGGCGAGACAAGTATAAACCTGGAAAAGATGTGCAACATGAAGATGTGCCAATTACATCCCGGCACCAGAAAATTGTATCTGATTTTATCAGATAAGAAGAGGTTTGCACTGCCCAGCTCTCGCCTGACTAATATTGCTAGAGGGAAGGGCCATAATCTTTTACTGAATGGCTCGGTTCATACGGAAGCAATTGAAGAGAGTGAGAATGAATTAAGGAATGAGGAGGAACGAAGGAAGAGGAGGAGAAGAACTACGGATGCCCGATCAGAGCCAATGGACCTTGATGTGGATCAAGTACAGGTGGATGAAATGATGGGTGAAGCACAAATGCCCTCGTACGATCAGGCAGGACCTTCACAACATCCACAGTATCCACCTCAGTATCAAGGGGGGTGGAATGATTGGTCGGATTGGAGAAACGCCTTGGATGCACGTTTTGCCAACATAGAAGGGAATGTTGCCGACATAAAAGAGTATGTCCATCGTGAAGCTTACAATTCTCAAATTTTACTTGACATGCAAAGGCAACAATATGAGTGGCATGTGCAACAAGGCCATTTTCAAGAAAGGGAATATCCACCTTATCAACCATTCAGCCCATCCAACACACCGTACCGACCCCCTCAGTGAGCACACTCCATTCCAATGAAACGGCGCCGACTAATTTTTAAGAATGTATTGCTTTGATTTCAAACTCCTGACTTTATTGTTTTTTGTTGTTTATTCATGATTTTGAGTACTATTAAATTTTATTTGAAATTTTTCCTTATAAAACATAATTATTGTTATTTGTTGGAAATTCAATTAATCAATACATTTCAAGATATTATAACAATCTCATTTAACAATTTCATCGAATTTTTACCAAACTAAATAAATTAATAAATTTAACTATAACACGAGAAAATAAAAATAAGAGAATGTACAAAAACAGGAGAACGAACGAGAAAACGAGAAGAATAAAAAATCAGAACCGAGTGGTGAGATTACATATTTTAGAAAATTTCCCTTCGCACTCGGCCAGCCGAGTGAAGTGTGCGACCGAGTGCCGTGACCGAGTGGATTCCCAGAACTCGGTCGGCCGAGTAACAAGTACCACTCGGCCGGCCGAGTAACAAGTACCACTCGGCCAGCCGAGTGGTGACCCGACCGAGTGCCCGACCGAGTGAGCCTTCCAGCATTAAAAAAAAAAAAAAAAAGTCGCCCCTGGCAGCAGGGGCGACACTAAAAAAAAAAAGTTTAAAAAATTCAAAAAATTGAATGTCGCCCCTGCGAGGGGCGACTTTGCCTATATTTTTAATTTTTTTTTAATTATAATTTTGTAATTTTTTTTTTCCATATTTTGTTAATTCTGCCGAAAAACAAGGTATGCACTTGCATACCTTATTTAAGGTGTAGATTAACTACCGTTATTATGCGTGCCATTACACGTTCAGATGTGTTTAATATAGGGGTTTGAATCCTTTATTTTATTTAATTTTAAAACATAACATATTTTAATTAATAATATCATTATATAGGCATGCTGCACTTAATTCATTTAGTCATACCTTTAAGAAATTTGTATTAATTTTTTCTTAAACAAATATGAGAATATTCAAGAAACAGTCAAAAATCATTTCATGGGCAAGTTTGAAACAAGCAAGATTTGTCACAATTGCAAAACGGGTTTGAACTACAAACCAAGGTTAAGGATCATATTTCACTACAAATATCTTATTTTTTATGGCTCACGAAGAGTTTGCTTCAAAGTTGTTATGGGGTATGTGTCGTCGGGTGCATAATTTATCCATATTATGTCATTTTTCTCGAATGCGTAAATAAAAAATAAAACATAGAAAGTATAACCTCCTTCCCACAAATATAGGCTTCTTTCAAACATATATTAATATATTTTAATTTTCAAATTGATATTCACTCCTTCTGATCTAAGACCGTTGAACTTAGAATATTCAATAATTTTTTCACGTGCAATGTTAATAAATAAAAGTCGGGACAATCCCTATCTCATATTGGATTATTTTTGAAGAAGTCTGTATTTAGTCATGGACGACGTTACGTTGCGCTCTCAAAATTAAATATCGAAAAGAGTTGAAAATATTAGTATGTCCGGATGATAAGATTTTTAGAAACACGACTAAGAATGTCGTATTTCAAGAAGTAGTCCATAATATTTAAACTCATTTTTATTTATTTTGTTATATTTGGTATTAATTTGTTGTTGTCTGAATACAATAAATCTATTTTTTATTAATAATTGAAATAAAGAGATTTGTTGTTAAAATAATTAAAACTAAACTATTTATATATATATATATATATATATTGTTGTGGATTCAAATCGTGAATTAAAAATATTATATATGCAAAAAATATTCTGAATAAAAACTATTTTATTGTTAGATATTAATTTTTCATATATATTGTATTAGTTAGATAGAAAAATTAAAAATATTGTAGCTATATAATTAAATAGAGTGGGTCTTTTGTGAAACAATTGCACGTGTGATACGATTTAAGATTACTTATGTAATTATAAAGAATTACTTGTTTAACTATAAATTATCACTATTTTTTAAGGTAACTAATTAATAGTAATACACTTAAAAAAATAGTAATACTTTATAATTAAACAAGTAATATTTTATAATTAAACAAGTAATACCTTACTTCATGTCATACTTACAACCGTTTCACAAAAGTTTTTACGAATTAAATATATTTAATAGTAAAGTTTGTAGTATATTATTTAAATTTTATTACTATTAATGATCGTGCAACTCACAAGTTAATTATTAATTACAGTGAATAGTATAACCTGCGTCCCACAAACATAATCAACTTCCAAACTCTGATTAATAAATGCATTTAATGCACTCGAAAATTAATGTTATAAACTTAGGTCTATTTTGATTCAATTGATGGAATAATAAATGAAAGAAAATATTAGAATCTGTTATTTAGTATTATATATCATTTTTATATTTGTAATACGTCGATACAACACATTATATCCTATATTGATATGTAATATAATATTTGTTACAATATATTAGGATTGAAAAAGTATGTATATTGATCATTATATCTTTTATCATTTTCAATAATTTAAAATTTTATTTAGATCCCCATTTTATTGAAATAAAAAATTGTTACCCAAACTCATATTCTAATTTTTAATGATATTCTCAAAAAAAAAAAAAATTAAAAATCAACTATTTAATATTTCATACTAAATCCAATACGAAACATTGAAGAAACTATATACAGTTTTTTTTTTTTTTTTTTTTTTTTTTTTTTGGTTGTTGTATTCCTTACCAACATGGATTTTGCCAATATATTGTAGGAACAAATTTTGGTATTTAAGAAAACAAAATATAAATGAAGAATTTTTTTTTCCATTCTTCTACATTTTAATGATTAAGGAATTGAAAGCAATCTGAAAAATTAGAATATTAGTGCACTAGTTTAGTTTGTATTAAACTTAATACTAAATAGTAAAATTTGCGAAAGCATAATAAATAAATTGGGACTTAAATATGTTTTGGAGAACTTCCATCTTTCTCTGTGAAAAAATCTATTAGAGTAGTGTCTTATTTCAACAAGGTGAAATATGGATTTACAATATTGTAGAATTTCTCCCCACTAAATACCCTTAGTTATTATACCACACACACTCCCCCCAACAGCTAGTACGACCACTCAATCTTCTGAATGAATTTTACCATACGTATGCCTACAATATTTCAAAGGTAGTCAGACAGACTGAGTTCTAATTAGACGTGGAACTCAGATCGCTACTGAATAAAACAAAACCAAACTCTCTCTCTCTCTCTCTCTCTCTCTCTCAAATATCAAAGAAATAAAACTGAAATTCGACAACTCTAATCAGCGTGCGTGGTCCCCTTTATGTAGAATTCACGGACAACCCTCATTCTAATTTATATGAAAGATATCTCCTTAATTAATATGTGTATATCTTCAAGATTTTGTTTCCTTGTTGAGATGATTCTTGATAAGGATGAATATCCTATTAAGATCTCTTGTGCTCTCTTGACTGATTTGATTTTCTAAAGTTATTAGGAGTCTTTTGATAGTCTCCTTCATAGATTTAATTTCCTAATGACCTTAGAAATCTTCATTTGATAATTATAATCATAAGACAATTTCTTTCTAATCCTTAGGAAATAGACACGTGAATTCCTTATTTACAAAGATATGAATTTTTGTAAAATTTTAAAATATATTACTTTACAAAATCTATACCTGAACACAAGAAATCGTCAAATTTAACATCATCTCGGATTATATCTATTTTTTTCCAATGCCAATTTAAAAAAATTCAAAACCGAGTTCTTACAATCTCCGCTTTTCGTATTTGGGACAAAAACATTAATTTATCGCACATTATGAAGCTGGAAAAATAAAACATAATCAAAACTAGATGAGTTCGAACTGATCAGGTAACTGAGTATACACTCATGGACATGACTGATTAATCCATTATTCAACACAAGCAAATAGCAGAACCTAGTAATAGAACCATCAGGAAGCAACAAATCAACTTAGCATACAAGGTAACAGAGTATCAAATTGTATCACCCATATTACATGTTCAATAAAAAGAATGTCAGTTAGAAAATAGAAAATCAAAAAGTACAAGGAAAACACAAAAACTTGTAGATATAGGCAAACCCGCGTCTTCCTCAGTGAACTAATGAGTCCTTTATTTTCTTGTCCCTTTCCTCTCGATAGCTGCTACTTTTTTCTCAACGTCCTCAATCATTCTCAATCATCTCTCCCTTTGCTTTTTTTTTTCCAGATGTCGAAGACTTAGCACTTGCATTAGACAGATTAAAAAAATACAAGCATTTTCTTTAAGAGTTCTTCTTGTGCAGATAACTCCGACTTCATCTGTTTGACCATATCTATCTCATTTCAAACAAAGGCTGGAAGATTCTGACATGCTTCTGGAGGTGTTAGAACTGATGCTTCATAATTTTATCCGGATAGCATTTTAAGGTCCTATTAAAGACCTTAAAGGGTAGTGATTCCAGTTCCAGTATGTCCTACAGTTCATCCTCCATTTTAATTCATTGGTCCTCTGGAATCCCCCAGATCAGACTTGGGAAGAGAATCAAATTTTGATCACCTAGTGTCACTCCCCCTGTCTTCCATACAATAATCCTTCCTTCAGTAATAATAGATGCTACTTCGTCTAACTCATCATTGAATTCTTTCTTGATTTTGAGGGAATCTCTTGAAAGAACAGGAATCAGTTGCTCTGATTTTTCATTAGAGTGATTGGACTTTCATCGGGATTCATTGATGGGTTCAATTGCCCCGACACTAGCGTGACAATGAGTGTGGAGGCTTGGGTGATGATCATCGGTAGATTACCATTGTGGCTAGCAGCTGCTTTAGTGCTTGACATCTTCATTGAATTAATTTTCTTGTAGGAACATAGTATAAAACATATGGTAATCGTAAGAATAGAATGAACAAGGGTTAGAAGATTATGAATTTAAAGGAGAGTGACCCATCATCTTCCATTATTAAAAAAGAGCCAATTAATATCCAAAAGTCCTGTCTAAATTCAAAAACCCAATAATTGGCAATTTGGTTTCAAATTAATAGAAAAAAATAAAAGACTAAAGTCATTTTCTAAAGACATGATTCCAAATAGAGTTCTAACTCGAGAGAGAGAGAGAGAGAGAGAGAGAGAGAGAGAGACAACAACACTATAAAAGCTAATCTAATATCCAGAATGTACTCGGATTGGGTAGCAATTTTTGAAATTCTCTTTAAACGTACTTTATTAGATTCTATTTTGCATTTTTAGGCCATAGATAAAAACAAGGGGAAATTCCTCATCACCCATGGACGACCTCTTGTATAGTAGCTCTCAAACCATACAAGTCAATACAACACTAGGAAAACCCGGTGTGAATAGCTCAGATCATTATAACCCCTAAGTAACAAATTTTTTTAAGAGATGTGATATCTTTCACAAGTGTATCACTTTATGTGCATGAAGCTCGATCACATTATGTGATAGCTTTGTCACTGCATCATTTCAAGACTGTAAGTCTTTCCATAGGAGAGATACAGAGATTTTATGCAAGAATTTCATTGTACGTCAATTATTATACAAAAACATGCTGAAACCCAATCACTGACCTCCTGAATATATAAATATATGTTTTAGTTATTTATTTATTTTTTTTGATCATGCAACATTTCAGATTCCTAACGACTTTCTAAGAGTCAAGAATCTCTGCACGCCAAGCTTTGGTAAACATCTCAAAAAGTTGTCCTGTAGTAAGAACATGTCACAGAGCAATATCTCCTTTTTCTACCAACTTTATAATAAAATGATATTGTGTTTGGATCTGAAATGTTGGACATGACTCATAGATATGTTAATGACACTCATATTATAACAAAATAGATTGGCCAACTCTAACTTAAATCCATAATCAAATAACATGTTCATTATCCAAACCAATTATGAGCATGTGCTCCCAGCTGGTATGTACTCTACCTTAGGAGTATATAGTAAGATATTTTTCTAGTTTTTACTCAATAAAGATACCAAATTGTTACCAATGAAGCAGCCGACATATGTGCTGTTACGGTCGTCCAAGTCTCCAGCCCTATCTGCATCATAGTACCCTGCAAGAATTGGATTAGTACTAACTTAATACCTCATCCCATAATAACTCGTACCGCCAACGTATTTCTTCATGTCTTTCAGATGTGTTTCCTTGGCATTTTTAGATTCAACCATTGAAACATAACACGCCAAGTGTGATAGACCATGCATTTTGTGATAGTTCCATTTCAGAGTTTCTCGGGTTCTTACTCCTTCTGCAATTTCACCCATGACCAGTTCTCTATGACTATCTTTCTGAATTTTCACAAGGGGCTCAATATCCTTATGAGAGGATAATTCCAGATTTTCAGATTGATCCAAGTAACAGAGGTCTCGGATCTTATGCCCGTAAGAACTCGTGAATGATTCTCACCGAACACTTTGCATTTATCATGTGTGAAGTTCACATAATGTTCTTGATCACAAATTGACTTATCCTCGGAAGGTTGACTTTTTGATTTTCAACCAATAGTACGTTAGTTGAACAGGAAGTCCATAAACATTCATCGTTCCCTTTCCTAAGACTTTGTTACTTGCCCTATCTCTAAACCCAACGAACATGTTTTCAACCTTAACAATATTAATCAAGTTAGTAGCATCTCTAGTTATGAGATGAGAACATCCGCTGTCAAAATACCATGAACCTGCACTTTTGTTTTGCATGAAAAGAAACAAACGAGGACAAACAATTTAAATTATTCCTTTTTACCCAAGTTCTTTGTTGAGCATGATTCACAACATCAACTTTTGTCTTCGGTCTTTTATCTCATGAATTGATTGGCATCATGCTAATGTTCCATTCTTTTATGTTCATGATGTAGAGATCTTATTTCATCATAGAACATTTAGGATGGATATGACCCCTTATGCCACAATATTTCATCATATTGGGACAAACCTCTCAGACGATTGTCTTTGAGAAGAATGAATATTAGTAGGATTCTTGTGAGGTTTTGGTATACTTGAGGATCAGATAAACCTTCAGTCACTTTGTTGCATCCCTTCCTTATATCATAATCTGTGTTTTGCCCTTGGTGTTTGACAGAAGAATAAAATATCATCAACTTTTCTTTTTTCGGAATTCAATTTATGAATCGCTCATCTTGTCTCAAGAAGCTCGGATTTCTTGTATTCTAATTCTTTCTCTTTTTCCTACAACTCTAATTCAACTTTTCATCATTTTAGTTTTTAAGGAATATATTACTCATCCTTTTCTTCTACTGCGCTTTGGGACTGAACACACTTGTCTTGTAACGACTCCACTCTACAATTCGTATCATATGTTGTTCGATCTTGATCTTCCATAATTGAGTGAGTGTTGGCGGTCTTTCATTGAGTATCTCGTTTATTTCATTCAACTTTTGGACTTCGCCCTATAGTAGTTTTGTTACACTTGCATCATCAAAACTCGATCTCTTCTCCTTCTTGAGTTCCCTTATTAGTGCTTCAAGTTTTGCAATAACATTGGCGGCTTTCGAACATGGGCCATGACCATTTCATACATTCCCTCAACATCTTCAAAAGTTGGATCATCAATGTTAGGCAATATTTCTTTGGACTTGGTATCAGATTTGGAAGGAGCAGAAGAAATAGGCACCGAAGATCTTTGACCAAAGAGAAAGTGGCAAAGTTATTTAAGTGTTGAATGATTCTTCTTTTTTATTATCCTCCTCATCAGAGTGATAAACACTTTTATGTGCTATTCTACAGGATTCATTTTTTGCGAATTTTTCCTAGGCAGTAGTAAACATCAATTTTGACAAAAAAATTTTAAAAACGACTTATAAACACATTTTTTGTGAATATTTTATCTTGATTTACATCCTAGATATTTTAAATGATATCCCACTTTTATGAGTTATTCTACAAAATTCATTTTTAGCGAATTTTCCCTAGGTAGCGGTACACATCAGTTTTCACAAAATTAAACTAAAATTTTCAAAAACTCACTCACAAATACATCTTGTGAATATGTTATCATAATTTACATCACACATAATTTAAAATCAAAGATATCAAAATTTTATGAGTTCTTTAATAGACTTCAAATTTTGGCAAAATTTTCCTAGGCAGCCGTACACAATAGTTTTCACCCACTTTTGCATAACTAAAATTTTAAAAATATTCTTGGGAATATTTTATCATGATTTATATCATGCATAATTTAAAATCAAATATATCAAGCTTTTATGAGTTATTTTATAGACTTTATTTGCGGTGAATTTTTCCTAGATAGTAGTATACACCAATTTTACAAAATTTTGCAAACCTAAAATTTGAAAAAACTGATACAAAAACACATTTCTAGTGAATTAAAAAATTGAAATTGAAGTAAATTTTCAATGTCAGGGATGGTGCTTGGAGGAATACATGGTTTCAATGATATGTTATGACCGGAAGACAAGAGAGTGAGTGGAAGTATGGAAAATTCTATATATTATAGTGATGTTGGAAGACATATAAATTAGAGATTTAGAAAGTGGCTTCTTTATACTTTATTGTTTGTAATAGGTTTAATTTTAATTCATTTTCTTTTGAAAAATTTTGTAAGTTCTATTAGCATTGGAGAACCATTGGTCACAAAACATAAATTTTCGAGTATTTTAGTGAGCGTTCAATTCTCACATTGTTCTAGTTCGTTGGAGCTTCTGGTCTAGTGGTGCTACTACCTAAAAGACAAAAATCATTTCATCTTTGAGAACGATACATCAAACCGTAAGCACTAATCGAGATGTATTCATCTTGCGGGAAGTGGTCTACCTCGATTTAATTTCATGCGTTCCATTTCTGTGTTCTAGTTTCGGTCTCTATGTTGAAGTTCATCTAAGTTGTTGCAGAGTTTTCCAAACATCTTTTGGAATTGAGAAAGGAGTAATTTTCCATTTTCTTTTATTTGCATTACACTCTATAAATTATTATTGGGTGGTAACTCGAACATGAAATAAAAAAATATATATATATATAAATATATATATATGTATGTATGTATGTATGTATGTATGTATGTATGAGATCGCCTCACTTTGCAAACTAGAAAAAACAAGCACGGTTAAGTGGGAGTTGGATGAAAGGGGTTGTTTTAAATATTTTCCCCATATCATTCACTTTAATGTTCAAATTTTATTATTTAGACACTAATAAATGTTAAGTTTGGGGAAATTAATTCCAATATCATATTATTAGAACTTTAATATATTTATTTATTTATTAGGAATTAATTATATTTATATATATATATATATTTGATTTTTGCAGATAAAATCAAATGTTTTTTTACGGTGCATAAGTGAAGATTAATGTTTGTGATATTAGATTAACTAGTTGGTCTGGTTCACCAGCAAACTACTCATTCCTTCGAGCTGTAGGGTGTTTGGCTTATGCACATGTGAAGCAGGACAAATTGGAGCCTAGAGCAATCAAATGTGTGTTCATTGGATACCCTACTAGAGTGAAAGGTTACAAGCTGTGGTCAATTGAGAATCAAAAGTGTATAGTGAGCAGAGATATCACTTTTGATGAATCTAAATTTCCTATGAACACTGATGAAGAGCAGGCTACTACATCAGTGGAAGTGAGTCAACAAAGTGATAGGCCAGAGGCAGAATTTGAAACACATCAAAATGAATCTGATGAGCATGAAGATAATGAGTTTCAGAGTTCTTACAAGCTAGCTAGAGATAGAGCTAGAAGAGTAATTACAACACCAATAAGATATAGGCAAACTGATCTTGTTGTATTTGCCCTATATTCAGCACTTGAGGTGGAGTCCTATGAGCCTCAAAATTATTCAGAAGCTATAAGTTGTTCAGAAAAAGAGAAATGGATAGTGGCAATGGAAGAGAAGCTTCAGTCTCTCTACAAGAATCAGACCTGGAAGATTGTCATCAAACCTACAAATCAGAAGCTAGTGGGTTGCAAATGGCTATTCAAGAAGAAGCCTGGGATGACAGAAAATGATGGAGTGAGGTTCAAAGCAAGATTAGTTGCTAAGGGGTTTTCTCAGAAAGAGGGAGTTGACTACAATGAGATATTCTCACATGTAGTCAAGCATTCTTCCATCAGAATTCTATTGGCACTAACAGCTCAGTTTGATTTGGAACTACACCAGATGGATGTCACTACTGCATTTCTTCATGGCAGATTGGTTGAGGATATATATATGCAGATTCCAGATGGTGTTCATATAGAACATGCTGAACAGAAAGCTTGCAAGCTGGAGAGGTCTCTATATGGATTGAAGCAAAGTCCCAGGCAATGGTACTTGAGATTTGATGAGTACATGATACACAACAGTTTCAAAAGAAGTGAGTTTGACAGCTGTGTGTATTTCAAGCATGAAGGTGAGACTGTCATCTACTTGCTACTATATGTAGATGATATGCTCATTGCAAGCAATTCAGAAAAAGGCATTGGAAGTGTGAAGAAGATGCTGAAGTCTGAGTTTGAAATGAAAGACCTTGGTGAAGCTAAAGTAATTCTGGGAATGGAGATAAAGAGGGTCAGACATGAGGGTGTTATTACTTTGACTCAGGTTTCTTATTTGAATAAGGTGCTGTGCAGGTATAATATGAACCAGTGCAAGTCTGTAACAATACCAGTTAAGCAAGGACAGAAGCTGAGCAGTGCTCAGAGCCCCAAGGTCGATTCAGAGCTGAAGCATATGCAGACTATTCCTTATGCTAGTGCTGTAGGGAGCATTATGTATTCTATGGTTTGTTGCAGACCTGACTTAACCTATCTAATGAGTGTGTTGAGCAGGTTTATGAGTGATCCAGGGAGGCCTCATTGGGAGGCTGTGAAGTGGGCCTTGAGGTATGTGAAGGGAACAACAACCAGAGGTTTAAAGTTCCAGCAGAAATCTGATAGTGAAGCAGCTTTGAAGGGGTTTGTGGATGCTGATTTTGCTGGAAATGTGGATACCAGAAAGTCCCTCACTGGTTATGTTTTCATTTTGTTTGGCACAGCAATCAGCTGGAAAGCAACACATCAGTCAGTGGTTGCTCTCTCAACCACTGAGGCAGAATATGTTGCCTTGACAGAGGCAATCAAAGAGAGTTTATGGCTGAAGGGTCTTCTGTCTGAGTTTGGAATTGTTCAAGAAAATGTGACCATTTTATGTGATAATCAGAGTGCCATCCATTTAGCTAAGCACCAGGGCTACCATGAAAGAACAAAGCATATAGATGTGAAGCTCCATTTTGTGAGGGACATAGTAGAGAAGCAGTTTGTGACAGTTGGGAAGATTCACACCTCTGTGAATCCTGCTGATTGTTTTACAAAAGCTTTACCAACAGCCAAGTTTGAGCTCAGCCTTGGCCTGATTGGAGTGCAGTGAGTTAAAGTTTGAAGTTATGGAATGCAGCTGCAGGTGGAGCTCTATTCTAAGAAGCAAGTTAGTGAAGTTTGAAGCATCAGCAGAGGCATGGTTCTTGAATAAGTCAATCAAGAGCTAAGGTGGAGAATTGTTGATTATGAGCAAAGCTTTGTAGCTCATGATTGAGTATTCCATTTATGATCAGAGGTGGAGTGATCAACGGTGCATGATCATCCCCTTTTCTTAAGCATTTTCTGAAGCAGCAAAGCACTTGAAAATAAGCTCCAGTCAGTTAGCAAGAAGTTAGGAAATTCAGTTTCAAAAGTTAGTTAATTTCAGCAGTTGGAGGAAATCTGTTTCTGAGGTGTGTTGATTGATTGGAGCTGAAGATATCCACATGGCATTGGCTGTTGATAGCAGTTACTTTGTGGAGTATATAAGCTCTCTTGTGAGGCAGTTATTGGCAGAAGAAAAAAAAAAGAGAAAAAGAAGTGAAGCAAAAGCAGTCAAGAAAAGAGAGAAATGCAAAGAGAGAGCAACAGTAGTGTTCTTGATTTGCAGAAGTTGTAGCAGTTGATTCAACTCAGCTTTATGGTTGAATCTTGTAGTTCATGTATCTGAATTACAGATTAATAAAGAAGCAGCTCGATTCTTAACAGTGGATGTAGATCTTTTATGATCGAACCACTTAAAATTGATTGTGTTCATCTTCCTATTCAGCATTTCATTTCTCATTTGTTGTGTTTGATCTTCATATTTTGTTTTGGTTGCTGCTGAGAATTGTTAAGAACCAACAATTGGCGCCGTCTGCGGGAAGAGGCAGCCAATCAAATGATGGGATCAACAAGGTTTGATGTGGAGAAGCTATCTGACAAGGTTGATTTCAGCCTGTGGAAGATGAAGGTCAAGGCTCTCCTGATTCAGCAAGGTTTGGGAGCTGCTTTGATGGAAGAAACTGCAACTGGGAAAGAAAAGATTGAAGATCTTGCTCAGATCAAAGAGAAGGCTCATAGCTTGATCATCCTATGTCTAGGTGATAAAGCTTTGAGAGAGGTTTCAAAGGAAACAACAGCAATCAAAGTGTGACAGAAGTTGGAAAATCTTTACAACTTAAAAACTCTTGCCAATCGATTGTTCCTGAAGCAGAGGCTGTTTTCATTCAAGATGACAGAAGATAGATCCATCTTGAAGCAAGTAGATGATCTAGAAAACAGTGAAGTTCAGCTCACAGAAGAGGATAAGGCTTTGATTCTGCTGTCCTCTCTTCCAAAGTCTTTTGAAAATTTCAAAGACACTCTATTGTTTGGGAGCAGAGAAACCATCACTCTTGAAGAAGTTCAGATTGCCCTCAAATGCAAATATTTACAGAAAACTTCTGGGAATGTGCAGTCACAAGCTAATGGAGAAGGACTGCACATCAAGAAGTTCAATCCACCTAAGAATCAAGGCAAGAAACCATCCTTCAAAAGCAAACCTGATCAGAAGCAAGCTGAGGTTCCCAGGAATCCTAACCTGAAGTGTTTTCATTGCCATGAACCAGGTCATTTCAAAAGGCAATGTTCAAAATGGAAAGAGATAATGGCCAAATATGCAGCTGAAGATGCCAAGAAAGCACAGAAGCACCAAGCAAATCAAGTCAGCCAAGAACTTGGTTATGAATCCTGTGAAGCCCTATGTACCACTTCTGATGACATAGGAAATGAGTGGGTGTTGGATTCAGACTATAGTTTTCATATGCCCCTATCAGGGAATGGTTTTCCAAGTTGGAATTGATGAATGGAGGCACAGTATTACTTGGAAATGATGAAGTCTGCAGAGTGATGGGAATAGGTGAAGTAAGGATCAAGATGCATGATGGAGTTGTAAGATCCCTATCTAATGTCAGATATGTTCCTGATCTGAGAAGGAACTTGATTTCTCTGGGGCTATTTGACACTATGGGATACAAGTTCATATCACAGCAAGGAAGACTGACAGTATCCAGAGATGGAAAGACTGTCATAACAGGGACAAAGAAGAATGAACTATATTTTCTAGTGGGAAGCACAATCACAGGGCAAGCTCAACATATATCTAATGAGGACAAAACTTATTTGTGGCACAACGGGCTGGCACATGTAGGTGAGAAAGGTTTGCAGCATTTTGAGAAGCAGGGCCTACTGATGGGGGATAAGATAAGTAAGCTACCTATCTGTGAGCATTGCATTTTTGGGAAAGCAAGAAGGCAAAAATTCACTACAGCAACTCATACCACCAAAGAAATTATGGAGTATGCCCATTCTGATCTCTGGGGGCCAGCAAAGGTACTCACCAAAGGAGGAGGTAAGTACTTTATGTCTATAATAGATGACTACTCCAGAAAAGTTTGGATATACATCCTGAAATCCAAAGATGAAGCTTGTGGAAAATTCAAAGAATGGGTTGCTGGTGTTGAGAACAAAACTGGAAAGAAGCTGAAGAACTTTAGGACTGATAATGGTCTTGAGTTCCTCTCTGAAGGGTTTCACTCATTTTGTAGAAGCAAGGGAATTATGAGGTATAGAACAGTTCCAGGCACACCACAGCAAAATGGTGTTGCAGAGAGGCTAAACCAGACACTATTAGAGAGGGTGAGATGTTTGATGAGCAGCACTGGACTGGGAAAGTCATTCTGGGGGGAACTAGTAAGCACAGCTGCTTACTTGCTAAACAGAAGTCCAAGTTCTGCCTTAAACTTCAAAACACCACAGGAGATGTGGTCTGGTTCACCAGCAAACTACTCATTCCTTCGAGCTGTAGGGTGTTTGGCTTATGCACATGTGAAGCAGGACAAATTGGAGCCTAGAGCAATCAAATGTGTGTTCATTGGATACCCTACTAGAGTGAAAGGTTACAAGCTGTGGTCAATTGAGAATCAAAAGTGTATAGTGAGCAGAGATATCACTTTTGATGAATCTAAATTTCCTATGAACACTGATGAAGAGCAGGCTACTACATCAGTGGAAGTGAGTCAACAAAGTGATAGGCCAGAGGCAGAATTTGAAACACATCAAAATGAATCTGATGAGCATGAAGATAATGAGTTTCAGAGTTCTTACAAGCTAGCTAGAGATAGAGCTAGAAGAGTAATTACAACACCAATAAGATATAGGCAAACTGATCTTGTTGTATTTGCCCTATATTCAGCACTTGACGTGGAGTCCTATGAGCCTCAAAATTATTCAGAAGCTATAAGTTGTTCAGAAAAAGAGAAATGGCTAGTGGCAATGGAAGAGAAGCTTCAGTCTCTCTACAAGAATCAGACCTGGAAGATTGTCATCAAACCTACAAATCAGAAGCTAGTGGGTTGCAAATGGCTATTCAAGAAGAAGCCTGGGATGACAGAAAATGATGGAGTGAGGTTCAAAGCAAGATTAGTTGCTAAGGGGTTTTCTCAGAAAGAGGGAGTTGACTACAATGAGATATTCTCACATGTAGTCAAGCATTCTTCCATCAGAATTCTATTGGCACTAACAGCTCAGTTTGATTTGGAACTACACCAGATGGATGTCACTACTGCATTTCTTCATGGCAGATTGGTTGAGGATATATATATGCAGATTCCAGATGGTGTTCATATAGAACATGCTGAACAGAAAGCTTGCAAGCTGGAGAGGTCTCTATATGGATTGAAGCAAAGTCCCAGGCAATGGTACTTGAGATTTGATGAGTACATGATACACAACAGTTTCAAAAGAAGTGAGTTTGACAGCTGTGTGTATTTCAAGCATGAAGGTGAGACTGTCATCTACTTGCTCCTATATGTAGATGATATGCTCATTGCAAGCAATTCAGAAAAAGGCATTGGAAGTGTGAAGAAGATGCTGAAGTCTGAGTTTGAAATGAAAGACCTTGGTGAAGCTAAAGTAATTCTGGGAATGGAGATAAAGAGGGTCAGACATGAGGGTGTTATTACTTTGACTCAGGTTTCTTATTTGAATAAGGTGCTGTGCAGGTATAATATGAACCAGTGCAAGTCTGTAACAATACCAGTTAAGCAAGGACAGAAGCTGAGCAGTGCTCAGAGCCCCAAGGTCGATTCAGAGCTGAAGCATATGCAGACTATTCCTTATGCTAGTGCTGTAGGGAGCATTATGTATTCTATGGTTTGTTGCAGACCTGACTTAACCTATCTAATGAGTGTGTTGAGCAGGTTTATGAGTGATCCAGGGAGGCCTCATTGGGAGGCTGTGAAGTGGGCCTTGAGGTATGTGAAGGGAACAACAACCAGAGGTTTAAAGTTCCAGCAGAAATCTGATAGTGAAGCAGCTTTGAAGGGGTTTGTGGATGCTGATTTTGCTGGAAATGTGGATACCAGAAAGTCCCTCACTGGTTATGTTTTCATTTTGTTTGGCACAGCAATCAGCTGGAAAGCAACACATCAGTCAGTGGTTGCTCTCTCAACCACTGAGGCAGAATATGTTGCCTTGACAGAGGCAATCAAAGAGAGTTTATGGCTGAAGGGTCTTCTGTCTGAGTTTGGAATTGTTCAAGAAAATGTGACCATTTTATGTGATAATCAGAGTGCCATCCATTTAGCTAAGCACCAGGGCTACCATGAAAGAACAAAGCATATAGATGTGAAGCTCCATTTTGTGAGGGACATAGTAGAGAAGCAGTTTGTGACAGTTGGGAAGATTCACACCTCTGTGAATCCTGCTGATTGTTTTACAAAAGCTTTACCAACAGCCAAGTTTGAGCTCAGCCTTGGCCTGATTGGAGTGCAGTGAGTTAAAGTTTGAAGTTATGGAATGCAGCTGCAGGTGGAGCTCTATTCTAAGAAGCAAGTTAGTGAAGTTTGAAGCATCAGCAGAGGCATGGTTCTTGAATAAGTCAATCAAGAGCTAAGGTGGAGAATTGTTGATTATGAGCAAAGCTTTGTAGCTCATGATTGAGTATTCCATTTATGATCAGAGGTGGAGTGATCAACGGTGCATGATCATCCCCTTTTCTTAAGCATTTTCTGAAGCAGCAAAGCACTTGAAAATAAGCTCCAGTCAGTTAGCAAGAAGTTAGGAAATTCAGTTTCAAAAGTTAGTTAATTTCAGCAGTTGGAGGAAATCTGTTTCTGAGGTGTGTTGATTGATTGGAGCTGAAGATATCCACATGGCATTGGCTGTTGATAGCAGTTACTTTGTGGAGTATATAAGCTCTCTTGTGAGGCAGTTATTGGCAGAAGAAAAAAAAGAGAGAAAAAGAAGTGAAGCAAAAGCAGTCAAGAAAAGAGAGAAATGCAAAGAGAGAGCAACAGTAGTGTTCTTGATTTGCAAAAGTTGTAGCAGTTGATTCAACTCAGCTTTATGGTTGAATCTTGTAGTTCATGTATCTGAATTACAGATTAATAAAGAAGCAGCTCGATTCTTGACAGTGGATGTAGATCTTTTATGATCGAACCACTTAAAATTGATTGTGTTCATCTTCCTATTCAGCATTTCATTTCTCATTTGTTGTGTTTGATCTTCATATTTTGTTTTGGTTGCTGCTGAGAATTGTTAAGAACCAACATTATTATTATTATTATTATAAAATGTATACTGGATATGAAAATTTTTTAAAATATATAACTATAACAAAGTAATTGGTCATGGAACAAATAAAGTACTTATGAAATATAAAAATAATATTAATTACTTTTACGTGTGTCATTGTAGTATTTAACACATGTAGTAGACTATTTTTTTTTAAATGATCAAAAAATTAAAATACTGCATTTTCTAATTATATTTTGTTTGTGTTTATTTTTCTTTATATATTTTTTCTGATTATAAAACCAAATATCATATAACATTTTTTAAATATAGTAGATATAAGAAACTAGAAATCTTATAGTTTCACTCAAATCAATTTGAAGTATAGTTTCATATGTCTAGTGAGTCATTTTTTCAAAAGTTTTATCTAATAAATAATAAATTGTACGACTAAGTGAACTTTACAATTTAACCTCAATCTAACCCACTATAATTTTTCAAAGTCAATACAAATATTTCAAATCAGTTAAAATATTAAAATGAAACTACAAGTTATATATTTGAATGGTATAACAATTTTATTTTATATAAATATTTATTATTTTATTCTATAAAAATTAATATTTTTTTACACTGTCTCAAATTCATATAAGAATTTAATCCAACTTTTTTTTCAAACCTAACACATATATATATATATATATAGTAGAAGTAGAACATTTTTAGTAATCTTTTTATTTCTCCGCCTAAAATCCTTACTATTTTTAGTGGTACATGTGGCCTAAATTAATCGACTAATCACCTATATTTGTTTTGTGAAGATCTGTGTATACAATTTGTAATACTTTAGTTTAAATTAACAAATTGTATTAGAGCATGTATCATATTCTGTTCTTTTTTTGTTATTATAATAACAATAATAATTGATTGTATATTTAATGGTGAATATATTTAATATATAATCAAATTTAAAAAAAATATTTACTATATGCATACAAATTTAGGGAATATATGAATTGAAATTTGCAAATCAAAATTAATGCACTATAGAAACAAATCTCAACAAAAGTCAATCAAAGGCTTAAATAAGTTTCCATATGAAGAAGTGACCAATTTTTAAAAAATTACAACCAAAATAAATGCCCTACCAAAACATATCTTTGCAAAAGTCAAAATATCTTTTAAATAATTTTCCATATGCAGATGTGATCAATTTAAAAAAAGTCACCATAATTAACTATAGTAATTGTTCCTAATTGAAATCAACATATCCGAAGTGCCCAACCAAAATTAATATATATAAAAGTCAAAATGTATTAAATAATTATCCATTTTTAATTTAATTTACTTAAAAATAAAATTTTAGGGCAATAATTATGAAACTTCAATCTCTTATAATTCATTATCAATTTAAAAAATAAACCCTAATTAGTTGGGCCCGACTTATATGATATATTATATGAATATAAATCTATTCAATCATATCATCATAATTCTCACAAATTTTTGTTTACGAGGTATAATTGACAATAAAAAGGGAAAGTGTAATAATTAGCCAAAATTTGAAGAATATTTATGAATAATGAAAAAAATCTTCTATATAAGTGTGATAACCCGAATTTGTATTGCATTATTAACTTACTTTTATGAAAGTACCAATGATTCAAATATAAAAGTTTTCTGGGAATTCATTTGAGAATTCTTATGACTTAATTATGAGGTATTCTAATTAATATCGTTATGATTTTATTTGTGGAATTAAAGTCAGAGCATGACTAAGTGATTCAATAGAAAATTCCATGATTATATGTACAATTATAAGATTTCGATTTTCATGGTTTATGTATAATTAATTGACCTAAATTTATAGAATGATAATTGAGATTATGAAATGTCATTAAGTTTTATTTTTTTATGCTTTTATAAAATCATTCTATGATTTAATTTGCAATCTATAAAATTATTGCAACTTGATTATATTTTATGATGTAATTTTTATGTGGAATGAAATTGAGAAAAGCATGATTAAGTTATTTGATTAGCATTGGGCCATGATTTGAATTTATTAAGTTATTTATTAAATTGTATTTAATATTAAAGTCCATAAACTAAGGTCCAAAGCCCAATAGGATGATCAAACTGAGTATATATATGGAATAGGAGGATTAATTATAGATTAATACTCATAAATTAGGGTATATCAGTTTGGGATTCTCCAGTGAACTACCATCTTTCATTCAATATCCTTATTTCTTCTTTTCTTCCAACTTTCAGGTACTCTTATTGTTTAAAAATTCGAAAGTCATATTTTTGCATCTCCAAATTCTATGAAATATTAATAAGTTGTTCCTTATTTTTAGTTTGATCACCGGTTACAATTTCAACCCGATTGAATATCTATTCTATTTTATATGAATTTTCTACAACTTGATATCCGAATTTACAAATTCCAGCATTTTTTATTTTAAAATTCAGAATATATGATTATGGGTATCCAAATGCTTTGAATTTTGAATATATTGTTAATTCCTATGATTTCAAGTCATATGTAAAATTTTAGATTAATTTCATATCGATCTTATTTTATATAAATTTTCTATTACTCCAAATCCAGATTTATAAAGTGCTACATTTCTCATTTCAAAATTCCGAATACATGTTTATAGTTATACAAATCTCTTTAATTCTTAATATATCTTTCCCATAGGTGTTATTCATCTTTCATAAAAGTTTTAAGTCAAGCCAAATTATAGTTTATGAGTTATGATATTTTTCTTATGGTTGTTCATGATTTATAGCTTCAGCTATTTCAATTTCAAAAATCCAAAATTAATAGTAAATCTTCTAAAAAAGATACAAAAATTTTTTTGTACACTTTTTCATGATTCTAGTTTCTACAGTTCCTGCTTGTACCTCCATATATTTATAAATTATAAAATATTCAATCTTTGTTGCACAGTGGAAATTTACATCGACTAGTCATCAAATCTTCGTTTTAAGTTCGATTGGACTCAAATCAGTGGAAAAATGTCACAAATTTTATTATCTATAGCTGGTGTTGAGACAAACAAAGTTCTGGACTAATATAATGTGCAAAAACTTCAAGAAAAAAATGTGGCTAAGTTTCAATATGAAGCTCGTTTCAAAACCTTTATAAAAATTAGTCTCCATTTCTACTTCCTAAAATGTTTTAAGTCAATTTATACAGTTTTTAGTTAGTAGCATCTCAGTTTTTATAGATTAAAATTTTATTTAATCAAGAGATTAGTAGTAAACAAGTCATCCATATTGTAGGAGCTTCGGAGACCTCGGGTTTAGGACAATGCATAATTGAAGATATCATCCCTACTACTTTAAGAGGTGGGTGAAACTCTCACACCAATCGTGTGTTGTGGTTTGCTAAATTACCCTATAGAGAAATATGCATGATTATATGGAAATTATCTATGATATGCGTTGGTATTGTGAATGTTAAATTTGACATGATGATGGCTTGATGACATTATTCTATGAACAAAATGTTTGACATATATATGTGATGTCTTACCTGTAAAATTTGTGGTAAATCCACACAATGTGTAAGGTATATGGATAACATCGTAAATAGATATGGCTAAGATTGCGGGTATGACCTGTACAAAATTGTGATCAAAAGATCACTTCGGTTAGCTCCCGAACTCATGATGATTGAGTGTGACAAAGTGCATCCCAAACAAGATTGATGTGCTGTTATGTGTCCTATAATAAGTAAATAGTATACATATTACATGATCTATGATTTATGGTCATATATGAAGTGCTTCAATGTACAATGTGCCTCAATGCAATGTAAATTGTTATGTTTTCATGTGTATGTACTCTTGTTGGTAAAAGAGTTAGCCCACGGAGTGTTTCCAACACTCACCCCCTCACATCTTCAGGTAAAGAGGTCAGTAAGGGTAATTTTGGTTGTGGTTTCAACTCCGACTATGTAGGCTTCTCCAATTAATCAAGTGTTTTTAAATTTAAATTATTTTATCAAAACGGTTTATGTTGTGTGATGAAGATTTTTGCACGACCTATATTATGTTTCTTTCACCATATAATTTCTCAATTAAATTTCTTTCTTTCAAAGTAACATCTTTTGGAACATTGAAAAATATTTAAATTAAGTGTCAAATAGTAATGTTCCAAATGTGAATTTGGGACGTTACAATAAGAGCCAACCAATGGTCCACTCCAATGGCCTACCACTTGACTGTTGTCTCTCTTCTCATAAGAAAATTCCCAAAATTCAGTATCTTTCTTAGTTTCCTCCTCTACAATTTCCATTCATAATTGTTCTTGCTATTCATCACTGTTTGTTTCAATGGATTAATGTGGGTTATGTGAAAATTTGTTGAAATAATTTTTTGATCATATTATCGGCATAGGTAAATTCATTGCATTCTTAATCATTTGTTTTTGTTCCCTCTTTTTTTTTTTAGGTAATTTTTACTCCATTATTTGAGATCACTAATTTATTTGAATTTTATTCATTTATTTTTTTGGTGAATTTGTAGTAAAACATTATGTGATTCTTTACTGGAATTCATTACTTAGTGGGTAACATAATTTATTGTTGGAATATGACGCAATATAGTATACTAAAACATGTTTGTTTTTGTTTTCTTATTCTTCATGGTTCAAATTAATTCATAACTTCTTCTATGGAGAATTGACAAGAAAAAAGTGATTCATACCTTCTTCCTCGGTGAATCGACAGTTTTAAATTTTGAGATGTGTAGTTGTTTCATCCTAAAATACTCTTACTAAGATTTTACGATCAATCGTGAAACCTCTTTCTTTTATGATCAATCGTGAAACCTCTTTCTTTTACTATAAATCGTGAAAGCTCTTTCTTTAACAGTTAATAGTGAAAGCTCTTCATTTCATGGTCAATCGTCAAAGCTCTTTTTTATGGTAAATCTTGAAAACTGCTTTCAACTCAATCGGGAAAGCAGCTTTCACGATGGATCGTGAAAGTTCAATCGTGAAAACTAAATCGTGAAAGTTCTTTCACAATCAATCGTGAAAGCTACTTTCACAGTCAATCATTAAAGTTGGACGAAGGAAAAGAGAGAAAGCAATAGAGAGACTTTCACTAGAGAAAAGGAAGAAGATGAACTTACGAGAAGGGAGTAGAGAGAAAGGAGAAAAGAAATTTATAATTGGGAAGAAAAGAGAAGAGAGAGAAAAGGAAGGAGAGAGGAGAAAAAATAAGAAAAATAACTTCCATGACTGAAAAGGGAAGAGGGAGGGGTGAGAGAAGTGGAGAGATGGGTTTTATGATTCTGTAAGTCCAATCGTGAAAACTTCCACGAATAGAAAGAGAAGATAGAGGACAGAGCTAAGTGAAGAGATGAGGTTTCATGATCAAGTCCAATTGTGAATCGTGAAAGTTAGACAGTGAATCGTGAAGGAGAAGGAAAAAAGAGAGTAAATAAGAGCTCACGATTGAGAACAATCGTGAAAGTTACACAATAATTGTGAAAAGGAAGAAATAAGAGAGAGACTTTCACGATTGGGAAAGCCAAGAGAAAGGAGAGAGAAAGCAATACTCACGATAAAGTTGAGAAATGAAAAAAAGAGGAGAGAGAAGAATAAATAAGGTGTACATTCGTCCATAAACTATATATTTGGGTAGAAAATATATTTTTTAATTAAAAAGTTATTTCTTATTAAATGTGGGCGCAGTAAGTAATTTCCACTAATAAATATTTAGTCTTGGAATAGTGAATGTTTAAGTATAGCATTTAATAATCAACATATAAAAAAGTATAAAATTAGATATGTATTACAAATTTTATTTATAAGTATTATTTCAGTTCAAATAAACATATGTTAAATAAAGATACTTAATTAATTTAGTAATGTCAACCTTACCATTTTCGCTTTAATTTTTTTTTTATTATTGTAAATAAGAAAATATAAATCTGAAATTGACGTGCTAGATTAATTTTTATTCGTAATTAATATTTATTTATTTAATATGTTTTGAATAGTTTATCTTAAGTTTTTTATATGTACTCATTTGGAAATTAAAAATAATTTATTCACTTTTTCATAATGTATGTAGTTATAAATAATTTTATACATAATTAAAAAATTAATACCAATTGTTATGAGATCAAATTCTGTAAATTCAAATATATTTATATAGATTAATTAAATTTTATGCCTAATTCCAAATAATTAATATATATAATTTACTCAAAATAATATAAAAAATAGATATTTATATAATTCATGCATATTGTGGGTAGTTACAAAATTTATTATTTTAAAATTTGTTTAAAATGATAAGAGATTATGTCATGCAATTACATAATTTACCATAAAGAATAGAATATACCAAATAATTTAATTTAATTAAAGATTGATTAAGAATTAATTATTATTATAAATAAAGGTAAATTTATTATGTATGTTAATTACTTGATACATGACTATTTATTATTAAATGCAAATTTGACATAATAATAAAAATGACGAAAATTTGACAACATAAAATAGTCAACTAAAATATTTAAAAATTTTGAATATTAAAATATGAATGAAAATCTATTATTTTTAAAAAATAAAATGCTAAAAGTTTAATATTTAATATATTGAAAAATATGAGTATTGAAGTAAATCTTAAAACAAAATAATAATTTTAAAACTTGAAATTTACAGAAAATCTTTTAAAATCTTGAAATAATTGAAAAAATGTTTAAAAATCTAAATATTAAACGTAAATTTGTAAATTATTTTTATTAACATTATTATTTAAAAATCTTAAAATGAAAAAGTTACTTTCACGATCTGGATATTAAAGACTATGTGACTTTTTAAAGATTTTATCTAATATTCTTTTTTATAAAGTAATTTTCAGGTTTTACTTTGAATTTTAAAGTTTTTTATAAAAAAAATTCTTTGTGAATATAGATTCCCCATTTAGTTGCTTTCATTCAACAATATAAATTAGAAAAATCGGTAATGTACCATAATATAAGTTTTTCATATAAATAAGTAATTATTAGGTCAAACTTTCCTTTTATGTAAATATTTGTATGTATTTTTATTTATTAGGATTGGCATAATTTTATTTATTAGAAAAATATTTAATATAATTTTTTTTAAGGTAGTGTATGCCGTTTTTAAAATTAAACTGTATTTTTTGGCATGATTATCAAACGGTTCTGTTTTTCCGCCCAAAAGATATATATATATATATATATATATATATATATATTTGAAATAATTAATTAGTTGATGTTATGTAAGTCAACATTTTTAGAGAATTTAATATTTTCCTTATTAGAAAGTCAATAACTATATATATATATATATATATATATATTTTTTTTTTTTTTTTTTTGAATTGTAAGATGTATGTGTTATAATATTGTGTTAAGTAATAGGATTATTTTTTCTAATATATTAATTAGTTAGGCTGAGTTTAATATTAAATTTAATTAAAAAAAAAGTATAACTCAATCTAAGGTTATTATATATATTATAATAGTTTTTAAAGTAAGATAATGTAATTATTTATGCTAAATTAAATTGAAGTTACTCTTTTAATTTTTATATGATATATCTTATGTATTTAAGTGATTATAATATAATTAGTGCGGCTCAATCTAAATTTAAGTATAATTGAAAAAATAAAAGTCTTATTATCGTAAATATATTAGTCCATATATGTATTATAATTCTATTCAATTTATTTATTATCTTTCATAAATGTATATGGTATTGATAAATTACATAAAAAAGTTATGTTACTAGGTTATGTAATTTACATCTAATATATCGGATATGCTTTATTCATAATAAGATATTACGACAATTAAGGAAAAGTTTCGTAAATCAAGGCTAAATTGATCCGTATATGAATCTAAATAACTGAAAATCAAGGCTAAATATTCATTAATGTAATTGTAAGGAATTATCACCCATTTTTATAAAAATAAAATAAAATAAATAAATTTAAAGGTTCAATAACATATAATTTTTTAAAT
The DNA here is from genome assembly GCA_028749325.2 of Caryopteris x clandonensis. Lineage (NCBI taxonomy): Eukaryota > Viridiplantae > Streptophyta > Magnoliopsida > Lamiales > Lamiaceae > Caryopteris > Caryopteris x clandonensis. Next base: position 2,652,379 of record JAPYKT020000034.1, on the reverse strand, counting down.
TAGAAATAAAGTTTATTAATTACATTAAATGCTTTTATAAGATTTCACAGTTATTGTTAATTTCATATATTTTAAGCTGTATAGATAGAATCATTACTATCTTTAATTATTTATATTTACTTATTAATTAATTCAGTCTTATTTATGCAATAATTATATACTTAATTACAAATATGTATGTAATGTAAACACGTTTGTGTTTTGTGCATAAGGAGACAAGAAAGTCTTTATAAATTTATTAATTATATAAATCAGTTGAAATTTGCAAACTTTATGTATAAGATTGAATCTATTAAAGAGTTTTACATTAACAATGAATATTCTAACACACACATATATAGTAGAACGCATATCACTTTTTAAACGACCTGCATTTTCCATCTTATTTTTAAAGTTTTTGTAATACACATTAATTGATTAATTATATAATGACACGTCGTTTAAATTGATCATATATATGACATTTTATGTAACTAGACTCATATTAGTTTATTTTACACAATATTTAATCAATTATTTTACTATATATTAGTTTTAAATAATATAATATAAATAGTTTACCTAATTAATTATGAATATAATTGATAAAAATCAATATTATTGTTTACTAAATACGCTGCCTTTTTATAATAATTCAATAACTAAATAATAATTATTGAATATTATTATGCTTGATAATAACTAAATTGGCACTTTTACAGAATACATCAATTAATTATAAATTTTGAAAAATATTTTAAAACCCGATTATAATGTATGCATTATGTGTATTATTTTTTAAAAATTATGTCTGATTTTAACGTAATTCAACAACATTCTACATAAAAATTGGAGAGAACGTGTTAGTTTGAATTTATATTTGGATTTTGTTTACTTTGAATTTTGAACAGTTTGACGTACAACTTAGTTTTCTTTAGAATGAATTTATGCCATGATTATTTATATTGTTGATTACATTAGTACTGTGATTATTATTTTGTGTGCATTTTTTAAATTTTATTTATACATTACTTTTTCTGTTTATGTTTTCTTTTAAAAAATTAATATTTACGAGAATAATCATTTCTCCAAACCACATATTAATTGTAATTCTTTAATATATAAAAATATTGATAGGTTGCATTTGTATTAATATTCAATAATTAGTACTTATATCATGTTTTTAGTTTTTTTTTTTTTTTGGTAAACACCAATGTTTCCTACATTTCAATTTAAAAAATTACATTTATGTTTAATTTTATTATCAATGATAAAATATTTAGTAATGATTAACAAAGAAATATTTTTTATATAAATTTTTATATATACTTCCATACTTTTCAGTTATAAAATCACATTATCATAGTTTGTTTTTAAATTAGTCACAAAATAAGTTTAACAGACAGATACTTTTTTTTTTAATTAAATTATTACATTATATTTGCAAACACGTGATAGTGTTTAAATTTGATGAATTGAATTTAAAAAAATCAATTAATCACACATATGGTAATAAATTTTTTGATCTTATATCACATAACAATAGTTTATATATAAAATACTTCCAATACACTATTAATTAAGAAAAGAAAATTTTACCTATTAATTATTCCATTATTACATACTTTTTGACACAAAAATTTGTGATGAATATTGATTCAATGAAAAAAAAATCATATTTTGACTATTAACATATTTTTTTAAGATTACATAATATATATAACAAATAAATTATTCTAAACTTTTCTTAATCATTAATTAACAAAAAAATTTGAAAATGTTTCCCCTAAACGAATGTTATTTTTTTTGAATTAATAATTATTATATAAAATATTAATCATTCTTAATATTTTTCAAATTAGAGTACGTACATATACATGCATTATTAACTATAAATGACCAATACATATAGGGCTAGCAATTTGCCACACGATCTGCCAATCCAACATGAACCTTACAGGAATATAGCAGGTTAGAATTGACCCTTAACGAGTTCAGACCGAAAATGGGTCAAACTCGAATAGAAAAGGGATCAAGTCGGGTCAACCCGCTAACCTGTATAATTATAATTTTTCTAAAAATTATTTTATTATAATTTCATAGAGTATGAAAGGTAATAATTTTTAAAAAATTATGTATATAGAGATGAAAAAAAACTCTATCACGTTATATTATATATTGTTCATTTCAGTTATTATTTTGTGAACATATATAATTGTACATTCACAAATATCATAATTCATTTATTTTTATAAGTTTTCATATAATTTTATAATATTTTTTATTATTCAAGTTCAATCGAGTTGGTCGAGTCAACCAACAGAATAAATGGGTTGTATTCAAGTAATAATTCTTGACACGAGAAGTTAACATGTCAGCTCTGGGTTAATGCAAAATCTGTAATAACTATATCCTCGTTCTATCCGCAAACCCGCGATCGGACCTATTTGACACCGTTAACTATATGGTATTATAGAGCTTTATTTAAATCAATTATATATAATCAATATATTATTGTTGTTGTTGTTGTTGTTGTTGTTGTTGTTTAAAACTAATTATATTTTCAAAATATTATATAAAAAATATAAATTATCCAATTATACAATAATAAATAAATACAATATTTTAATAATAATATATGTTTATATTTTAAAGTAAAAATCAATTATTATATAATTTTAAATTAGAAAATATAATTTTTAAATATTTTTACAATACAAATTGTGCAACGCACGAGTGCAATAGTATTTTAAACTAAACTCATAAAAAAAATTATATTTTAAATATAATATTTTATTTTGATATATACAATATTAGTATCGAATTAAAGATCGTAAAAAGAAAGTTAATATAATATATCACATTTCAAAAAAGAATTTATATCAAAAGAATCATTTGAATTTTAAAATTTAGATAAAAAAAATAACTACTTTTTTCCTACATATAATATTTTTAAAGATATTTTTAAGTAAAAAATGCATAACATTTCTTGAAGTGGTATGTGCCAATTTAAAATATTTTTAAGATTTTTTATATTAAATATAAATAACTTTTTATTATGGTAAGATACAACAAAATTCTTATTTTCAAAGTTTCTACTTCTATATTAAGTAAGAATTTTATAAAGTACAAGTTTAATTTGTGCATAACACCACCGACAAACTGACCATAGAGTTTGACCAAACTATAGAAAATTAGGGCCCGACCTCACGGCATAAATAGGGCGCTTATATATTAAAGCAACTAAATAAGTGAGAAAATCAAATTAATAAATCTAAATATCAACAAAAAAATTATTAATTTAATAAACAAAAAAATTAATTATTTAGAAAGAGTTAATATAAAGATTATTTAATGGATAAAATTATTAACATCTAAAATTATTTAAAAAGCACTCAATAAAAAACCAAATATATAAGAACACATAACAAATCCCCAATAATTATATATTTTGGATAAGACTTAACAATTTCACGCTGCATTTCTAAACAGCTTTACCCTTCTTTATACACACTAGATATTCGTCCGTGCAATGCACGCGATAAAATATATTTAATTATATTAATAATATATTATAAAATTATATTATTGTTACATAAGATTATAGAATACATAAGTAATATCAAAAAACTTAAAATATATAATTATATAACAAAGTAAGGGATCATGATTTAAACAAAATACTTATGAAACATAGAGTACAAAGAAAAAAATCATAGATTTTGCGTTTGACTTACACATCTTTGTAGATAAAAAATTTACATGATACAAAAAGAAATTAATATAATATATTTCTAAAAATATTTTTTGTGTATTTAATTTTCTTTTTTATGATAAAATCAAATATCTAATAGTATTCACAATATGCTATAGATATAAGAAATTAGAAATCTTAAATTTTCACTCAAATTAATTTGAAGTATAGTTTTATAGGTATAGTGCGTTGATATTCTCAAAAAATTTCTCTAATAGATGAAAAATACAAATTATACAACGAAGTGAATTTTAGAATTTAAATTCAATCCAACCTAATATAGATCTCAAAGACAATACAAATATTTAAAATTAATAAATATATATATATACACTTCAGTAATATAATATCTTCAATTTATGAAATATTTATTATTATTATTATTATTATTATTATTATTATTATTATTATTCTATAAAAATATAAAAAACTATTTAATATTTTGTATTTGTCTCCAATTCATATAAGAATTTCACCCATTTTTATTCAAACGTAACCCATATTTCAAATAAAATGAAATAATTTAACTCATAAAAAAATATCTTATATTTTAAATATAATATTTTATTTTAATATGTACAATATTAGTATCAAATTAAAGATCGTAAAAAGACGATTAGTTTGATATATCACATGTCAAAAACATATTTGTAACAAAATAGTTATTTAATTTTAAAACTTTAGTTAAAAAATACTTCTTATTTATATAAAACTACTTTTTTTTTTTTTTTAACATGTTATTTTTCTTACTATATTTTTTAAGTAAAAAAATGCATAAATTTTTTAGAAGTGCATATGTTTGTTTAGCATTTTTTAGGGGTTATTTTTATATTACTAGGGTTAATATCGTAAACCAACCTGACCTATAGCGTTTTTTTTTTTCCATCTGGTACTTGAGGGAAAAAATGTATCAAATTGCTTTATGTTCTATATGCATTGACCGGTTATAACCCTATCTTTTTTAAAATGAGTTTTTTCTATGAACATTGCAACACATGGCCAACACTAAATGCCGTTCTCTTGTACCATCATATTTTCCTATTTGAATCTATACAAACAATGCCGAGATTATGCAGATACTCCAACACCATCACTAATTCTACGACATGAAATCAGATTCCATTTTGTAACATTTGGAATTGGTTTTTGTACTCTTATGATCTGACATAATCTCACTTTAGACATTTATACCGTTAAAAAACTACATGTACAACTCACAAGTTGCAATGTTCGTCAGAAAAACAACCTTTAAAAAGATAAGGTTGTAACTGGTCAAAATCATATAATATTTAAAGCAATCAGGTACATTTTTTACCTCGGGTACCAAATGAAAAAAAAAACGTTATAGGCCAGGTTGGTTTTTGGTGTCAATCCTTTAAAGTAAGGCCTTATTTGCTTTACTTGATAGAATAATGTTTGATACATGATACTTGGATTTGTTATCCAATATTATGTATCACTCTTATGTTTGTTTTGCAAAGTTGCAATACATAATATCCCATACTAATATGTAATATGGTGTTTGGTTCCATATATTAAAATAAGTAAATTATAAATATTGGCTGTTATACCCACTAATATTTGCAATACTAAATATTTTACTCATATCTCTATTTTGATCAAAATAAAAGTCCACAATTTGCTTATAGATATTTTTGCTCTTGTATAATATTTTTAGTAATTGAACAAGCTCAACAAAAATTCCAATAATTTATTTACAAATTTTTATGTTTGATATGGAATAGCTCCCCAGCCAATAGAAAAATGCAGTCCGAAGTGGATCTTTTACTGTCTTGGCATACAGCAAAAGAGAAAATTACAAAATTAGTCCTCTATCCTTTGGACAGTCCCTAAATTAGTCCTTTATCTTTTTACTTCACCAATTTCGTCCTCTATCTTTTTCAAAGCTCGATTTCAGTCCTATTTTTTATGAGAATTAATAATGTTGTCATAAAAAGCATGTACCTTTCACGTAACCTCAAATTAATTGGCGGTTTATAATATTTTGGCCAGCTCGATTATGTAGGGGTGTTAGTATAGAATATCACGCCACGTTAGACCAGATTGGAGGACTTAAAAGAACAAAAACAACAACTCATTCTGCAAATTTTAAGAACCATTTTTTATGTATTCTAGGGTTTATGAAATTGGGGATACAATTTGGTTTGGTTGCTCTACAAAATTTAAGGGCTTTAAGAGAGTACAAAAGTTCTTGACAGATTGAGACATGTATTGTTGGGACATATTATAGTTATTCACTTAGGCTTCAATTTACTTTATATGTAGTTGGTTGATTTTAAGACGTGTGTAAAGTTTTGCAAGAGCCATATATTTATTATAGTAATATTGCTTGGTTTACATGGGTGGGAGTAAAATTGACGTACAGTGCAATTAAAAAGACTTGAGTGTTTTGTTAATATTTTAATATTTATGCTAGTATTTATTTGGAATACATCATGTTTGATTACAATCTTACCACATCATTATCCTCCAATTTGGTTTGACGTAACGTGATATTCCACGCTAGCACTGCCACGTAATTAAGCTGATCGAAATATTATAAAGCCAAAATTTATTTGAGATGACGTGAGAGGCACATACTTTTTCCAACAACGTTATTACTTCTCATAAAAAATAGGACTGAAATCAAGCATTAAAAAAGATACAAGATGAAATCGGTAAATTAAAACGATACGGGACTAATTGTGGACCTCCTAAAAGGTACAGGACTAATTTTGCAACTTTCACTCATACAAAATCATAATCAAAATACTAGATGATCTTCAATTAATTTGATTTCCTATATGTAAGCATGTAATCCTCATTTCTTTATAGGTATTTGATAACTTATTTGGCTTCTTTCTCGTGATCCGTACCAAAGTTGCTTAAATATCTACAATCATATTAACAACAAAAATTATATCAAATCTTGTATAAACCTGATCATACATGAAATTTCCAATAGCCGAAGCATAAAGAATCTTTTCCATTTCCTAAATCTCAAGATTAGTTTAAAGGCATTGATTGAATACTGAATTTGTTTCTTTAGCCACATGGGTGTTTGTTGGCTTGCAATTTGCAAGTCATATTTTTGCCATATATTTTCTATATATTCCTCCAGAGACAGTCTAAGAATGTCCGAGAAAGGTCCAGGTGTATCTGGATTCTCAAAAAATAAATAGACCTCCCTAAGATCTTCCATCTCAAATTTCATTGATAGAAATATATTGGTATTGTGCAGCAAACCTGAATCATTAGTGGCATGCAGTATGTCATCAACATACAACATCAAGAAATAACCTTATTCCTATAAAACTTGTGATACACAATTATCAACAATATTTTTCTCAAAACCAAATGAGACAATTATGATATAACTAACAGGAAGTATGTTATATAACATTAGTTCTTGAGGTTGTTGAGTTTGCCCTACTTGGTTGGAAAAAAAAAATCAGTATATTATCCTCTGAAAAGGTAATATCTCTAACATTATTTCTCCCCGAAACTCAACATTCTCAAAGAACAACGCATTTTTCTTCTAAAAATAAACATATTTGTGGGATCAGAAAACTTAAAACCCTGGAGATTTCTAAATAAACAATAAAGCACTTGCTTACTGTTTTGAAGTCCAATTTCTTTTTATTTGGGCTATAAGACCTAGCCTCACCTAGGCATCCCCAAATGTGAAAGTGATTTAGAGTAGGCTTTTGGCTAGTCCAAAGCTCAAATAGTATTTTGGTGGTTGCTGTAGTCCGTACCCTATTGAGAATCTATGTACGCTACAACATTTAATCTCTCTTCCCAGAGTGATTCTTGTAAAGAAGAATGAGTAATCATACTTCGACCATATCCTTTAAAGTCTTTTTTCATACTAGGCGACCTCAGCACGGTATACTAAGGGACAACTCCACAATCTTTTTGGAAGATAGAAAAGGGGCCTGGACATTGTTCTCCTAAATCATCATATCTACCGTAGTACTCACCATCATAGTTAAACCAGACTCTTTTAATTTTTTTTTTTTGAGTTGATTCTCAACATGAACTTAAATACTTTGAACATTTCAATGCCTTGAACTTTTTATGAATTAGAAATAGATGTTCGTATCATGTCTATGAATAATACAAAGTAACTTTGTCCATTTCAAGAAGCCTTAAGAAATGGTCCACAAATGTCTGTATATATCAATTCTAAGATGTTTGTAGCCTTATTTGCACCTAATGTCTTTTATTTTGTCTAGTTTTCTTTGATACACTCAACATATACATCATTCTCCAAAAGGTCAACTATATTCAAAATACTATCTCATATAAGTCTCTTAATCCTGGTTTTTCTAGATATGACCTAAACGCATGTTAAATTAAATATTTTTGTTAAATTCATTCATTTTCATGCATAACATTATTTGTTAGAGTTAAGTCTCGTAACTAAAGCTCGATTTCATAACTAGTTAAATGATGACCATTAATACAGTTACAGTTCGGCCCATAATATATATATATATATATAGCCTTTAATAAGTTTTCTGCCCAAATTGAAATAAATGAAACTAATAATTTGTTAGTCCACTTTTAGAATTCTTAGCCTAAGATTTCTCCCTCAATGTTACAAGGAAGGAGAAGACCTTCTTCCTAAAAATTAGGAATCAAGAATCAAGGGAAAATAATTTGTCTTCTACCTTAATTAAACCAATGATTTCTCCTATAAATTACAATACCCTGCTCCTTTAGTAATCACACAACCATTCAGCAATAATACAAAGGTAAAATATAGATTATATTTGTATTTTTCTTCTTCACTATATTGTGCAAGGGCTTCTCCAAGCATATAACCTAATTCTTCCAGCAGACTGCCCGTCGGAACACCACCATCGCCTTTTCCCGGCAACATCTCACACTCTCCTTGAAAGATTTGAGGGAGGAGCTGATGCACAGGAGCGAGAGAGAGCAAGTAGTGAGAGAGCAAGAGGATGAGAGAGAGAGAGAGGAAGGAGAGAGAGAGAGAGAGAGAGAGGGGGGTAGGTATCAAGATGTGAGGAGGCAAGAGAGAAAAGAAAAAAAAGAAAAGAAAAGGGGGGAGAGAAGGGGTTGTCGGCTGGGTTGGTGAAGGGTTTGAGAATTTAATTTCTTATTCCAATATTTTTATACAACCCTTCCAATTTTCTTAAATTTCACAATCTACCCCATTCCTCTTAAGCTTCTATCTTCAGCCCAAATGATTTTTGTTTTCTTTGAGATGTCTTTCAAATTTTGTTGAAATCGTATTTGCAACCAAAATATTTTTAACATGAATAATATATAAATATCTAAATTCATATCGTAATAATTCAAATTCTGTAATTCTTTCAATTCCCTTTCAATCGTGGTTACGAGGCTTAACGTACATTCATTCACACATTTACCATTCAAGTCAGTACTTCTTTAAGGTGGGGTTTTTATTTCAATATTGTCGAATTTAAATGCTTAGAATGTTTTTGCTTTATATATGTGTTGTGTGGATTTTATGTGATCCGTTTGTTGATCCAACAATATTATGTGATGAGTTGATCAAACAAAGATATGTGATCTGTTAGTCGATCTTGCAATTTATATTGTTATGATCCACATTCTACTTATATATACTGCTTACTTGCTTGTATTTATATTTGATAATTTAAACCCCATGAGTTGGAGATTGTTCACCCCTATGAAATTTAATATTTCAGGATGAAGGAGCGGGAGGTGAACCGGATGGATGTTGGTGTGATTTATTAAAATAATCTCGTCATGAACAAGAATCTTACCTTTATGACTTTTGGGTTTATTTAAACAATTTATTTTAATTTCGCATTATTCTTATTATTGATCTGGTTTGAATTTATTGAATGTTTCAATTTATTTCGAATTTTGATCATTTACTATGTTTTAACATCCTAAGATCTACTTGGAGCGTGATTATTGTTTTATTTTATTTTCTCTCTTTAAAAATAAAATTATTTTTCCAAGAAAAATACTTTTATAAAATAAGGGTTGTTACATTTGGTATCAGAGCAATTACATTCCTAAATACAATAAATGTGTTGAGTAAAAAATAGTCGGTATTTATATTTAGAGTCAAGTAAATATTTTGGGTTTCTTTAAGAATCAATTTGAAAATACTCACCATCCATCCTACATTCATTGCCCGAATCTAAGGTATGATACTTGTCGTTATCCATCTATGCATCATCACGCTTATTTAATTATCATTTCACCATAATGATGAAAATATGACACATGCATTCATGATTCGTGTGTGGTGGAAATGTGCATGGCAAGGACACGAGAGACAACCCGTAAACATGTTTGGGTTGAGGTCAGACCTTCTTCGTTAGCACGTCGGGATTGGTGGGATAACCCGCAGTATCCAAAATTGCCCCTTATTATATTCTCAATAAGATTGATAAGTGGATTGAAGTTGGTAAGGTGGGTTTTCCTTGGAACAAGTTAAATATTTGATTGAAGTCCTACAAGACAAATGGGGTTAGAGTTATGGGTGGAATCCCTCACTCGATCTAAAGAAGAGAAAGAAAGAGTGGACAAATTTCAGTTTGTGGCTGGAAAGGTTTTAGAACTACATGCCAGGAATGAAATTCCTGAAGCTGATTCAGAAGAGGATCTAGAGGAGGATCCTGAGGAGGAACCAGAAGAGGATCTTGAAGAAGAACCAATGGAAGAGAAACCTGAATTACAACTTAGAGAGAGCTTTCGCAGTAGCAGTGTGATGGTGCCCGAACCTGGAAGTGATCCGGACCGACCCATTATTATCAATTAGTTTTGTAGTTTGCATATTAGATTGTTGGTCAATGTTTTTCCCTTGTTTTTTGATGTTATTTCTTTTTCTTTCCATGTTTCGACTTTTATGATATGAATAAATTTGCTTATTTATGTTATACGAAAGTGCTCTCTTTTCCTTCTCCCATTTTTTTCTTTTCTCTCTACCTCTTTCTTCATTTTTCTTTTATGCGATTCAATTCACGACTTACAAATTAGAATTCTTGTGAAAATAGGAACCTTACCACCTAAAAGAGACAATATTCCTATTAACAATGGTCAAGAGGGTCAAAATGAAGCACCTGATAATCAACAACTTTTGGCGAAACTCGCAGTCCTCTTGCAAGGAGCACACATTAATGCAAACACCACTCAAGAAGTATCCCAAGCTCAGATATCACTCAGTTCAACCACTTCAAGCCCTTTACTTTCCTTGGAACAGAAGGGCCAACTGCCATTGAGGAATGGATGCTCACTCTTCAGAGTATCTTTGATTACATGGCATGCATGGATGCACATAAATTGTCATGTGCAACTTTTCAACTTAAAGGCGATACACGTATGTGGTGGAATGACTACTGGAGACTCAGAACGCCAGAGGAGCGCAATCAATTGGCATGGAATGGTTTCAAGGAGATAGTGATACATATATATTACCCACGTGTATGCTAGGATAAGATCGAGAGGGAGTTTATGAGCTTCATCAAAGGAAATTTGACTATGATCGACTATGAGTATAGGTTCAACCATCTATGCCATTTTGCTCCACATCTGGTGGACACACCACAAAAGAAAGATCTGAGATTTCATGATGGGTTTCGTGCTGAGATCCGCCACCACCTTGCAGAACTCGGAATGATGACTTATGTAGAGGCAGTGGCAAGAGCGGAGAACATATCCGCGAGTATTGAAATGGAAAGGGAAAGGGTCAGGGAAGATGGCAAGATCGCAGGAGTGGAAGTCAGGGAAATCAATTCTAGAAAAGCATAAATGATGAATCATCTAGATCCAGGCTGTAAGCAGACTTCCTTGCATGACCTAAATGTAGGAGGGGACACAGGGGTGAATGTTTACTCGGTCGGAAAAAGTATTATCGATGCCACGAGCCTAGGCATACCATACATAATTGCAATTGCCCAAAGAAATAGACTGTACAAGGTGGAAAGGCAAGGATGTTTGGAATTACTCAAAAGGAGCCTGAGCAAAACCCAAACACTATGTTAGGCATGTTAAGTGTATCTAGAATGCCTGCTTTATTATTTTTTTTACACAAGAGCCACACACTCATTTATCTCCATGAAATTTTGTTCTTTAACTAGTTTAAAAAGTGGTAGAGCTACTGAACCTCTCAAGATCAGTATACCTTTGGGTAAAGCAATAAATGTTATCTCAATGGTTATGAACATCGATATAAATGGACTTAGTTTAGAAGCTTATTTATTTGTAGTTGATATGAACGATTTTGATGTTATCTTGGGTATGGATTGTTAAGTAAACACCGACCCAATATTCAAAGTCTTGAAAGGATGATTACTTTGCGATCACCGAATGACGAGGAAGTGGTTTTTCAAAGGACGAAGTTCAAAACAATTACTAGTATTATCACACCAATGAAGGCTACGAAGATACTTAGGAAAGGTGGATGTCAAGGCTTTTTTGTGAACATGGTAGGAGTTTCATCTGCAAAATCGACAGTTACCTGCGATAAAAGATTTTTCAGATATGTTTTTGAAAAATCTACCAGGATTGAACTGGATAGAAAAGTGGATTTTACCATAGATCTGATACATGGAGTTGCACCGATGCCTAAAGACCCCTACCGAATGGCACCAAAAGAGTTACAGGAGCTGAAGGTTCAAATTCAGGAGTTACTTGAGATGTGTTTTATTTGACTGAGTGTCTTACCTTGGGGCACTCCAGTTTTGTTTGTAAAGAAGAAAGACGCGTCAATGAGAATGTGTATTGATTATCATGAACTCAACAGACTCACGATAAAGAATAAATATCCACTTCCAAGGATTAAAGATCTTTTCGACCAACTAAGGGGTGCGAGAGTGTTCTTCAAGATTGATATGAGGTGTGGATATCACTAGTTAATGATAAAGAGTGGAGACATTCCAAAAACAACATTTAGAACTCGATATGGTCACTATGAGTTCGTAGTGATGCCTTTTGGTTTGAGCAACGCACCGGCAGTCTTTATGAATTTAATGAATCGAGTGTTCCATTCTTTCTTGAATCAGTTTGTTATAGTTTTTATAGATGACATCCTAGTGTATTCAAAGAGTAAGGAATAATATGAAAACAATCTTAGGATGGTTTTGCACATACTTCGCAAAGAGAAGCTATATGCAAAGTTCAGCAAATGTGAGTTTTGGATAGAATGAGTGGTATTTCTAGGGCATGTGGTTATTGCTCGAGCTCAAAGATTGAGACAGTAAATTATTGAAAGGCGCCGACCAATACAAATGAAGTTTGTAGTTTCTTAGGACTTTCCAGATACTACTGGAGATTTATTGAAGGTTTCTAGAGATTATCCGGACCAATGACTCGGTTAACAAGAAAGGAGAAAAAGTTTTTATGGAACGAGAAATGTGAGAATAACTTTCAAGAGCTGAAGCATATCTTAACCTCAGCACCAGTACTGACGATCCCAGACCCAACAAAAGGCTTCGTAATTTACATTGATGCATCAAAATAAGGTTTGGGATGCATTCTCATGTAGCAAGGAAAGGTTGTGGCATATGCCTCTAAACAATTGAAGCAACATGAAGTGAATTATCCAACACATGACCTTGAATTAGTTGCAGTATTACACGCCTTGAAGATTTGGCGACATTACATTTACGATGGAAAGTGTGAGATATATACAGACCACAAAAGTCTAAAATATCTTTTCACACAAAAGGAGTTGAATATGAGGTAAAGAAGGTAGTTAGAACTTGTGAAAGACTACAATTGCACAAGTCGCTACTACCCTGAGAAGGTGAGCTTGGTGGTTCATGCGCTCAGCCAAAAGGCTAAGGGTGGATTAGTTTGTATCTTGACGAAGGAAGAACAACTAATCAAAGAGTTCTCAAGGATGAGCCTCGAGATTGTGGAACCCCCAAGGACTATAAAGGCATTTCTAACAACATTGATGGTGACACCCACATTGAGGGAAATGATTAAAGAGAGTCAATCCAAAGAAGAGAACTTGCAAAAAGTGAAAGAGCACATACTTGCAGGAGAAGATTAGGGGTTTGTTGTGGCGAATGATGGAACATTATATTTTGACAAAAGGATTTGTGTACCAAAAGATTTGGGGATGAGGAAGGAAATTTTAATAGAGGCTCATAGTATCCCTTATACTGCTCATCTCGGTAGTACCAAGATGTACCAAGACTTAAGGAGAACTTTTTGGTGGGAAGGTATGAAGAATGATGTGGCTGAGTTTGTAAGGAAATGTATTACTTACCAGCAAGTGAAAACCAAACACCAACGACCTTTTGGATTACTAAGATATCTTCACATTCTGGAGTGGAAGTGGGAGAACATATCTATGGACTTCGTCGTAGGGCTACCTCAGTCGAAAAGGGGGAATCATGTTGTTTGGGTGATTGTGGACCGACTTACAAAAATCAGCACACTTCATTCCTGTTAAGATGAACCTCTGAGTTGAACAATACACTCAAATTTATGTTCGAGAGGCATTGAAATTACACGGGGTTTTGGTATCCATCGTATCAGATCGAGTCTCACGTTTTACAAAATTTTGGAGAAGCATACAAAAAGTCATGGGGACCACATTAAGTTTCAGCACCGCCTACCATCCTCAAACTGACGGGCAGTCTGAAAGGACGATCCAGATTCTAGAAGACATGTTGAGGGCATGTGTTCTTGATATGGGAAATAATTAGGAAAACTTTTTGCCTTTGGTAGAGTTCGCCTACAACAACAATAATTAGTCAACGATAAGTATGGTGCCATATGAAGCACCATACGGAAGGAAGTGCAGATCACCTGTGTATTGGGATGAGGTTGGAGAGAGAAAATTATTGGGATCGGAAATGGTGAAGGAAGCGATAGACGTCGTCAATACAATATAAGAAAGAATTAAAATGGCATAAGATCGATAGAAATCATATGCAGACAAACAAAGGAAAGATTTGGAGTTTAATGTCGGGGATAAGGAATTTTCTTAAGGTGGCACCAATCAAAGGAGTTATACGTTTCAAAAAAAGAGGAAAGTTAAGGCCAAGATATGTACAACCGTTCGAAATCCTTGACAAAATTGGAGACTTAGCTTATCGTTTAGCTTTGTCTCTAGATTTTTTTGTTGTACATAATGTTATTCACGTCTCCATGTTAAGGAACATTCATGATCCTAGTCACATTGTCAATCATTCAACTTTAGAAGTGAATAAAGACTTATCTTACGAGGAGAAGCCCGATGCCATCCTAGATCGCAAATTTCACCTACTCCAAACAAAGACATTATTCTAGTCAAGGTCCAATGGAATCGTCACAGCAAAGAAGAAGCCACATGGGAATGAAAGGATGAGTTGCAAATTAAATATCCAGATTTTAACTTCCTAGGTATGACATGAGTTTTTTAGGATGAAAATTCTCTAACGGGGGTAAGATGTAATGCCCAACATTTTTTATGTGATATTTTATTGGTTAAATTTATTCATTTTCATGCATAACATTATTTGATAGAGTTAAGTCTCGTAGCTTAAAATCCGATTTCATAACTACTTAAATGAGGACAATTAACATAATTAGAGTTGGGCCATAATATATATATATATATAGCCTTTAATAAGTTTTCGGCCCAAATTAAAATAAATGAGACTAATGATTTGTTGGTCCACTTTTATAATTCTTAGCCCAAGATCTTTTATAGCTAAAGTTTCTTTTAGCCCAAATTACTAAGAGAGCTCTAGAGAAAAAAAATCAAAATCTGCAGATTTTTTTTCTTTTAACCACGTTTTTTTTTTCTTCCTCAATGTTACAAGAAATGAGAAGACCTTCTTCCTAAAAATTAAGAATAAAGAATCAAGAATCAAGAATCAAGGGAAAAAATGTTTTTTACCTTAATTAAACCAATGACTTCTCCTATAAATTACCAGACCCTACCTTTTTAGTAATCACACAACCATTTGACAATAATACAGAGGTAAAGTATTGATTATCTTTGTATTTTTTCTTCACTCTACTGTGCAATGCTTCTCCAAGCATATACTCTAATTCTTCCGGTGGACTGCCCGTTGGAACACCACCATCGCCTTTTTTCAGCAGCATCTCACACTCCCCTTGAAAGATTTGAGCGAAGGGCTGCTGCAAAGGAGTGAGAGAGCAAGAGGATGAGGAAGAGAGAGAGAGAGAGAAGGGTATCCTGATGTGAGGAGTGAGAGAAGCGAGAGGATGAGAGAGAGAGTGAAAGGGAGAGAGCAGAAATAGAGAGAGAGAGAGAGAGAGAGGGGGGTATCCTGCTGTGAGAGGAGAGAGAGAGAGAGAGAGAGAGAGGTATCCTGTGGTGGGAGGCAAGAGAGAAAAGGAAAAAAAAGAAGAGAAAAAAAAAAAAAGAGAAAAGGGGGAGAGGAAGGGATGTCGGCTTGGTTGGTGAAGGGTTTGAGACTTAATTTCTTATTTCAATATTTTTATAGAACCCTTTCAATTTTCTGAAATTTCAAATTTTACCCCACTCATTTTTAGACTCCTGTCTTCACCCTAAATGTTATTCATTTTCTTTGAGTTGTCTTTCAAATTTTGTTGAAATCATATTTTCAACCAAAATATTTTTAACATGAATAATATATAAATATCTAAATTTATATTGTAATTTTTTCAATTCTCTTAATAATTTAATCATTTATTTACTAGGTTTAAATACATATAATGTAGGAACAGGTAAACGTAACACACATTCATTCACGCATTTATCATTCAAGTTAGCACTTCTTTAAGGTGAGGTTTTTATTTCAATATTGTCAAATTTAAATGCCTAGAACATTTTTGCTTTATATATGTGCTCTATAATTTTTATGTGATTCGTTAGTTGATCAAAACAAAGATGTGATTCATTAGTTGATCAAAACAAAGATATATGATCCGTAAGTCGATCTTACAATTTATATTGTTATGGTGCACATTCTGCTTATATATACTGCTTATATATACTGTTTATTTTTTGTATTTAAATTTGACAATTTAAACTCCCACGAGCTGGAGGTAGCTCATCCCTATGAAATTTAATATTTCAAGATGAAGGAGCGGGCGGTGAACTGAATGGATGTTGGTGTGATTTAGTAAAATAATCTCGTATATATGAACAAAAATCTTACATTTTTTACTTTTGAGTTATTTAAACGATTTACTTTAATTCCGTATTATTCTTATTATTGATTTGGTTTGAATTTATTGAATGTTTCAATTTATTTCGAGTTTTGATCAGTTGCTATGTTTTAACAGCGTGACTGTTGTTTTATTTATTTTTCTCTTTAAAAAAAAGCTATTTTGCTAAGAAAAAGACTTTAATAAAATTAGGGTTGTTACAAAATTCATCCTATAAACAAAAATGTTTTTGAAATCCAAAAAATATTCAATCTTTAACAACAATCTAATATACAGTCAGAATATAACCACCAAGTGTTCCTAGATATTGAAGCTAAATTAACCTTTGAACAAACCAAAACAATTTTCTCAATAGATATTATTTTCTTGCTCTTACAATGCTTAAAGTTTGACTCATTAAACAATTGTATGTTGTTTATATTAGCATAAATATCAGTAGCAGACATTATGATTAATTGATTATAGAGAGTAGAAAACAAAATTAACTATCATGCTCACATTAAACCTTATATTCAATCATTAATTCAAATCAGTTGGTAACATCTCAAGGCATTGAGCACAATATTAATATCAAGTCTTTGTACAATAATATTAATTTGTGAGTGAATAAATTTTATAATGATCAAACACTAACAATACGATCATGTTAAATGTTAGTAATAAATTTTTCTTTGGATCGATTAGTATTGCATGATAATACACAAAGACAACCTTCCTAATATTTGTAATGGGAAAATGTCTACAAGAGAGATCACTTCAATGACTTCATACTTTAATTTAACCATATTAAATATTAGTAATATCCAAAAAAACGCAAGACATCCAAATAAATTTAAAATTACAATGATAATCATACTTTATATGCATACAAAATATGTATACTCATCAAGCAAATTCTTTAAATGTCATATAGACTGACAATGTAACACATGTATTTTTGCATAACCATGTCATCACATTCAAATCATGAGAAATATTATATTCTCAATTCAGAGTACACTTATATCCTTAATATTGATATTAGGAGAACAAAGCACAAATGAAACTAAATCCTTAATCATAGGTGTGTGACCCACATTAATGAAACATTCAACAACTCCAATTGCAACATGGTTAATGAAAAATTAGACTGGCCCCAGTATGGTGGATTGATTCAACTTCTCCATTGAATCCAAATTAATGAAATTTCAGATCTAAAACATTGATTTCATAAGAACAAGAAGTGGGCTTTGCCCCGCTTACTAACCAACCTATGAGAAATGGGCTTAAGCCCAAAGTGATGACAGAAGAAGGGTTGTCAACATAAAGGAAGGCAGCCATACAAAAGGGAGAAAAGAGGAAGGATTGGGACAGGAAGCAGTTTGACATAGAAATTGAGAAAGTATTCGAAGGCTTGGGGTGATGCACAAAGTTCGAGAAGAATGTCGGGTTTATTCTTTTCTTTTCGTGTTTGGATTGTTATGTATTTTGTTTTTACAAATTTGATTATTAGATACACAATGAGCGGCTATTTCAGTTTAAGGTGATGATTAACTTCTATGTGATTCTTTTGTAATTTAAATCATTATAATTTATGATTCCATAAATTAAAAATTTATTGTGTTAATTGATCTTTTTATATATTGATGTGTAGAAATTTAATTGTGATTTAATTAACTCAATTAGTTTTTTGTATGTTAATTGATAGTGTCAAAATTCACAATCCCCAATTATTATGAAATTATAATTAGTTGTAGCAACTACTTATATTGATTATTAAAATTAACACAATTCTAGGATAATTGAATCGAGCTTGTGAATTCAATAGTTTGTCTACCATATTGCTATAATTGTTCATGTCTTTAACAAATTAAATCCAAAAATTGAATTATTCAGTTAAATAGATCAATTAGAGAGCTTATTCAAATTTATTACACTTAAGGAACAATCGAGTCAATAGAGGTTGTTGTTGACTTAGGGGTAGAAACTCTTTAAATCGAATTACTAAATCATCACGATAATCATGAATTGAACATAAGAAAATAACTGAACTGCCCACTGAAATCTCCTCTTACGTCATTCTTTATATTTTTTATATTGTATTTATTTCTCTCTTTTTTTATTGATTATATATATTTAAATTATAGTGTAGTAAAAATCAACCAAACCCCCCATTTGAATTCATAAATTAATACAAAAAATTCACAGATAATTTGACCGTTTCCTATGGAATCAACCCTTACTTTCCACTACTACAAAAAAATAGTAGAGGAAAGTTAAGGATAAATAATTAATTTTGACGTGCCCGACAACATGTTCATGTCTTCATTAAAATATCATCATATAGTGATTTTAATACAACTTATACATCAAGATTAACGTGTTTTAGATTGGATAATTCATTTCTAATATAGGAAGACAAATAATCTTAAAATCAAAAAGCCTATGAAATCTGGTATTGTCTTTTAAATGATTAGATTCACCATTTTTCACATTTTTGCATAAAGAGTACAAAATGTTGGATGAATTCTAAGTTCGTGGACCTAGCCCCAACTTATGGTAATAAGGTTTTTTTATTTTTAATTTGGTCATTTAACAAATAAAAAATCTCATATGATATGTACACATAAAGCTCATGATTGTTAATACTCATTAAGATTCATTTATTTGAACCTTATAAGATTAATTTAGTTACGTCACCTTAAGACAACTATATACATTTAATTTAACATGAGTTAACCCAATTGGTTGAATATTCTCAACATCCATAACTAGTGTCCTAGCCATCATCCGTAGTCTTTTGATTGTGGCCTATACTATACCATTTTGTGTATGCATATGAGATACATGGTGCTCTACATTAATCCCGATAAATATGCAATAATCATCAAATGCATTCGATGTAAACTCTTCAGCATTTGCTAGACATTTTGTGTATGCATATGGGGTACACGATGATTTACATTGATCTCACAAGCATGATGTAAACTCTTCTTTGTTATCAAGTCTTATGCACTTGATATTGTGATGAGGGTGGTGAGCCCTTAAATGAATAATATGTGCAAGGAGTTTGCAAATGCAACATTTTTTTATGAATAATAAGGCAAAATGTGACCAACATGTCAAAACTTCAACTAGAACCAAAAAATATTTGAATGGCCCGCATTCTGTAGGAAGGTCTGGATCCTATTTTTTCTAAAGAACCAACCTTGTAAAAAATGATATGAATATATCAATATCAAATATAGTAAAAATTCATAAATCACTGGTCGTCAGATATTTTTGATGAAAACACACAAATTATTTTTCTTCAACATTTTAAATATTTTTAACTATTAATTTAGTCAAAACTATAGAATATTATATATATATATATATTATGAATAGTGTATAATAGAGGGCCAATAATATATTATACTAATAGTGTACATTTAGCATCCTATTGAAATTATAATTACTAAATAATAAATGAAAGGTAACAATTCAAAAGCTACATGATGTTATTATCCAATTTTCATAACTTATTTTAAAAGTAACTAAATCACATATATTTTGTCGATAATTTTAAATTAACGAATTAACAAGATTATTTGAGAATCGATCCATGAAAAGAACCATTTAAAACATAGAATAAATCTTATGATAATTCAACTTCTCACAATTTAAACACATAAACGTAATCATAAGACTTTAAATCTAACATTAATATTATGCAGTAGAAAACATAAGTTATATCTTGTTTTCATTAATCAATATCACATAACATAAATTAAATAATAACTTAAACTAATTCAAATTACACAACATGCAAATTTAATGCAAATTCAACACATGATTTTATAAAATAGCAGCGGAAAGAATCTCAAAGTAACGCCTAAACATGCTTCTAGCAAATAAATATCTTAAATTAAACATAACGATACCGCAATTAATATCATAAGAATACCCTTAAATTCTGTAGATAATAATAATATTAAATCCAAATTTTATCTTTAACTACTATGTATAATGATTAAATAAAACTAGCTTATAGCTTTATATTTATGTGAAAGCTATTAAAACTAAGTTTCTACTTACAAAAACAACAGCTTAAAATCTACTAAATTATTCAAGATTTTTAATAAGTTGAGAATATAAAATAATTTTAAAAGTAAATAAAGAGTTCAAATTTATTTTAACAGAGTAAACCTTAATCGTCAAGCAACACTCTAACAATTAATATGTAGTAGAATGTTTGGAAAATATTTATAATATGTCATACTAAACAAAATTCCTATCTTAAATACTTAAAAGGAGAGAGACAAATTTAAATTTAAACTTTAAATACGAGCTCGGATTATATGACCATCATAATCAGTGCTTTGCTACCACGTCAAGCTCTTTAACTTGAAAGATGACAAAATTTATGCGGTGAGCTACATCCACCTCACTATGCCATTTTTTTCTAAACTAAATACACCATGCAAATAATATTGAATAACAAGAACATAGAATTAAATATTGTTATCTTATAAATCCTATATAACTCTTGTATTGGCCAAGAATGTAACCATGTGAACCTTGTATAGGCTGATAATGCAATCATGTGAATCTTGTATTGATCAATTATGCAAATCTTCTACTGATCAATAACATAAATCTTGTATTTTGGTCAATAAATTATGTATGTCAATTATATATAAGACATGCTACCAATATCATAAACAAGGAGCATTTAATAAAGACAAAGTAACGAGAAACCCACTTTGTATGTCATGTGTAAAATTGTGAAGATTTCATGCGATAAGTAAAACTCTACTGCTCGAGATCCTTGTATCCTTGTTTTTGTGCGTCGGATGGATTGAGAAGAGTATTTATATTGTTTGAAATCTTCGAATCCTATTACGAAGAGAGTTCTTATTTCGTTTAACAGATCCTTTCATTTTATCAATACGCCTAAATTGTTCCATAACTAGTTATTATTAAAAAAGAATATCAAATAATATTAACATAAGATATGTTTACCATGGCTTGAGAGTTGGAATTTATTTAACCACCTTCAATTGTCATGAATACAACAAATCCTATTAGAAATTGAATATTAACACATAGTTGGCTTCACCTGTAAGTCATACATATTGGATGGACTTCGAAAGTGAAGGAATTGGACCTTTGAAAATTAAAGTTTGGGCTGAGAAATATCTTAAAGTCCATTGAATCTAATTAGAAATAAATATTGTAATACATATGTACTTAGAAAGTGATGGAATTAAAAATAAATATTGTAAAATATTACTCATAATTAATCAATCGAGGTATTATACATGGGCTTAAAAGGTGAAGTAATTGGACCCTTAGATATTTCTTCTTTTTCATTACCTTCCTCATCAAAGTTAGAATCATTCATGGTAGCTTTGGATGACTTGTTATTTTTTAGGAAGTTCGGACATTCAGTTTAACGGTGTCTGTAGCCCTTACACTCCCTACATTGTTCATTGGTTCTAGATGTACACTTAGTACTGGTTCTATTCTTACTCGGAGTGGAACTCATCGCAGAGTTGTTCTTATTCCCGTGGTTTTTCTCAATCTTGCCAAAGTTCTTTTTAAAGAACACCATCATATCCTTCATATTGATAAAATCATTATGATTCATTTAAATTACAACACCTAAAAAATAAAAATATGGACGGAAGATGAAAAAAATCATTCACTGCGTGCGACCTTGGTTAGTTTTAATGTAGACTACAATGTTCGTCCTGTGAAAGCCAAAAGCATGACCATATGTCCGGCATACAAAACCTGAACATATATGTATTGTGCGGTGTTTGTCAACTAAAATGATTTTATTTGCGTGCAACTTCATTTGATTTGTTTGGCAGACGAAGAAATCTAAACTATTTAAGTTGGAGGTTACGACAAGTGCATCTTGAGGGAAAATGGAATAGAGAGGAACTAATTAAGTTGGAGATTACGACAAGGGCATCTTAAGGGAAAATGGACCAGAGAGGGGGCTCTGATGGTTGCTTGAAAATACAAACGAAAGACGCCATGATTTAATGTGGAGATAGAAGAAAATTAAATAAAAATAAATTTATCATTTATAATATCTAATTATATATGCAGAATAAAGAATAATTTTTATGGTATGTTTAAAATCATTTTTAAAACAATCATATGAAAAAGACTAAATCTTTTTTGGACGTATATAAAAGGAAAAGGGCTGATATTTGTGGAAGTAAAAAATGAAGTTTTGATTAAAGTGATTTCACACTAATAATTTAATATTTCTTTCGTAAAAGATTAAATTACATATTTCTTCGTCAAAATTGGTAGGCAATCGGTGGTGGGCATTCAATGTGGTAGGTTCAAATTTCCAGCCTTTCTGCATCCCATCCGCACGTTTGATCAAGAACCCGTGGCAGGATACCCGCCTATGCATTCGCAGACGTAGCATTGAAACCAACCAACCTTTCGCCGCTGCATAAAAAACTCAAGAAAGAGAACAACCATCAGCAGATACTCAAAAATGGAGGGAGATACCCATAGCATACAAGTGAGCGGCATGCAGTTCTCATATGATGTTAATACCCCCTTGTTCGTGGAATTTGATGTTAAGATATCCCCCGGATCGCGGTGCCTCCTCTTGGGCGCCAATGGATCTGGTGCGCATCTCTTTTTCCTCGCGGCTTATCTTTTTGTTTGTTGATTTGAATTTGTTCATGTCTTCTGTAATTGTTGATTGATCAGGGAAGACGACTCTACTGAGGATATTGGCGGGGAAGCATATGGTGGGCGGGAGAGATGTGGTGAGAGTGCTGAATTGTTCGGCTTTTCACGACACAAGTCTGGTTTGTGATGGTGATTTGGCCTATCTGGGAGAATCTTGGAGTAAAAATGTGGGCTCTGCTGTGAGTTTCCCTTTCTCTTGATTCTTCAGCAATTGTATTTCAAGCGAATTTAATTTTATTTTGATAGTGATATCGTGCAATTTAACTGGTATGTTGGTTTCAGTGTACTGTTATACGTTCTGGACTAGTGCATCAGTGCTTACCAGTTTAGTTTTCTCATGTTCTGGTGTGGCATTATATAATGTGGTGGAAGAAGACTTGTTCTCGAGCTGTAACCTGTTAATTAATTGCTATGTTTAACTTATCCCTGCATAAACTGTACTATAAGCCCAATGAATAATTTAATTTCATAATGATTGTGATTTTGTGCAACTTAATGCTAGAAACTGCTGTGTTCGTTTGCAATATATTATTATGTATTGTGGGCAGGTGTGTTAGCGTTTACCAGTTTAGTCTCCTCATGCTCCGGTGTGGGATCATAAAGTTTGGTCAAAGAAGACTTGTTCCTGATCTTTAAGCTGTTAATAAATTGCTAGGATAAACTTATTACTGCATTGTTCTATAGTAAATGTACTATAGGTCCACTGAATTACCTTAATTAGATAGTGATTGTAATTTTTTGTAATTTCATGGTATTAACTGGTGTGCTAGCTTGCAATATTTCGATATATGTTCTGGACTAGTCATTCTTGTTCACCAGTTTAGTTATCTCTTGTTCTGGTGCGGTATAATAAAATTTGGGAGAAGGAGGCTGCTGCTTGTTGAGTTTTGAGGTGTTAATTGATTGCTAGGAATGGATAAGCTTATTACTGCATAATTCTCTAGTGAGCATGCATTAATTTCATTGTGACTGTGATTTTGTGCAAGTATTAACTGGTATGTTAGATAGCATTGTGAATTATATGTTGTGGACTAAAGTATGGTGTTGACCAGTTTAGTTTTCTTGTGGTGGTGTGGGATAATAAAATTTGGTGGAAGTAGGCTTGTTAATTAATTGATGTCAAACTTTTAACTGTGTCTTACATAATTTTGGTATGTTTCTGACCTTTCTTCTATGAGCATTTGTAGTTTTCAATATTTGAATGCTGGTCTGATTTTCTTTTCCCTTTTCTTGCCAAACTGTAGGGAGAAATTCCACTCCAAGGCGACTTCTCTGCCGAACATATGATATTTGGAGGTTTGTGGATTCCTATATTTTGTATATTTTTTGTTTACTATATTATTTACCATTTCCCTTGCACTATCAATTTTTGATGGGTCCATTTGGTAGAGTTCATAAGTGGAATGCTTCTGACACTTCATCTTCTGGAAATGCTTTTGGCTATGTACTTTGACTATTTAATTGCATCACCTCCCCCCCCCCCTTTTGATATATATATATATATATATATATTTTTTTTTTTAAGATGATAGGTTCTATTGCTTTCTGTCTGAGGGGATAAGCTTGCCTTTTTAAGTATTGAGCCTGTTGAGAAACTCAAGTTTCACTTCATTTCTTTTGCCTTTTTCATGTTATGATCCAGTTGAAGGTGTTGATCCTGTTAGGAGAGATAATCTGATAGAATTGTTGGATATTGATCTTAACTGGCGAATGCACAAGGTTTCTGATGGTCAACGGCGTAGGGTCCAAATTTGCATGGGTCTCCTCCACCCTTACAAGGTTATATCACATTTGAAGTTAGTTCTTACATGCTGCCTTACAAATGTGCCAGTGGCACATGCCAAGTTCTAATGTACTTCTTGGCCACATTTTCATTTCATTTCATATTTTTTAGCTATACATCTGGCTGTTCAGGAGTTGTTTCTTTCAGTTGGAATGCATATGTAGATGGGGTTTTTGGGGTAGGGTTTGGGGCCTCATCAAATTTACAATATGAAGTTAATCAATCTTGAGCATGTCTAGTACATGTTTTTGGTCTATGTTTGTGGTTTTCTCATTTATTGGTCATTTGCTAACTGTCAGCTAAACTTTCAGGTACTTTTGCTGGATGAGGTCACTGTTGATCTTGATGTTGTGGCTAGGATGGATTTGCTTGAATTTTTCAAGGAAGAGTGTGAGCAGGTGTGTGATGCTAATATGTTTCTGCATTCGTGCAATAGATTGTTAATTACTTGTCAGGAAAATTGCTGCACTTTATTTTCTACTTTTTTGCTCTGTGCACTTCCATAATATTTTTGGGTAGAAATAATGCACAGGAACAAACGATAACAAAAATAAAAGTCGGGAGCAAAACATTAGAAAATAAAGTGTAGGTGGCAAAAACCAAAAGAAAAAAAAAAAAAAAAAACCTGAAAATACAGGGGGCAAAATATGTGTTTTCCCTTCTTATTGTAGAAATAAAGCACAAGGAACAAAAGGTAACCAAAAAAAGAAGTCAAGGGAGAAAAACATTAGAAAATATATTGTAGGCGGCAAAAACCCAAAAAAAGAACTGAAAATACAGGGGGCGAAATATGTGTTTTTGCTTCTTGTTAATCTACTTTATCTGCTGCTGAGTACATCAGCATATTTTTGCTACAATCATATTCTACTATATTCTGCTAGTACTCTATTTCTTTATCATATCATCTTTTTTTGAAAGAATGTTGTTTCAATACCTTTTCCCTGCAATATTTGAAGACAAGCTTACATGGTCCTCACCTATGCATGGTTCTCATGGAAATAGTCAAAAGACAGTGTTAAATTTGGCAACTTGATTTCAGAGAGGAGCAACAATTGTTTATGCAACTCATATTTTCGATGGACTGGAGAGCTGGGCTACCGATCTTGTTTATGTTCAAGATGGGGTGTTGAAGAGGTCAGAGAAGCTAGTCAACCTCAATGAACTGAAGAATAACCAGAATCTGCTCTCAGTGGTTGAGTCGTGGCTAAGGTCTGAAACTAAGATTGAGAAGAAGAAACCAATCAACTCTCCATCTCCACTCCAAAAAACTTCTCCCTTTGATGCTTCCCCGTTTAGGTCTTCAAGGCACATGGCATATTACCGTTGATCTGCAGCCATTCAGTTGACCCTCGATATTTATGTGGTCAAAGTCAAACCATATGGTTCTTTCGAGGCGTCACAATAATCACTTGCGTTTGGATTGGAGGATTTGACTACGGATTTCCAAAACCATAGCGGCAATCCATTGGTTGATTGATATGGATTTGAGATCCGCACTTACATTTTGAATTACCTTTTGAGCTATTCAGGTGAGTTTGAAATCATCTCATTTCAAATCCCTCAATCCAAACGCACCTCACAAAAAATTTCTTCTGTATGTTCTGAAAAGCGAAGGCTTCTAAGCCACGCATTATTTCATTATAGTAATGCTCATTTGCTATGAATTGTTGCAATAATTGGATTCAATTTGGGAGTGTGGGGGGAATTCACAACTATTATGGGTTTTTTCACTTGTGTAGATAACATATATTAGGCATCCAAGATTAATCATTGCGGCTGAGGCCCTAACTTAATGGAACTGTGAGATCTCAGGCAAGTCTCTGGAAGCTTGAGAGTTTCGTCCGACTTTATGTTGTTTTGTCGGCCCTTCAATTTGTTTCTGTATAATTTCAGGATTCTGTTTGTAATTTATCGTACTATACTTAGCAATTTTATTTAATAAAGAAAAAATTCCGATCACTGCGAGTAGGTGAGATTCTTGAATGATTTCCAAGAATCTCTGCTCATATTATTCTTGAAAAATTTGAAGTCCTTTTATTTCAGATGTTATGTTGCTTTAGCCATGGGTGTTACTTCCTGGTCGTTAACCAACATGTGTAATATTTGGTGGAACTCTTGCAGCATAAGTTGTACTTTTGCCTCTCTCTCTCTCTCTCTCTCTCTCTCTAACACACACACACACAGAGATAAATTGTAGGTGGAGAGTGGGATTTGATTGCGCTTTTCTTGCCAAACACATTTGGATAGTCATATTTCTGCCACTCCACGACATCTGAAGCTGAGTTACAGCAACCCTAGACCTTATCCCAATACTTTGTTACCTAGGAATGTGCCAACCATTATTACTTCATCTTAACTATCTTTTAAGACTCATCACTTTATCCACTTGCTTTAGTATTTTAGAGGGAGACGTAGCTGAAATATACGAAGGCAGTATATTTCGAGATGGGATTGTTTCTGCATAAAGATGGCAGTGGGACGCCCATTTAAATTCTAATGAGAAGGATTTTGGTATGTTTAAATGGGTTTGGAATGAGTTTGACACAAAAAAAAAAAAAAAAAAATATATATATATATATATATCATTAAGATTTAAATAGGGGTTGAACTTTATTTTTGAGTACCCGCCACCTGAAATGTTTATATGTTAAAATCATCTAATAAAATTATATTTCCTAAATAATATTGGGTGAGGATCAAAATTTGTTTCTTCTATATGGGGAGTAAGAATTTTATTACCGGTATTCTAGTTATCTTTGTGTTTTTTAGCCTTTTATGTTTTATTTTTCATTTTATGTTTCATATATTGTTGATATGGGTAGGCTATCCTTTGTTAAGACATCTATTAAGCATAATTTTTTTTTTAAATTTAAATAAACAATGAACGAATTAAGATAACCGATGGATTTGAGTAAGTGAGTTTGGACTGGCATGTGTAGCTTAGGGTATGTTCGACTTGGAATGATTTTTTATGTCAAAATACTTTATTTTCATTTGTTTTGAACTGTAAAATTGAATTTTATTATACAATAAAATTTTACCTTAATACTACAATCTATAACTTAATTTCTCTCTTCCTCTATGAAATATTTATTTCTGAATACAGTTAACTAATTATTTTACAATCATTCAACCATTATCAACATAATATAATATTCTAATAAATTATCTTTTTCAGCATTAATTTAATATCTACAGTACAATCATATTCTATAAAATCTCAAAATAAATAAATATTATCGATATTCAACTTTATCTTACAATTTCAAAATTTCAAAGTCAGATCAGTTGAAGCCTAAACTAAAGATCCTGAATTTGTGATGGATACAGATAATATAAATTTCAATTTGAATACCCTTAATTTAGTAGGTATTTGCTTGACTGTCATTCATATTGATTGATTCATAAAAATGTGTTAACTATATATAGGAGAAATCCCCCTCATACATAATGGTCTTGGATGAAACATCAACATCTCTTTGGCTCTTAACTTTTACTACAATCCACTCGTATTTAAAACATGTGGATTGTGGCATGCCCACTTCATATTTGAATTTTATTTCGTTTTCTGAAATTATAATTTGAAATTTTAGAAAATATATAATAATAATAATAATAATAACAACAACAATATCCAACTACTGAGATGAATATTAAAATAAAAAATATTTTTAGCTGGTTCCAGAAAATAATATTGGCGTGTGTGTACGCACAAATCTTTATTATTGAATTAATTAATTAAAGGATGTATATAATTATTGTACTTGTCTTGTTTTATGAGTTATAATAATTGAGAAATATACAGCCGAAATTGGTTGAGCCCGAACCCGAGCCCTGCCGTTTAGTTAGCAGACAACAATCTGCAATGTGCCTATCACAACTTATTATTATACTATCACCCTTTTAGTAATATTAATTAGATGGCAATTTGTACGATGTATAACACAAAATATATTTATAAAAATATTATGTATTTTATTTTTTTAATAAACTATTGTAATGTTATTTTCTAAAATATTATTTTTATTATATAATAAATTGTATGATATTTTGAAGTGTATTTTAGAATGTTTTCAAATTCAATATAATTTATTTTAATTCAGTAAAGTGAAACAATCAAGTATAATATTATATATATTAATAGTATAATTTTCTAATTTTATAAAAATATATTTATATTTTTAGATCAAATTCATATAAATGATTAATATAGTATTAATTAAAGGGTCGGACTATTCATACACCCAAAATTTCTATACACAAAATTAGACATAAATAAGTTGACTAAAACACCCTTATATATTTATACTTGTTAGTTTTACTTTTATTGTCTTCTTCTTCTTCTTCATATTTTTTGAATGTAAAATTAAAAAATTGGAATTGCAAATTATATATATATATATTCCTTCGTCTGAAAGGACTGTAGAACTTTGGGTTCATAATAATCATCAACTTCACTCCTTGTCCTTTCACAAACCTCTTCTTATTCTCCAATGGCATAAACAAGTAACACAAATCTAAACAAATTTTCCACCATGGCCACAGCCTGTAATAAAGTGTCAATCTCATTCATCTAACCAAACCTCTGATTTGCCACTGTTCTGCAACAAAATAGCCAGAATCTCAGAAGCATAAATAAATATATATATATATATATCATAGTGCTATAATGTGATGGAATTATTTCATAAGAAACATTATTTTTACTCCTAATCTTTTTGTGTTATACTAATATTTTCTAAAAATACTGATTCGAAGAGAAGATCTAGAGGTGTAGGTTAAAAATGAGATACAATTATGGTAGATTAAAGCAAAAATTGCAGGATAAACTTTTTTGGGATTTTTCTGGGGAGGGCAGGGAATTGTGGGTTGAGCAGTCAGGTTTGAGATTCTGATTTGTTATTTGTTTTTTATTTTTATTTTTTTAATAAAAATGGTATAATAGGTATAAATGAGGTATATTAAGTAAAAATAGAGAATTATTAATTTTAGCTGGGGTATATTTAGACATTTCGGGGGTATGAATAGCCGCACCCTTAATTAAAATGCAACATATATATCAAAGTACCAAACAAACCATTCAATTTATAAAAAAAAAAAAAAAACTATATTTTATCAATAAAATATTATATTTTATACCTTAAATATAATTATTTATTTTAAAATATGTAATATTGATGTTAAATTAAACATCACAAAACATAAGTAATTTGATATATAGTTAAAACGGATTTTAAAATAAAATAAAATATTTAAATTTTAGTAAAAATTAACAAAATAAAAGAGAAAATACATAATCTTTTTTATATTATAGAAAAAAGAATAACAATGCTTTACCGTTTACCACTACTCACCTTCACATGCCTTTTTCTTTCTTCTTTTTTCTAATTTATTTTGTTTAATAATTTAACAAAAAATTTAAAGATAATGTGACAAAATTTAAAAATAAATTATTTCAAAAGTGCAATAAATTTAGAGCATATGTTAATTTAGAATATTACAAAATATGACAATTACATTTTTTTATTGGATTATCTGTTTTCCAGTAAGTCTATATGTTGAGTTTTTTTTGTTTAAAAAAAAAACGACGACAACAACAACAACAACAACAACAACAATAATAATAATAATAATAATAATAATAATAAATTATGTTGCTTCTACTAAATACATTTTATTATTATTTTGAGTGTTCAATTGGTGTTAAAATTGAATAATTTTTTATAGTATAAATTTGAAATGTGTAATCAGCATTACTTGTAATTATGTTCAACAACTTTTGATTTTTAATATATTGAGCAGTTTTTAAAATCCGAATAATCATACCATAATATAATATTATTTAAAAAATACGGAGTTCGTGATTTGCGGAGTTTCTAATGTAGGGCATTCAAAATTAAAAAATTATAACCTATAACAAAAAAAATGGAAAAAGAAGAAGTAGTTATAAATAGTGGAGAAAACGTTGGATCATGCGAAGGTGGCCGTAGTTTCCAAACCTGCGAAAATGGCGGATTCATTTTTTTTTTTTTTTTAAATTTTATAGTCAATAAATCAGGCTGCTGTTATATTATTATATACGTGCACGGTTGTATTTAGCTGATCGGGTTTCTCTCTCCATCTCTTAAGATTTGGCGGTAAGCCGATACTTCTGCCTATCGCGCTGCCTTTTTTTAATTGAAATTATTTTTTATTATCTGTTTTTTTCACCTGGAAATTGTGTTTAGGTTACAGGAATCTTGCGACCGCGGTTTGAGTTGCAAGTCACCGAGTGAATGCGGAGTTCTGGGAGTTTTAAGCCGCTGACTCTTCATAGGTTATCAGCAAAGGTTAGCAAGTTATTGAGTTTTTTCGAATTCGAGATCAAGGTGTTGACTTGATCATTCAAATTTCATGTTTCTGTGCTTCCTTTCGTGCAGTTTCTTTATTTGGTTGCCCCTGTTATTGTAAAAAATAGAGTTGCCATTTCGTGGAGGCTGTTAGAATCATTGTTTCTTTTTTTCAAAACAATTAATTTATGTGTTCCTTCCTGATCAACGTTTATCGCGTTTTTGGGTGAACTGGGATAGTTTTTGGTGTGTTTTGAGTAGCGTGTGAGATTCATTGGCTATTGTTTCCTTGAAAACCTTACATTTTGGTAGTTTTTGCAATTTTGGGAGGACAAAGAGTGATAATTTTCATCTGCCTGTTACACATTATTATTCCCTTCAGATTTAGACTCGGTCTAAAATTT
Organism: Caryopteris x clandonensis; assembly: GCA_028749325.2. Taxonomy (NCBI): domain Eukaryota; kingdom Viridiplantae; phylum Streptophyta; class Magnoliopsida; order Lamiales; family Lamiaceae; genus Caryopteris; species Caryopteris x clandonensis. The sequence goes on along the minus strand of JAPYKT020000034.1, from coordinate 2,620,315 downwards.
ACTCTCTGTCCTTGGTAGATTTTGTAATTGAGTAATGCGATGATGGTATCGGTTTACAATGGTACTTGGCTGGGAAGCTGCGTGCAGAATGCCGCTTAAGCTGAGGAAAAGAAATTGATGGACTCAGCCAAAAGTTGGTTCAACAGGTTTCAACCAAGAGATCGCTTTAGGTCGTCAACTAGAAAGAAGGACATAATGGGCAGTAGAAGAGAAGAACCAGATCTTTTAGATCAAAATTCAACTGAGGAAGCCTCAACTCTCACAAAACAGAGGGTGGCTGCGGCAAAGCAGTATATTGAAAATCATTACAAGGAGCAGATGAGAAATCTCCAGGAAAGGAGAGAGCGGTATGGTATACAAATTAAACTTGCTCTATCTTTCCTTTTTTTTTTTTTTTTTTGGGAGATCATATTTAGAATTATTATTTCAACTCAAGCGTTTGCGATGCATGGAAGATCCCAAAACTTCTCTCTTAGTTTCCATCACAGTGCCTACAGATAGATATATGATATGCTGATCAGAGTTCTCAATATTGTGATCCATTTTTCTCCAGATCTGGAACACTATCATAAGAATATTATTCTCCTTTGCATGCTTCTTCTATCCATTACATGTGCTTTTCTGGGTTTAAACTGATAGCTGGTAGGATGGGTGTCTAAAGTGGATGACCCTCCTGGCCTTGTGAAATACATGTGAGTTTACCTTATGACAAGGCCTTGTCATAGTTCAAGTCTTATTTTGATGTGCTTAAGTGAAATATGTATTGTGGTTGCATAACTGTGGGCCCGTTAGAAGTTCAAAATTTCTTAGCTCAAGCATATATGTTGCCTGCTACATATCTTGAAAGAAGTCTTACACTAGATATTGTTCCGGGAAAAGTTAAGAAACTTAATATCATTTAAATAATACCCTGGGTTTCTTTTTCTTATTGTGGATTATATCGATTTATATGATTACAAAAGCCAACTTCTTGCAAAGAAATTGAGGAATTTGGCTTAGTCATAAACTTCCATTTTTTGCTTTTGTTTTTTTTTGAAGCATCCATCCATGGATACGGATAGAAAAATGGCTAAGAACAGGAAAATGGATATATAACGCTTAACCATGAAATATAAAGTTTTTCATCAGTAACTTGTCAGTACACTTACTTGGTATTAGTTGTTAGAAACTGGAACAAGACAGAATTACTTCAAGGTTCAGGGTGGTGTATTTTTCTGGACTGCAGTTTTCCTTTAGGCTGCATTTGGATTGAGTAATTTGAAGTGATTTTTTTGAAATAAAATTCAAATCCATTCAAGTTGGAGTGGATTTCAAATCCACCCAAATCCTTTGAAATTCAGTTCAAAATGAAATTGCTGGATTTCAAATCCATTCAATTTGGAGTGGATTCAAATCCTACAAATCCTTTGAAATTCAGTCGAAAATGATATTAATGGATTTCAAATCCATGTCAATCCACGGAACCAATAGGGGATTTGTTATTATGTATTTAAAATCCTTCCTCAAATCCTTCAATCCAAGTGGAGCCATAAATATTCCCACACACTAAATTTACAACACTATGAAATTTGCTGCTTTTTTTATTTTTTTTATTTTTTTATTGAGTCAATTATTTGATTGACATACCAAGTGCACCAGAAGCACTCTTTTCTTCCTTGTACTTCTTTGCCCAAGATGAGATTTTGGTTTTGTGGGGTAGGAACGACACTTTTCTTATTCTAAAGTACAAGTATCGTCTGACACTTGTTTGTTAACAGGCGAAGTTTACTTGAAAAGAAGCTAGCTGATGCTGATGTGTCTGAGGAAGATCAAAATAACCTATTAAAATTTTTAGAGAAGAAGGAAACTGAATATATGCGTCTTCAGCGGCACAAAATGGGTGTTGATGATTTTGATTTATTGACAATGATTGGGAAGGGTGCTTTTGGAGAGGTAAAGGTTACTATTAATAACATGTCTATGTTGGATTTCATTGCTTGCTTTGGTGATTTTATATGATTAACTTCCTGAAGTTTGACTTTTATCTGGAACTCACTTGACCAACTCAATATTTATTATCAGCTTCGTGTCTTCGATTGTTTGTAGATAGTTTTTTTTTTTTTTTTTTTTTTTTCCATTCTGTTTTCCATCCTTCAAAGAAAGGGGTATATCTATATGCTTCTCACAGTGTGTAGTGAAATCTACTGCAGCAATTAATATTTCATGTTTGTTTCATTTTATTACTTCTGTAGTAGACTTCACATCCGTTAATCAATACTTGATATCTTACTCTCTGAGCTCCTAGTCAGTTGAATTTGCATGAATCTGACTGGCCCCTTCAGTGACAGAAAGGTCAAATGTGACATGTTAATATAATACAGAGATGTAATTTAAGTTGGTACAAGGAGTGCCAGATGATTATGATGCCAGCATTGATAGTTGCAAGGAGTGTCGGATTCATTGGCAATAGCATTGTACGGGATGTCAGGAATTCTTAATATGAAAGTTAGTTCAGCATGATTAGAGCTTGAGACTGAGAGATAGGTGATTGGCTTATCTGTTCTAAATTTGAATGCTCAGTGTGCATTTACCATTTCACTATATGAATATTTTTTTAGAGGTTGTTAACCTGTTCGCAAGGAGCAAATGCGCAAATCTTTGTAAAGAGAATTATTGCAGAATGTTGAATTGAGAAACAAAATGTACAGAACTTGTATATAAGGGTGAATTTGGCAGGGTTTTCCAAATCCATTGCATTCAACCTGCTGCCTTGTATATGGATTTGATCATTCAGATGTTCTATGATGTCTATATGTCTTCTAAGTACGAAATGATTGTTATAAAGTTCTAATCAGTGGTTATGTGCTGTCCAGGTTAGAGTCTGTAGGGAAAAGACTACGGGTTCTGTTTATGCAATGAAAAAGCTTAAGAAATCAGAAATGCTTCGTAGAGGCCAGGTACTTGTTTATTAGTATTTGGATCATTCTTGAAATGACTGGGTTTACTATGCCACTAGTCCTTGCTGATTCTGTATTTGTTAGGTTGAACATGTGAAAGCTGAGAGGAATCTGCTTGCAGAAGTGGATAGCAATTGCATTGTCAAACTATATTTTTCTTTCCAAGATGATGAATATTTGTATCTTATCATGGAATACCTTCCGGGTGGAGATATGATGACTTTATTAATGAGAAAGGATACCTTGACTGAAGATGAGGCCAGATTTTATGTAGCAGAGACAGTTTTGGCTATTGAATCTATCCATAAACACAACTATATACATAGGTTTGTAAATAACTGATTTGAATGCATAGTTTCTATTCGGTGATCCATATTTTAGCATTCCTATGTGGCACCTCTCTGTCTTGACTTTTTCCTTACATTTGGTTGGCTGCAGAGACATTAAGCCCGATAACTTACTACTTGATAAACATGGTCATTTAAGATTATCAGATTTTGGCCTGTGCAAGCCTCTAGACTGTAGTACTCTAAAAGAAGACTTTTCTGTTGGAGACAGCTGTAATGGAACTTCAAGAAGTGATGATAATTCAGCTCCAAAGCGAACACAACAAGAGCAATTGCAGCATTGGCAGAAAAATAGGAGAATGCTTGTAAGTCGAGGAAAAAGCCATTCTGATATCTCTTTGCATTGCCTCCATACTAAAGTGTCATTGGCTAGTAACATATCTTGATTTGTGTTGATGTGATATATGAGTCATTGTTCCTGCTGAACAGTATTAATGACCTTTTTATTTGTCCAAAATTTGTTATTTGGACTGAAAGAAATACTTTGGCAAGTGGAGGTTACTGTTGTTCCATTTTCGCTGAGTGCAGGCATACTCCACTGTTGGTACACCCGATTATATTGCTCCAGAGGTTCTGTTAAAGAAGGGTTATGGAATGGAATGTGATTGGTTAGTTTACATTTACCCATTGTAGTTTTTTTGAGATTTAGTATTAGATATACAACACTTTGGTGAATATGAGTTGACTGATATATTGTACACATATTAACCATTCTTTTGGCTTTGCTGTTGCTATTCTGAAGTGAATGACCTCTAATCGCTTGTACTATTTCATAAATATTCTTTTCCTGCTCCTTCCTCTTTAAAAATCTCTTAGTTATCCCTTCCTCTAACCGACACCACTGTTTTGCTAGGGGTTAAGGAGATGGAGTTGATCTTTTCACCCTTTACTGAAAAATGAGGTTTTTCTTTGTTGTGTAGGTGGTCCCTTGGTGCTATAATGTTTGAAATGCTTGTGGGTTATCCTCCCTTCTATTCTGATGATCCTATGTCAACATGCAGGAAGGTAAGACAATGCTTGCCTCTAATGTTGCAAGATTGAATGTAATGTTTTGCTTACTCATGGAGCCTGGAGGTTGATTGTGTATACAGTTTCCGATGATTTTTCATGTGTTGTTGAAGATAATAAATAAATGTTAAAATGATAGTCATCTCTAACTGTTTAAGCATGGAGATGAGGTGGGTCATTCAATATGTGTGTGTATTATCACTTCATTCCAAGGATCTTCACACATATAACTTTCAATTGGGTTCACTAGTTGCACCACTACAACTTCATCTCGGATCTTGAACGTCCTTAGTTCAGATAAAATTAGCAATTCTAAAGTAATTTGGAAAATGAATTTCTGAAATTTTCTGCACCAAAATATGATAGTTATCTATCTTCAATGCGTTTAATCAGATGTCTGACGGTCTATAATTAGTTTTTTTCTGGGCTCATTGGCCTAAGTAATTAAGCTCTGAGTGCATGGGCTTGGGGCTGTCACTTCCAGCTTTCAAATAACATAGGCTTCGCCAATGGACATCAATGTGAGTGTTCATGTGGTCTTTTTCATTGACAACGGTGCTGAAGGAAATTTCTTTTCTTCTCCTGCTGATGCTTATTCTGTTAATGACTTTCAGTGCAACTATTAAAAAACTGTTTTCTTTCCTCTTTGTAACAAGAAAATGTTCGGATAACAATATCTTATGCTTGAATAAATCTTCTCCTGTGAAATTTTGGTTTGTCTACCAGGTCTTCTTATATATCGGATTATGTTCCATCATCTTTACCTCCTCACCATGCAGTTATGAAGATAAAATAAGAAATCTGGAGTAATAAGACTTCTTGTTCTCATGTGCAGATAGTGAACTGGAGAACACATTTAAAATTCCCTGAGGAAGCTGTACTTTCTTTAGAAGCAAAAGACCTGATAAGCAGACTACTTTGTAATGTTAACCAGAGGCTTGGTTCCAATGGAGCAAATGAAATAAAGGTGCTGCACACTATGTTCTAAGCTAAAATTGTTGATAAATTCCTTGAGTTGATGGAAAATGAACTGATTGTCGTTTTTGTTTAGGCCCATCCTTGGTTTAAGGGGATTGACTGGGACCACATTTACCAAATGGATGCAGCATTTATTCCTGAGGTTAAAGATGAGTTGGACACCCAAAATTTTGAGAAGTTTGAAGAGGTATTGGTGTCGGTGCAAATGAGACGTTTAATGTCCTCTTATTTTTCCTTATGAATTATGAAAGAAATGTAGCTAATCAAAGCTGTTTCATGTTGCAGTCCGAGCACCACACTCAAACTTCATCAAAATCTGGTCCCTGGAGAAAGGTACTGTAGACTAATTATGTTTTTTTAATGTATATTGGGAAAGAATTGCGACTAAACTGTACTTGTTATTATGTATTTTATCCATATGCATGTTTGCAGCATTTTTACTGGTTATTATATATTTAGCCATTTTGTGTTGATTCCTTCTTGCATTCTGAGATCTATGGAAGAGAAACAACTATGCTTATCTAGGTTATATGTTCTTACAAGAAGCACAATTTGGGTAAGTTGAAGGCTGAAAGCATTTTACTTTATCCTCATTCTTTTTTCTTTTTTAATCCCAGCAAATATATACCTAGAGTAGAATTATTTTTTTGTTTGCCTTGGAATAGAACTGCCCCTCATCCTCTCCCTCTCTCTCAAAGAAATTTACACATGTGAATTACTTTTGTTAATTACATTCTCGACTCTGCGATGGATGGTTCTTCTGGATGGTGCTGTATTGGGAACTTAGCATGAACTACAATCCTTAGAACAATGATTCTAAAAATATTAAGTTGTTTGTGAGCTCTGAAGTTTCATTTGATCACAGCTCATATCCATCAATTCAGTTACCTGCTCAATATTTGCTCTACCAATTTTATTGAGTTAGATTTCTTTTTATATTGTTGATGGGCTTTGAGTTTCCATCATACTATGCGGTATTACTTTGCTGTGCCTTGCTCTCAAGCTTGTCTTTTCTTCGCACTTCCAGATGCTTTCATCCAAAGACATCAACTTTGTTGGGTACACCTACAAGAATTTCGAAGTTGTGAATGACTACCAAGTTCCTGGAATGGGTCTCTCTCTCTCTCTCTCTCTCTCTCTCTGTGCATTGTTTGTGCATTCAAACTCATGCACATGCCCCTGTTTTCTCTCTCTCTGTGAGCATTTGTTGTATGTATACCATTTTCTGTGTACCTCTCTAACAAATTCCTTATTTTATTCACATTGTTTCATATGCAAAGTGTAATCATTGATTTGTATCGCTCTCAATTAAAGTCAAGTGCGTTAAAATGCTCATACCTTCATAGTGACTGATATTGGATCTCTTAAAGTTTTACATTCTCTGATTTTCTTCCCCAGCTGAACTCAAGAAAAAAAACACCAAGTCAAAGAGGCCGACAATCAAGTCACTTTTTGGTATGCAGACATGTTCCTTTTATCTCTTTTCCATCATGTTCATGTGTGACCAAACATATAATGTCATGTTGTATAGAGCATAATAATAATAACTGAAGGGTGATTTCGACCAAGTAATTTGAGGTCCATGGCTTATTATTTGCATGGTTTGAGCTTTTCCTGTTGCAAATTGTTCTGGAAAATGATGCAAAGGAAATGACAGTGATGGAAAGTAAAAGTGTTTTAAACTACCCAAATTAATTCAATTTCCGCAATATTGCTTCACCCAGTTTCCTTATGAGGCTTAGGTCAAAATCACCTTGTGTCAGCACAAGACCAACTAATGGAAGTTCTTAAAACATTGACAGCTCTGCCTGCTTTAAAATTGCTTGTTCTCTCTCTCCCTCCCCAAAATACCTTTACCTGTTATCTTTTCTTATGTTTTGTAGTTATCATATAGTTTGACTTCAACCATCCTGTTTCTTTGTTATTTATAGAGGACGAGTCAGAAACATCCGAGACTGCTGGCCAATAAATTCTCCTGACTTGTATTTGTGTTTTGCCTTCCCAATGCGAAGTTTCTCACAGAAATGGCTTGACAAAACAGACTACTGTGCCTGAACGCCTGTATTTCTTCTTGACTCACTTTTGATAATTGTCTTTGGGTTGGTGTTCTTTTTTGCCTTCAATGGATACCGACTCGCCTATACAGAACAACTGATTTGCTTGACTTGGAGTTACAGTGCCTTCCCATTTCCTAACAAACACTGAAAGGTGATCATTGACAGATTCATTTATTAGTAATTTCTACTGTCCCTTTTTGTTACGAGACAAAAGCGTATTGTGGAAGATAATTTCTTGTTGAAACTCTGTACAAGTAATCAACAGCGTTGTCAACAAATTTGATTGCAATACACGGGATTCATTTTAAGCTGCAAATGTGTACTGTGCTTTACAAATCAGCTTTCTTTTTTACAATAGAGCTGTGAATTCTGACCCAGCTTGATGAGCCGGCCCGGTGTAGGGCTGGCCTGGGCATCATCAATTCTGTCCCAAACTAGAGATGAACCCAATGGTCCGTTGGTCCTGGGCTGCTCTGGACTATTCACCTGTTTTATAAGGGGATGGGCATGGCTGGGCACCAAATTCATGTCCTGACTCCGACTCAGCCGACTATTGCACTCTGGCCAAAACAGATGTTTTCAACAAATCATAGAGGGGGAACTCTGGGTATGACGAGCCAGCTGAGATATGCATTAATAATGCGGCAATAAGCGGAAAATGAAACGATAAACGTTATGACTTAACAAATGAGAATATTACACTGAAATAATTCAACAACGAAGGCTTCGGCTGAACTTATCAACTTAGTTGGGGCAAGAGAAAAGCCATTATAATCTTCATTCTTGATGCGCACATGAATTGGGAAAGTGGCGTTACACTGGGTGTGCAGAGGTCGTTATAAGGGGGTAAATTAATTAACACCAGTGTTCTAAAAATTCTCTTTGTCACCATTTAGTTTTTGAAGACAGTCGTCTGAATTTTTCACTAATTTTTAGTGTAAGATGTTTTCAGTGTGATCGATTAATCTTTGTTTAGGCAGCTTTAAATTGATTAATTTTAGTGTAGAATGTCCAAGACAACAGAGGTGTCTTGTATATTTTTAACCCTTGATGTTTAAAATGAAATTTCAGTTTTTAACAAAGTAATTGGCATTATGAATTTATTAGTGATGATAATGGTTTGTTTGTCTTTGTTTTAACCTACAATGATGATTATGTCATGTTTGAACGTTAAATTTATTCTGTCTTGAACTTATAATGCTATTATGGTTTAATATATTTATAAAAATACATTTGTACTAAGAATATGTATAAAGTTAAATAAATATACTTCAATTTCAAATTTTCGTCAAGGGCCCCACCACTGGCTAGGCCCGGGTTGACGATTTTAAGAACACTAGTCAACACAGTTAATAAGGTGGGCTTCATTTCGTGAGATAAGTCAACAAACCTCCTCCTTTTTATTCAGTATCTAGTATACTCGTGTATTAGATAGCGGGATGAGCAATATGACACGAAGGATTGACCTGTATACTCTGAAAAATTATAAGGTGGGGCATAATTTATTAATTCCTTTAAAATGGTTTATTTAGGCAACTTAGGGTTAGGACTGGCCCCGTTAACCCAATATTTTCCTCTATTTTACGCTTTTTCTTTAAACAAAATTATTTGTTTATAGAATTAGATTTTTTTAATTAATAGTAAATTATAATTCACTATTTAAATTTATAGCATAACTATTAGAAGGGTAAATTTTTTTTCGATATCTAAACTATTGTCATTTTTTTAATTTACCATATGAACTATTTCTTTTTTTTATAATTAACATATAAACTAATCTGAATTTTGTTAGTTACAATCTAAAACAATTATCAACAAAGTACTCATTGTTTTTTCTTTTAAAACAACAAAGTACTCATTGTTAATTTCATTAAATGATTAAAGTGAGTTTTATAAATTAAATCATCTTTCACCTCATAATAAGATCGACAATAGATATTAATAATATTATTTACTATAATTAATCATCATTTGTGTGTTAAAACTAAATTATATTTTTCATGTTTGAAAATAAAAAATTTCACCTAAATATATGGTTTTTAATATATAAAAACTGATTCAAAATTATTTGATATCACTATTTGTTGACCATCACAACATTCAAAGAGTAAAAAAAATTATAGTTAAGAAATATATTTCAAGAAAAAATTATACTTATGCCTAGTTATTCAAGGACCATACAATTATATCGGATTCGTCAACAGATTAAAATTTTTGGGTAACTTGTCCGATAAGTTTTCCAATTCAATGATTTATAAAAAATGCAATTTCATTTTTTATTGAAGTAACTGTTTTGTGAGGAAAAATAATAAATTTCCTAAAAGCTTCGATTAAAGCAGTGGATCAAGAAATGTATTTCAAACTTGTGAAAACTTTAAAATTGCTTATAAAAGACCACTTTTATTTTTATAAAATGACATGTCAATCATATAATTCAATTAAAATGAAATATTCATTAGTTGTACTACTAAGATGATAACTGACAAAATTTAGAATAATTTATATGGTAATCACAAAAAAATAATTAGTTCATATGGTAAACTCAAAAAATGACAATAGTTTAGATGGATTTTTTGTTTTTTGCCCCTATTAGAATGTGGATGCATTTAAAGTTAGAATTGAGAGTATCGAAGTAGTATATATCACTTAAAGGTCCATTTATTATTTATAAATAATTAGAGAATTTATTGTATGAATTTTATTTATATTACATGATATGTAGTAAAAAGTAGACCCCTCAACTTTTAGTTTGTAGTAATTTTATAGAATGGCTAATTTATTGTTAGGATGGAGTTAAGAAAGGGAGTGCGAACATGAGGAAATCAAACAAACTAAAGAAGGAAAGACTGTAGCTGCAAACCTTATACATTTGCAACTCTAGAGGAGGCAGTTACCTAGTTGGAGGATGATGTTTTAGAACACACCTCTCATCATGTGGAGACAGATGCTGCATTACACTTCTAAAACATGCATCATAGAACTACTATACAAATGAAGATTAAAAGTGATGGATGAACTGAGTATCTTTTCTTGACTCTAACTTTTTCCTTCATAATAGATGTGGCGCTCTCTTTACTTTCTAAGTCTAAAGTTCCATTATAAATAGGACCCATAAAAAATATAGAACTACAAAACTCCTTTTGAAGCTCTCAAAGGTCACAATTAAACCATAATTTCCTCTCCCTTTGGATTTTTGGATGCCTTAGCTTTCTTCATATCAGACCCTACAATGACCACATGTTGCAGTTCATAGAGGTGAATTACAAAATGAAAATATAACTGATCCTCTTGCTGATCATGTTCCTAGAACTGCAGGGTCACATTCCGTGGTTACCAGTTCTTTTAGTGATTTCTGAACATGAAAAACTAAGATCACACATTGAAGCTATTAGATCAAAATTTGTGCGCGTGTGTTATGTTCAAACAAGATTTGATCATTACATAGATTTAAACAAAATGTGGAAGCCTCTTTGGCATTATACACACATTCGTGCATCTATCAGAAGCATTGAATCAACCACAGTGGAAAAGGAGTATGGAAGAAGACTATGAAGCACTAAAGAGGATTTCTCCTTGGCTTCTCCTACCATTGCCTATTGATAAAAATGCATAGGCTTCAAGTGGATGTATAAATTGAAGATGGCTCAGTGGCAAGATATAAAGTGTGCTTAGTTAGTGGCTAAGTAATATGGCCAGCTTCCAGGTTTCGGTTACAATGGAGCATTTCGTCCTATTGTAAAACCTGCTAAAGAACACATAATTCATTGTAATTCAAGAGTGGGAAGGATTAGACTATCCTAGAACTTGCTTTTATATATATATGTGTGTGTTTGTGTGTGTGTGTGTGGATGATTTGGTGGTAATTGGGAACAATATAGATGAGATACAGAAACTCATATACCAACTAAAGCAAACTCTTCTATTGATTAATTGGAATAGAAGTCATTTATGATGCTACAAGAATGCATTTTTCACATAAAAATGTAGATATAACAAAGCACATATAGCAAAAACCTACTACCATATTTTTCGGCCTCAAATCATATTTTGCACTCGAAGAGCACACACATTGAGCTTGATCTTCACTAAACGAACACGTTATGTACAGCACATGCAAACTACCGAACAAGTTGCTCTCATACTCATCATTGAGCCATTAGTAACACCTAGCTAGGACCTCCCTTTAATTGAGAATGAACATGCAAATATTGATGCACGATGAATTTACTTTGGAAAGGAGTAACACCGTACAGATCCCAACGAAGAAAGCATATTCTTAATTTGACACCCTATATAATACTCAAGCTAGCAGCTTTTGTAAATGTCCTGAATGACTACAGAGAAAAATGTTGAAACAATAGTCTTTCTAAAGTTTCTTAGCTCTTGACTGGCTTTTATTTTCTTTTCTGTTTTTTCAACAAAAACATTGAAAAATTGAATTTATGTGGACCCACTTGAACATAAACAAACATAGCATTAAGTATCATATTACATTATGCTCCTGAAACCTGGAGACCAAGTAAAATCAAAGGTTTCTTGAAAAAGCACATTACTTATTAAAATCACTACCAAACCGACGTGTTTCTTTGGCAGTTAGCCATTATCTCCATCTCTCTGTCTCACTATGCCGGCCTAAACACTCTCCAATATTCTCTACCACCTTCTAATTCTGACTGATTCTTCTCCCTTCAAATACTGGCCTGCACACCCATTGTCACCCCTCCCACCACAATCTCATCACTTATCTATTATTTCTTCCTTCAACTTCTTTGATTTTTATTTTCCTTGGAAGAAAAAGAAAGAAAGAAAAAAGACTAACTAGATCTTTTGATGTTTGAATTAGTCCATGGAATGCAGCCCCAGGAGCAGTTGAACTACCCAGGTTTTTCTGGACAACTTAATTCTGCTAAAACTTTAGACAGAACTGATCAGCTGTCTCGATGGGTAGAACAAGTCACCAAGCAACTAATAGAAGACTTGCCCGAAACCGAAAACGAACTGACTGAAAGCTTCCATGCTGAAACGCCACGATCGACTGTCTGCGACGAGCGCGGCGGCGCTGCGGCGGCTCTACTGTGCGAGCTACGGCCGAGTAAAGTCGCCAGGAAGAGCTCCGACGAGAGCCCCGGATCCAGTTTCCTGCACAGCCACCACCAGTACTGGAGCTCCGACGATCATCAAATCGATCATTTCAACGAAGAAACTGCTAAAAGAAGTATGATTGTCAGCAAAGCATCCGAAGAGCCGGGCCTGAACCTGCTCACACTACTGCTAGAGTGTGCAGTTGCAATTTCAGTGGATAATCTAGGTGAGGCCCACAGAATGCTGCTTGAGCTAACACAGATGGCGTCTCCTTACGGTGCTTCATGTGCAGAAAGAATCATTGCTTATTTCGCCAAGGCAATGTCTAGTAGAGTCATCAATTCTTGGATTGGAGTTTGCTCCCCTCTGATCGACCTCACGAACATCCATGGCACCTTCCAGGTCTACAACAACGTCTCCCCGTTCGTAAAATTTGCGCATTTCACGTCGAACCAGGCGATTCTAGAGGCGTTTCATGGGCAAAGTAGGGTTCATATAATCGATCTTGACATCATGCAGGGCCTGCAATGGCCGGCGTTGTTTCACATTCTGGCCACTCGAGCCGAGGGTCCGCCTTTCGTGCGAATGACCGGGCTTGGCAGCTCGATGGACCTGTTGGTTGAGACCGGAAAGCAGCTCTCTAATTTCGCGAGAAGGCTTGGGATGCACTTCGAGTTCCACCCTGTGGACAAGAAGTGTGGCGACATTGTTGATGTATCAGTTCTCCAAATCAGGAGGGGCGAAACACTAGCGGTGCACTGGCTGCAGCATTCATTGTACGACGCAACCGGGCCGGACTGGAAGACAATGAGGGTGCTCCAGGGAATCGGGCCGAGAGTGATCACGTTGGTGGAGCAAGAAATCGCACACGGGGGCTCGTTTCTGGACAGGTTTGTGGCCGCTCTCCACTACTATTCCACCCTCTTCGACTCCCTGGGGGCGTTCTTGCCGGGGGACGATCCGGGGCGGCACCGGGTGGAGCACGGTCTGCTGCACAGGGAGATAAACAACGTGCTGGCGATCGGGGGCCCGGCCCGCAGTGGGGAGGATAAGTACAGGCACTGGAGGGGTGAGCTTTCGAGGAATGGGTTGGTGCAGATTCCGATGAGCACAAATTCAATGGCGCAGGCACAGTTGATACTGAACATGTTTCCTCCAGCACATGGGTACAGCCTTGTGCAGGGAGATGGAACGCTGAGGCTGGGGTGGAAGGATACGGCATTGTACACTGCCTCAGCTTGGACTTCAACAAATATAAATACTCTTTTCAGATACAACTATGATGCAGCTTCTTCATTAAATTAATTTCTTCTTCATTCATTTGGATTGTAATCAATATTGTAGTCCTATACTCTTATTATTATAATTACATACATTAGTGTATTCTAATTATCTTATTATTTTATTGGGAGACGTGTAAAAAGTTATAATATATTTTCTTCATTCTAAAATAAAAATTATTTTTCTATATAAATTGATTAATTGTGTTAACAATTAAATAAATTTAATATTATTAATTAATATTTACTGCAACTCAAATTCAATACAAATAATTTAATGGACAATAAATATTTAAATTTAACCTAGATAACATGCAAATAATAATTGTAGTTTTTGAATCTAATATATCGTTATAATATATGGATAAAGAAGTCAAAAACTTGATTAATGATATATTACAGGTAAAAAATAATTATAAACAATAAAATAACAAATTAGAAAGAAACAAAAACCTTTTCCAAAAGAAGAAGAAAATAGCATTCAACTAATTAGAAGTTGGCATATAATTATTTTAAAAATATTTTCAATTTTAGAAATTAAAATGAACTAGATATTATTGCCTTTAGATTACTTTATTATTACATTAATATAGATATAATAAAAATGATTAATTAATATTTAATGATGTCATTGAACCTTTGGTCAATGATAGATCAGAATTCGTGTGCGTGTGGTTAGTTCAATAGATATTCGAGTTATAATTAAAAATGCGGAAGCTGGATATAAATTTCAACAATTATGAGGAAGAATCTCTTTTCCCTCTGAATTATATATATTAGAAGAATTGTTTTGTTCTCACTAACTTGTAGATTGGACTTATACGTATTTGGACTCTCTCTAAACACTTGCCTAATCTACGCCTACTTTTTCCAATAACTTACTTGACCATCTAGTTCTCTAACTAAATTTTGTGGTAGACTCTTGTGCACAGAGAATTGAACTCTCCCGAGTTCAATGGTTCGCACATTTTCGAGTGTAACAAAACTGTCTCATAGTTCACTAGTTGTTCACCTTCTTGCAGAAATTGAGCTTTAATATCTTCCTAAGCATAACATTATTCTCCAGCAAAAGCTCCTCTCTCTACTTAAACTTTTCAATTAAAATGTAACAGAGATATCCTCCTCTTCTTCCACATTGGCTTCTTATAGAGGTTGACTTTCATATCTAATCTCCAATAATCTTCACGCGCGATCTTCAATCAACCGTGTTCCTATTTTTTCGCAACCTTCAATCAACCGGATCTTTTCATATCTTCAAGATCTTCCTTCCTTTTTATCTCCTAAGCGGTGATTTCCCCTCTCTCCATTAATGATCTTCAATCTCTTAAATTTCTCCTTTATTGTTGGCTCTTACCTATGCCAACTTACTTACTTCATCAATCTCCCCCTTTGGCATTTGGATTGAAAATTTGCGAATCTGCATTTTAAAGAACAATGGCATATACAAGTATAGTTTGAATTGACATTGCATACAAAATTATTAGCAACAAACTATTCAGAATGTATACTAAGCAACCATAGAATCCCATAATATTCATACTACAACATTGTCTTAGAAACACTTTACCAAAGTTTCGATAGACCAACAATTAATAACAGAGTAGGAAGTAGTTCTCCATGCTCCCCCTCAATCTAAACTTTCTTCACTGACCCATTCCTCTCCTTTCCTGTTCTCATTTGATTCGACCTCATCATCGAATTCTTCTTCACTCTCTTCGTCCTTTAGAGGTGTCTTTCCTTTATCCTTGTTCCTTCCTGACTTTGAATCAAACTTTGCAGTATCTTTCTTTTTCCCTTGCCCATCCTTGGTCTTGCTCTTGCTATTCCCAACGTTTAAATTCTCTTCCTTTTTTGATCATGTTGCCAAAGGATTGACAAATTTGGAGGGACTTGCTTTCAACGGAACATCAAGAGACTTAAGAATGTTAGACAAATAGAGTTTTTGAGCTACAACCTCAGTTGCTAGCGTGTCCAGGATTTTAATTTGTTGATGGACATACAAAGACAAATTGTCTGCAACTTCATATGGCTTAAGTGTGGGTTCCACAACTCTAGGCTTGGAATACACATTTGCATCTCGGGAAGCTATTTTTAGCAATGGAGCGGACTCTTGCAAAACATCAGAAGGAATAGGCTGAATGCTCTCATGTGCCAGGAGTCCCTAGAAAAGACATAGAAAATGAAGTTTCTTTCGTGGATCACGTCTTTCAGCAAACCCTATAATAGTATCAAACTGTCAAGAACGTAGAGGAGGTAGGATGGGCACCAACTTCTCAAAATCCAGAGGTTTGTTCATCAGGATCTTCTAAATAAAGGTCACTTGTGCTGCATTGAGATGGGAATTGTTCAAGGTAGGGGTCCAATTATGCTCCCTATCTTGTGTAGTAAATTCCTATCTAGCGTGAGGAGTGACTGTGACAACCTTGGCTTAGTCCACTTTGACAATTGTTCATTGCTGAGGACATTCGATACCTCCCCTAGATCAACATCTCCCTCTTCCTCCTCATCAACTCCAATGAATTCTAGAAAATCGTTCATGGCATTGACACTTAAATTTACAATTTTGTTTCGAACAAAAATTTTCCCAAATCAGGGGGAATCAGGTTCCTGTATTCCTTCCACAAGATTTGCATAGAATTCATGAACTATGGAGTAGTAAAATCACTCGATATTGGTAATAGTACACTCAAGACCACAAGTGCGAATACATGTCATAATTTTTTACTTGTTAAATTTTTTTTAACTCAAGGTTTTTTTTTTTCTGGCCAAAAGTCCATGGTTTTAAAAACTTTGAACCTTTCAAACGTAACTTTAGAATAGAAGGTTTTAGAGAAGGTGTTAACACGAATTAGCAGGTTATTTTCACCTTTAGTTCGTTTGCGGATAGAAGTACTGGCAGGCGTAGGGGATGTTGTTCTTCTTCTGTTCGACCATGGTGGTGAAGAAATTTGAATTTCTTCTTCTGATTCAGATTCAATGATCACTCTCTCTGGTTTGGGCGGTGGTTCATTTGGTTTAGACTGCTTACTCTTTTTCCCAATGGGTTTGGTGGTTGTTTTTCGTTTGCGACACTTTTTTTCGGATGTGTGTGTGGTTGGAGTGGGTGTGGTTTAAACAGGTGGTGTGGGTTCTCTAGAATATTCTGGTGGGATTTTAGATGGGATGTTCGGTGGGGTTTACGATGGTAGGTCATGGCTCTCGATTTCTTTGTCAGTTGGAGTGTTGTGTTCAAGAGAGGTTCCGAATTGCTCTTTAGGTAGTAGAGTCTCAATCGGGTCAGGATTGAGAACCTCTTCATGATACGGGACTAAGGCCTAGCTAGGAAATCTGTCACTTGACTCTTCACCTGCGTTCGCCATGGGAGACCTGCAAAGAAAGACTGGAAGCCACTTTTTGGCTCTTGGGAGATGTGAGTATGTAGGGTGAATTGAAAGTTAATATAAAGATTGATTTGAGTGATTAGGAATTGGTCAAGAGACATTCCATTTCTTTGTGAGAATAGGAAATAGAGTAATAAAAATGCATTTAATAACCTGCATATAACTCCCCTTACCAAACACTATTGGCACGTGACCATGTACACAAGATAGTGGGAGTAAAGGTCCATTTATGTCATAGCCCACATTTACAAATACTTTATCCACGTACACATTAAAACCTCAAATACATTTTCTTCTTCAAATAGGTTCAGATCAAGGTGACTCTTGTGAGATAGTAGTAACTTAGCTGACTCTGTCAAATTTAAATTCAATACTTTAAGTAATATGTATATCCATTGGATGACATCATTCACCAGGTAATTTAGTTTGAGAATACAGTAGGAAAATCCACAAGCTCAACACAAGGCTATCTCAAGAATTCACAAATTAATATGGTATATTTTTATATAAGCCATAGAATATCCTTATTACTCCTTCTGCCAAATCTTTATGTAGTAGCTCGTAAACCACACAATCAAGCACCACACTAGGAAAACTCTGTGTGACGAGCTCATATTTACCCTTATAACCCCTTGTTGTGCGAACCAGATGAGAACACTATTAGAAGTTTTCACTCACCTATCACTTTTTGTGCATGACACTCAATCATACTTCTGATAGCTTATCACTGCATCATTTCAAGATCGTAGCTCTTTCCAAATCCTTGAGTAAAGACAGTCAGGATTTGAAGTTCAAAACAAACCAAATTTAAAACTTGCTTAAGAAGTCTTCTGTCAAGATTCCTTTGCTTAAGAATGGAATATTGGCATCGCTAATATGTACAAAACATTTTTTTATTATTATCATTACTAAGCACAACAAATCCCCAATGATTTCCTCAGAGATATGAACCTTTGAGAATCTAAGGACTTGGTGAATATATCAGCAAGTTGACTAATGGTAGGGACATGTTCTAGTACAATAATTCCTTCCTCGACCAATTCTCTAATGTAGTGATGTCTAATGTCAATGTGCTTGGTTTAAGAGTTTTGTACAGGATTTTTTGACATATTTATATCACTCATATCATCACAAAATAAGGTCATTGAGTTCAGGTTCATACCGTAGTCGCACAGCATGTGCATAATCCATACTAAGTGAGAACACGAGCTTCCCACTACAATGTACTCAACTTCAGCTGTGGATAGAAATATGTTGTTCTGCTTCTTGCTGAGCCAAGAGACCAAGTTGTTACTTATAAAGAAACATCCTCGGAATGTGTTTTTCCTATCATCCATATCACCGGCTGAGTCTGCATCACAATATCCTGCAAGAATAGGTCCAATATCAAAAGAGTAATTAAGGCCATAGTTTGTGGTACCTACCACATAGCGAACGATCCTTTTTACAGCATTGAGATGTGATTTCTCTGCATTAGATTGATATCTTGCACATAGTCCTACACTGAAACTTATGTCTGGCCTACTTGTCGTAGGATATAGAAGGCTTCCTATCATACTTCTATATAATGTTGAATCAACATTTGTGCCACTTTCATCCTTGGATAGTTTGGTGTTTGTGCCCATGGGTGTGTAAGCAACCTTGCATCCTTCCAGACCAAACTTTTTCACAAGATTTTTGGCGTATTTCCCTTGATGTATCATTATTCCATTCTTACTTTATTTAACCTGCAAGCCAAGAAAGTAAGATAGTTCACTAACCATGCTAATTTCAAACTCTTCCGACATAACCTTGACAAAGTTGTTCACTTTCTCTTTTGATGTCGAACCGAACATAATATTATCAACATATATCTGAGCAATAATTATGATGTTGTTCAACCAATGGATAAATAAGGTCTGATCCACTCCCCCTCGCTCGTTTCCTTGTGCAAGTGAGAACTTTGTTAGTCTTTCGTACCATGCTGTCGAGGCTTGCCTTAGACCATACAAAGTTGTTTTCACTTTGTAGACATGCTTTGGATAATGATGGTCTTCGAATCCTTTGGGTTGCTCTTCATATGCTTCATCTTTAAAAAACCATCTGAAAATGCACTTTTTACATCATTTGATAGAGAATAAATGTTTTAATGCATGCAAATGATAGAAGAATTTTCACAAACTCCAGTCTAGTGATTGGTGCAAAGGTTTCTTCAAAATCAATTCCCTCCACTTGGGTGTATCCTTGAGCTGCTAGTCTTGCCTTATTCCTAGTGATTCCTCTATTCATTTCTTTTGTTTTTTTAAGATCTATTTGGTTCCAATGATGTTCGCACTATCAGGACGTGGAACAAGTGTCCACACATCATTTCTTGTAAATTGTTCAAGTTCTTCTTGAATGGCTAATATCCAGTTACCATCTTTAAAAACTAATTTAAAGTTCTTAGGGTCGATCATCGATGTATAGCAAGCATGATGTGCAAGTTCTTCAATTTTCTGGTAGTCAGGTTTTGGATTTACACGAGTTTTTATTCCTTCATCTAAATCTCATATGATAAGTTCTTTAGGATGTTCTCTTTGAATTCTGGTAGGGGGTTCATGGTTCCGTGACTTTTGATTACTGAGGTTTGATCAAATTCTTCAGTAGTTTTGCAGATGGTTTCACTAGTAGCTTGAACTACTGAGGAACCTAACTCATCTAGATCAGTATTAGAACTTCCCAAGGTATAATAAAAACAACATTAATACTTTCAACAAGTGTATGTGTTCTCAAATTAAATACTCAAGATGCTCGACTATTTGTAGAGCATCCAAGAAACATATCAGTATCACTTTTTGCATCGAACTTATCCAACTCGTCACGATCATTGTAAATATAGCACTTACATCTGAAAACATGCATGTGACTTAGATTTGGGGTTTTTCCCTTCTAGATCTGTTAAGATGTTGTTCCTACTCCTTTTCTTAGATAGACTCGATTTATTACATAGCATACGGTATTGATTGCCTCAGCCCACCATGTCTAAGCCACGTTTTTGCCCAGCATCATCGCCCTAGCCATCTCTTATAAAGTGCGATTCTTCCTTTCAACTACTCCATTTTGTTGGGGTGTCTTTGGAGCTGAAAACTCATGAGCCATACCACGTGAGGTACAAAAGTCAAAAAATGTACTATTTTCAAATTCCCTTCCTTGGTTACTTCATATTCGAACAATGTTGCTACCTTTCTCATTTTCGAGTAATTTAATCAGTTTTTCAAATGCATCAAATGTATCTGATTTTTTCCTAAGGAATCTTACCCATGTATATCTAGAAAAATTATCAACATACACAAAAAATGTACTTTTTACCTCCAACACTTCCAGTTTGCACTGGTCGCATCAAGTCCATATGGAGTAGAGCTAAAATTTGTTTGTGCTAACCTCTTGAGTTGCTTATTGAGGACTTTTCACTTGTTTTCTGGATTGACAGGGACCACATATCCCTTGGTCTTTGCTTAGCAGTTGCGATAATCCTCTAACACACTAAGATTTTAATAGAGCAATAAGATATGTATATCCATTGTGTCCAAGTTTCTGATGTCAGACTTCAGTAACTCGAGTAGAAGCTTTGTGACAGATTAGAGTCATGTCATGGAGATAGCAATTATTAATAGATCTAGTTCCTGTAAGATTACACCATTCATTATTGTAAAAAACCATGCATCTTTCATGAGTGAAATTCACACGCATTCCTTGATCACACATTTGACTAATGCTTAATAGGTTAGCTCTAAGATTTTCAACTAGAAATACATCAGTTAAAGCAAGAAGATTATCCATATTAAGAGTGATTTGTCCTATGACACGTTCACTGTTACAATCACCAAATTTAACAAACTCTCCATCAACATGGGTGATGTCGGACAAATAGGTAGCATTTCCAGTTATATGTCGAGAACAACCACTATCAAAGTACCATGTTCTAGTGTTGTTCGCATCAAGGGAGATAATAGAAGAAGTAAAACATTTGTTTCTTCTTTTTACTACCCATTTCTTTTTCTGGAGGCTCTTGCTAAGATTATTCTTATTACAATGAGTAGCGTTTGATGTATCAGAATTTCTAAGTGGAACTCCATGCACATTCCACTTTGTGTTGTTATCTTATTTTAGATTATGTCTCATTTTGTAGCACTTTGGTCGGATATGTACCCCACAGTAGTGACAAATAGGAACAAATTTGTTCATACCTTTGGATTTTTCCTTACCACTATCCGTAGGTGACGTCAAGTCATTTGCATGGGTAGTAGAGGTGCTAGCTGCCATAAAGGTGGTCTTTCCAGTTCGTCTTTCTTCAATGTATCCAACGCCATTTTTACTGCCTTGTGGTTTTCTAGAGGTAAGTATCTCGTCAAATTATCTTGCCACTTTTTAGTCCCTGAATGGTTCGAATTGCTTTGTCCAACTTGGTTCAGAGAGGAACCACTTCGTATTCTTTATTCTGTAATTTAAAACATAGTGTCGGTTAATTTATCTTTTAGTGCATATATTACCTTGTTATTTTCGAGGATGGATTCTTATGCCTCTTTGAGGCCAATCTCAAGAGTTGAAATATGTGACTTCTAAGTTTGCACTTGATACTCAAGTTCCCAAACTGTTCTTTGGGAAGTGTTTAGTTCGTCATTAAGCTTTTCATTGAATTCCTTGGAAATTTTGATTGCATACTTCAATCGGTCCAGATCCTTGAGTTCTATGGAGGCAGACCCATTACTTTTATATTCCCTCACTTGGTTCTCGAGTCTTCTGATGACTTCCGTGCCTTACATAAATCTGGTTGTTACTTGTTTGTACATCCTTTCCAAATCTTCAATAGTTGGATCATCAAAGTTTGGTTGTTCTGAAGACTCCAATTCATCCTCAGTTTGAACAACAGAGGTGAGACACATCAAATCTTTGGAGGAAGTGTAAGCAGCAAAGTTGCTTGGGTATTTCATCTCTTTCGTCATCTTATTCTTCATCTGCTTCAGATTCAAATTCACTCCAAGTAGCTTTGATTGTTTTGTTTTTCCTAAAAAAATTAGGACATTCTGCTTGATAGTGTCCAAAGCCTTTGCATACCTTACATTGATTAGTCTTCTTTTTGTTGACATGTTTCAAAGTTTGAGTTCTATTTCCTCCCCTGTTGGTAGTTTCACTCGATTTCGAACTTTTGTTGAACGATAGTTTGTTGTTGAATTTCTTCATGTCTGACATAATTTTTTGTTAATTCCATATTGTCAGCAAGTTCAGTCACTTCTTTTTATATAATATTAGTAGATGACTTAACCTTGAGTGCAATTCCTTTGATTTTGACTATATCGAGTCCATTGTTCATCTCAAAGGTTCTAAGTTGTCCCATTAGATCATTCAATGACACATGAGTCACCTTTATAAATGATTCCAAAATAGTGATTCTCTCCCTGAATCTTGGAGTGAGGGTTCTCATAATCTTCATGATCTGCACCTTTTCTTTGATTGCGTCCCCGAGAGTATAACACTGATTCACAATATCACTGAACTGCATAGTAGAGTTCGATATTTTCTTTTTTTTGTTCATTTGGATTCCATCAAATTGTGTAGCTAGTCTTTGTAGTTTTGACTTTCTTACTGGTTTATTTTCTTCGAATTGTTTTGAAGTGTGTTCCTTGCATCTTTCGATGTTTGGCAGTGAATAATTAATTCATGTCTCATTGGATCTACCAACACAAATATTGCATCTAGTCCTGTATAATTTGCATCTTCTGCACATTTTTCATCTCCGGTCCACAAGGTTTTGGATTTGTCAACAACTTTGATGTATCTTTTCCATCCATCATTTGTCGCTAAGTCTACTTTGTCAGGATAGAATCTCCACATCGTTTGGGTCAGAGGTAGATCATCACCATGTATTTCCATAATAGGTAGTTTTATCCATCAAGAAAAGGAGGTCGCAACGAGGCTCCTTCGTAAGATCCCATGTTCCTGTCCCTGGATCAACCTGTTTAAACAATAAAACTAGAACCTGCTCTGGTGCCAATTAATAGATTAGAATTTGTGTGCGTGTGACTAGTTCAATAGATATTCGAGCTATAATTAAAATTGCAGATGCTGGATAGGAATTTCAACAATTACGAGGAATAATCCCTTCTTCATCTCAAGTATATCTATTAGAAGAATTGTTTGTCCCACAAGCTTACAGATTGGACTTATACGCATTTAGACTCCCTCTAAACACTTGCCTAATCTATACATACTTCTTCTAATAACTTACTTGATTATCTAGTTCCCTAGCTGAATTTTGTTGTAGACTCCCGTGTACAGAGAATTGAACTCTCCTGAGTTTAGTGGTTCGCACTCTTTCGAGTGTAACAAAACTCCCTCATAATTCACTAGTTGTTCACATTCTCGCAGAAATTGAGCTTTAATATCTTCCTGAACATAGCATCTTTC
Source organism: Caryopteris x clandonensis (assembly GCA_028749325.2). Taxonomy (NCBI): domain Eukaryota; kingdom Viridiplantae; phylum Streptophyta; class Magnoliopsida; order Lamiales; family Lamiaceae; genus Caryopteris; species Caryopteris x clandonensis. The sequence goes on along the minus strand of JAPYKT020000034.1, from coordinate 2,596,824 downwards.
TCCAGCAAAAGCTCCTCTCTCTACTTAAACTTTTCAATTAAAATGTAACAGAGACATCCTCTTCTTCTTCCGCATTCGGTTCTTATAGGGGTTGACTTTCACATCCAATCTTCAACGATCTTCATGCGCGACCTTCAATCAACCGTGTTCCTATTTTTCTGCAACCTTCAATCAATCGGATCTTTTCATATCTTCAAGATCTTCCTTCCTTTTTATATCCTAAGCGTTGATTTCCCTCTCTCCATTAGTGATCTTCAATCTCTTAAATTTCTCATTTATGTTGGCTCTTCTTGATGGATCTTGATCTTCATAACTCGTTCTTGTGTTCCTGCACCAATTTAAGAATGTCATCAGGATTTTCTAACCTATGTCAACTTACTTACTTCATCAGTCAATTCAACCTATTGAAGCACAAAATCAATGGCAACAATGGTTTGATCTCTAATCCACTTTGACAAACATGTTATAAAAATTTTAAGAAAATGTATATCTGGGTCTCTCACTCTCTCTCTCTCTATATATATATATTGTAGTTTTGTTGGCATTAAATTAACAGCCCTTCATCACAACTGAAAATCAACCAATTAATTATCTTGGACCCTGTTTTGGTTTCACTTCTCAAACGCTCTTCCATTAATGGGGCTGTGACGCTATTACTTGATTTTTTCTGCACTGGTGAATCGGGCTTAGAGAAGAACCGGCCCACATCTTGACGGAGTCCCCCGAATGGCCTGCGATTTTACCTAGAGATCGCATGCAACCGGTGATTTGCAGCCATGGCGTGGCCCAATTTCTCTTTGCTTATGTTGCAATAGAAAGATCTGAGCCTCTTTCTCTTTTGTATATTATATTTTCCCTTTATTATTAGTTTGGATTTTATTTAGGGTACGACTATTCATATCCTCAAAATCTTTAAATATACCCTATAATAATTATGACAAAATTTGATATAAATAAATTGACTAAATATCCTTATATATATATTTTCAACTACAGAAATTCTACTTTGTCTTCATTCTTTTTTTTTTCTTCTCCATGTTTCTTCAATACAGAGAAGTTGGAATTGTAGATTTATGGTTTTCTTGAGATTCGGCTACAAATCTGAAATCTTTCACCGCGAAGGCCAAATTTGATAAGCAACACACACTTAACACTATTCTTTAAATAATTTTTTTCCCAAACTTGACTTTGTTAAGAATTTTGTGTACAAGGGTTTATATATATATATATATATACATGCTCGCTGTATGTGGGCACGCCTAATTGTCTTAATCAGCAACTCAATGGAGTCCGTCACATTGAAATCTAAGTCACCCACATACAGCGAAGTTGTTTGTGATTGGGTTGTCGTTGCTCTGCTAGACGATGTCATTCCATTGGCGCCAGACGTCGCTACATTCTGGTGCTGAACTTAAATTTATGCTGTTTTTCAATTTCAGCTAAAATTATTTTCCTTCCTTCTTGTTGTTACTAATCAGAGAAACAAAGAGGATTTTTGTTTCTTTTTTTGGATTTCTGAGTAGAGAAGAGAATATATGCAGAAATTTATGGTAGATACAGAAATTGCAAAGAGAACAAAATTTGAAATTTTTTTTCTGGGAAAGCAGAGAGCTTTCTAACTTTGATTTGTTAATTTCTATTGGTAATTACGGAGGGTTGGACAGTCAAGTTGGAATGCTGATTTATTTTTTGTTTTTTTTGTTTTTTAGTAAGAATAGTATAAGGGGTAAAAATTGGGTATATTTTGTAAAAAAAGATAATTATTAATTTTTAATGGGGTATATTTAGGCTTCGGGATATATTTAGATATTCTGGGAGTATGAATAGCTGCACCCTTTTATTTATTTATTTTGTGATTTTTTAAGGAAAAATGTTTTGTCATCACATAAACTAGGGCTGCAGAATTCAGTTGCTTGATTGAGATGAAGGCAAACTATGAAATTACTGCAATGTCTCATCTAGAAGCCGTCTGATGTCGCCAAGCCAAGATACGGATTTGCTCAAAATCTTATTCTTCCTTCAACACAAGATAAATAGTAAATAAGGAATATGATAAGTAATCATATCAATCTCATAATGTAAACAACGGATATTATTGAAAAAGATAAATAATTTTCATTATAACGGATATTATTGAAAAAGATAAATAATTTTGTACTTCAAATATAACCCAATCCTATCTATCCTAATCTCCATCCATCATCGTAAACGGATCATTAGAATACCAGCCATTAGGATACTTTATATATATATATATATATATAAAAAGATAAATAATTTTCATTATAACGGATATTATTGAAAAAGATAAATAATTTTGTACTTCAAATATAACCCAATCCTATCTATCCTAATCTCCATCCATCATCGTAAACGGATCATTAGAATACCAGCCATTAGGATACTTTATATATATATATATATATATAGACCTTAAATACTTATTAAATAAATTATATGAATTTTGTGAGTTTATAATCATTATTTAATATTTTTTCATTTTAATATAGACTAGTCCAACTTTTTTATTTATGAACATTTTTTTTTCAAAAATCAACTTTAGCATAAAATTTGTTACATTTGATATCATAAAGTCAATTTTTCATTACAAAATTTAGTACTGTCACCACTATAATTATATTTTCATTATTTTAAGTAATTATCTCAATTATAACATAAAAATCATTAAACTTTCTATACTCAACAAATGGAAAAGTTATTTATGTCTACATTAGGACATTTTCATTTAAAATAACCAAAAAAAAATCAAAATTTTCTTCCTAAATTCTTAAATATGATAATTTTTTATTCAAATTTATATCAATATCTATCTATATATAAGATATAGTAAAATAATTTGATTGATAGACCCACGGTTTAATAATAACTGAAAAACCGCAATAAAAAATCATTATATTATTATAAATTTTAATTTTAATTATTTTATTATGAGAGTATATCAAAACAAAATTCTAAATATTTTATATAGATAAATTGTAGTTTAATTTAAATCATATAATTTCACAAATTTTGGGATATAGATAATCAATATATCTAATAAGTTAGTTTACAAAAGATCGATTTGATATAAAAAAATTAATAAATATAATACACTAAAATTAATCTGTATAATTTTATTTTGTGATAGAAACATTGATACAGAAAGAAGACAATGTTCTATTTTGCAGGTCTTTTGGAGTAGATTTAACACACACACACACACACACACACATATATATATATATAAAGAGAAGTACCACAAAATTTGCAGGTCTTTTAGGATAGATTTAACGCGCACACACACACACACACATATATATATACACAGACATATATATAAAGAGAAGTACTATAAAATTTTAGAAGCTAAGAATTTTTCCGCTCAAAGTATCTTTTTAAATTTGAATACATCTTTTATTAAATCATATATAATATCATAATTCCTAAATGTGTAAAAGATAAATCAAAATTCCTTTGTAGGTTGTGTATATGCAATCGGAAAAATGAATTCTTGGTACATAATATTTTTATAATCATATGTAATTTAAGTAATGACATGGAAATATAATGGTAATTTTATGTTTCACGGCGGATTATTTATGCAATATTGTTTACATATTTCCTAAATTGGCAACTTATTTAAGTGGAAACAATTGTTGTTATTATATTAGATTGATCCATGTTTATATATATATATACACATATATATACACACTAGTATGTTTTTTCGTGCGACACACACATATTATATAATATTATTAAATTTAAAAAATACATAAAATTAATATTTTTAAAATATATATAATTATGTTCAATAATTTATATATGTAACATGATTATAATAAGGATATAACTATTATCTATTAAATCATATGTGAACATTAATTAATTTTATTTATAAAAAATAATCATCAAATTACCAAATATATAATATTTTCTTTTGAAATCAAGAAAATTGAATAAAATTTGGTATACCAATATAAACATTTTTTATTATTATATATAGCATCGAATCTGCCATAAATTCATAATTGATTTGTTAAATTCAAGTAATTATAAAGATATATGATTTTTTTATTAGTTTTGATAAAAATTAGTAACATTACCAATATTAACAAATAAAAATATAAAAATTAAAATGAATGCTTATTGCTTAGCAATATAACAATATTTTCTAAAAATTCGTTTTTCCATTTGTGGAAAGAAAAATGGACGGAAAAAATAATAATAACAAATATAAAAACAATTAATTTATTATATATATATATATATATAGATTTTTAAACAAATGTGCACAGTAATAGGCTTCTTTGTTTATTTTGTATATATATAGATACATAGTGGAAACGTCATAATTTAATTTAGTTCAATATCTTTCCTATGTGCTAAAAAATTAAAGAATTAAAAAAAAAAAAAACCATCAACGTTAAAATTAAATATTATGTATAGTGATTTGTTTATTTTGATATGTTTAATTTCAGATATACGGATACATACATATTGAGTTTTAGGTTTATTATGACTGTGTGATGTATGAAAATTATTTTTGTATGTTTATATTATTCAAAAATATGTTTATATTTGCAAAACAATAATAATTATATGTAATATTTGAATTTATAATTTTTTATGTTTGAGCATGAATTTATTTAAAATTTTCAAATCAAATATCATCAATAATTTTTCATGGTTTTAAAAAATACTAAATCTACTTCAAATTTTGGTATTGATTTGTTTAAAAAATTTGAATATTGATCGGAAACATACAAATTTGCTGCAACTTCAATATTAGTAGCTAAAATCACGGAGTCAATTATTCATTATCCAAATTAATCTATTTTTTAAATAATGATAAAATAAATGATTTTTGCATCAACAAGAATGTTAATTTGGAATAATTTTTCAAATTATTAACAAAATTAAACTTACATTTTTATTTGTAACCACACTCAAATCGGATACTGAACAACAGTATTGGAGGCATATTTTTGAAAAAATATACTTTTATTTAAAAAACAATAAAATACAAATTTTATGAAAAAATAATTTTTATTTAAAATATCCAACGTTAGCATAAGATTTGGTCAAACACATTCTGCATCTACAATGTTATAGCTTGCGAAAAAATAAAATGAACAAAATTTAGGGAGCATAATTAAACAGACGAATGAAAAATAAAAACAATAATATTTTATTTTATAGATATATATGTATTACATCATACTTATATTATTAAATTTGCAAAAAAATTGAGTTTCCATAGCTCATGAAATATCACTGAATTTAAATAATTAATATATTCTTATACACATTTTTGATGTTATTAGTGTAATAAATTTTAATGAAGATATTAATATATTTTTATTCATATACCAACAAATCTACTTCAAATTTAAATATTATTTTATAATTTAAAAAATTCAAATCTTCCAAACATATGTAATGTAAATCTAACTTTTATCAAATAAAATTAATAAATTTATTTTATATATATATATATATACAAAAATGAAAAAAGATAAAAAATATAATTGAAAAAAAGTCACTTTACTTATATATATATATATGATTATTTCAAACTTACTTTCTTTTTTTGGTTCCATGTTTAAAGCTTAGTTGAATGATTAGAGAAATCAATCTTTGGAAAAGCTTAATTAGTTTCCGTGACAAGATAAATTAATTGATGAATGAACAATTAATTTGATTTTCCTGAAAGAGTGTGAGAATTGAGGAAAGTATTTCTTCAATCTTAAGCTAAAAATCAATTATTGATACTCTCTCCATAAAACAAAATCAAAATCATTTTATGCAATTTTTAATTTGTTTGTTCTATTTTTATTGGCCACAATTCATTTTACATTAAATAAAATGTCATATTCATATAAATAAATAAATAAAACAATGTCAATTTTTTTATTTTATGTAAAGTGTGTATTATTTATGTTTTTGGTAGGTGGGATTCTCTTCTTGCAACATTTCAGGATTATTTATAAATCAATGTGAGCTTGTATCAATCAACAACATTATTTTGTGTCACAAACAACAATTTTTACAATTCTTAATATTTTTTATAAATAAATATATTATATAGTTTAATTTATTATTTAACCCTAATGATCATAACTATTGATACCCATAAAAAGAAAAAACAAAGAGGAGGAGAAAATAAGAGAGAGAAAGTAGAGAAGAATCATCTTCATATCTGCCGCCACCAACTCCTACAACATATATTAATGTTTACAACTAATCAAAGCAATGGACGACAGAATTGAATATATATACACATAAATATATATATATATATGTGTGTGTGTGTGTGCGTGTGTGTGTGTGTGTGTGTGTGTGTGAGAGAGAGAGAGAGATGAACACATTAAAGTAATCCACACACATACATACATTATAAATACATACACAGGGCTTTGATTAGATTTTAGGGGTACGCACGTTTGTGACTTCACCATCACACGTTTTCAACCATTTACTTTTTCACTACATCTTAACTTTATTTTTAAATTTTAAATACAAATTACTTTACTTTTACCACACAATATACTAAATTAATCATTTATTCATAATAGATTAGTATAAAATATTATTTATTTACAATTTGGGTAGAATTTTATTATTTATTGTGTGTTGAACTATTTATATTGACTTTGATTATAAATTATATATTAGTTAAATATTTTTCTTTTAATAGATTATTAAAAAATAATTTTCTATATGCAATTAGTTATATTATTTTATTTGATTTATTAATATTAATTATACTACATAATTAAATTATATTACTGATGTAAATAAAAAACATAATTAATTATATAAAAATATTTAATTAATAATTTTGTTTCAATAAAATTCGAGATTATTTAAATAATAAAACTGGTTTTGTAATAAAACTATTTAGTTTATTTTTTATGAATCGTGTGATAATTTTTCAAATTGTCATTCTATTACCAACAAATTAAGATTATAAAATGTTTAAAAGAATATTATAAGATATTCTTCATAATTGTCACTCAATTAGAATTTTATTTATAATTATTACTTAAAACTAAATATTCATTTAAAGGCAGTTGTCAATGTTTATGATTAATTTGATCAAATGTTCGTACTGCAACAAATTTTGTATATAAAATAAACATAGTTATAAACATCAAACAATTTTAAGTATAAAAACATACTTTTTTTGGGCTTGAGGCGAGCACTTCTTCAACTTGAAGCATGATATGACCCTGCATTTACTCTTTTTTTAGTTCAATTTTAAAAGTTTGTAAAATTAAATATCATAAAAAATAATTAGTTAGACCAACTAATGGAACATTAATTTTTTAAAATAATTTTATTTTTGAAAATAAAAAATAGATGGAAAAATACTATATATAAATTATTTTTTAATTATATATTGTAAGATAAGATGATATATAAAATTGATGAGTGAGATATGAAATTAGGAATAGTCAATATTGGAATGAAAGGGAAAAGCGAAAATACAGTAACCAAAAATAAATTAAAAAATGGCTCTCAGTTTTCCAACACATCCCCCCCACCCCACCCCACCCCACCACAAACAATAATCAATCTTCCAGTCTCTCTCTCTCTCTCTGTCTCTCTCTCATATCCCATATTGCTTTTACCCCATCACATACACAGCAGACACAAAATCCTTTGTTTTGCTCTCCCTCAACTCTTTTTTTCTTTCTCTTTCCCTCTCTCTTCTTCTTTTCATCTAATCCCTCAATTTTCGCTCATTTGTCTCCCCTTTGTGTTGTTCCTATCATCATTATTATCATATTTTTATTAGATTCGTCATTTGTAATAATTTGACAAAAGAACACTTGCACTACAGGTGTAAATAACCTTGTCCGTCTTTGATTTCGATCGGCTGTTTCTCGGGTTTTGATCAATGAATCAAGGAGGGATTTTGTGTTTGTGAATAGAGTTTCGATTTAGGGTTTCTGTCTTTTCAAGGATGTAATACGAGGAAAGAAGAGATTTCTTGGTCGATATATATATATATATATATATATATTTTCCTGATTGATTGAATTCATCGTGGGGAATCCGGATTTGGCAATTTTGTTTCGTTGTTTTTTGGACGTTTATAAGCTCGAATTCGGGTTCTTTTTAATCCCGGATTAAGGCTGAGATTGCCGAATATTTTTTTTGAGTTGAGGTGTGTATTGGAATTCGGGGTTTAATTGAGTCGTTTGCCATGGATCATGTTGTGGGTGGAAAATTTAAGCTTGGGAGGAAAATTGGTTGTGGTTCATTTGGTGAACTATTTTTAGGTACCGCTTTCTTTTTATCGTTTGGTTAACTCCGTTAATGTTTTATTATTATTATTATTATTATTATTATTACTTTTTGTTAGTATCACTGTTGATGTGTTTCTCTTAGAGAAATTATAGACCCGTTTGTTTCATTTCTGTAGGTGTGAACATACAAAATGGGGAAGAAGTGGCGATTAAGCTGGTATTTTGTTATTTAGTTTCCTTTACTTCATTCTTCTTATACCCTAAACGACTCTTATAGCAAGAATGGAAGTTTCACATACATATCAGAGAGCTGCACAAATTATATTATTTCAGCTTGGTTTTAAGAGAATAAGCATGTTATAATGAACTAAAATAACCAAGATTATGGTTGTTCGTGGAATCCTAAAATTATTTATGTGACCAGTCCATAGCACTTGTTAGGGATTAGATCTATCATGATCAATACCTTATACAACATTAGGTTCAATCCTGTAAACTTATGTAACTATGACAATTTACCAAGGTACGAACAACATTGGATCTCAAAAATTTCGCACGGATAGACTGGCTATGCATGCTTTTCTTTCCCTCAAAATACATTCCCTTTGACAAATTGGGATAATCAGGAAGGATTGTATCCTGTACACTCCTCCCGAGAAGATCAAGGCAGTTATCAACTCTCCTAACTAGGATTGTACTCGCTATGCATGCTTATCTTTAGCATTGTAAACCACTGTTGTTTCCTCGACACTTAAGTTTAATTTAGTGTTTAACTAAAGTTTTTTTAATAACTGATGTTTGCATGTCACATATAGGAATCAGTTATTACCAACTCAATCATTGATTATCTCTTGATTCTAATTGTATGTTTTTTGTTGTTTCTGCTATTACCAGGAACCAGTGAAGACCAAGCATCCTCAACTTCACTATGAATCAAAAATTTACATGCTTCTCCAAGGAGGAAGTAAGTTGCTGTCTTTCTTTTCCACCACCAACCCCCTCCCAAAATACACACATAAGTTACTTACAGACTGTTGCACAGAGGGAGATATATACATATTTGGCCTAGTATGAGATATGTTAGTTGAAATGTATCCTGATTGACCATAAGGAGACGCCAATATTATCTTTCAAAAGGAATATTTTCATCTCTGTTCTCCTACTGTGCTCTTTTTGTTTGATATGGTGGGTAGGATGTGGTTTTCTGAAGTTGGATAATTGATGCACTGTTGTTGGTGATTATGGAAACTTCTGCTGTCTTGGCTGCATTCCTTTTCTTCTGAGTTTGAAATGTTTTTCTTAACAGCATTTCTCTATGAGATTAGGGCCTGCAAGTGTGCAATTAGGTTCATGGATCTTCTTATAACTTTTCTGAAGCATGAGAAGCAATGAAGTTAACTTTACATATTAAATTTAAAAATATTTTGCTTTATCATGTTATGTAGCTGGCATTCCCAACTTGAAATGGTTTGGAGCGGAGGCCGAATATAGTGTCATGGTGATAGACCTTCTGGGCCCAAGTCTGGAAGATCTCTTCAACTATTGTAACAGGAAATTTTCCTTGAAAACAGTGCTAATGCTCGCGGATCAACTAGTAAGTGGTTGGGATTTTTAGGGCTTTCTCGGGTTTCTGATTTTTTGATACCAACTTCAATTATAATAACTAAGTTTGTAATTTTTACTAGATAAATAGAGTTGAGTACATGCATTCAAGAGGATTTCTTCACCGGGATATAAAGCCTGACAATTTTTTGATGGGCTTGGGCCGAAAAGCAAACCAGGCATGGCTTTCTTTCATTTAATGTTTCATATTAATTTAAGATGAATGCAGAGTGGTTCTCTTATTGTCTGTACGCTGGCTATGAAAGACCTTTGTTCCGTCATTCTACTCACCTGACATTTCTGTGTATGCGTTGAACTTTGAAAATCATATAAATTTCTATTCCTCAATATCTGTCACTTTAACATCTTCAAGACTTCATTGAAACCAAAGGAGAGAACATTCCTTTTACTTGTATTGCCACCGTATAAGATGTCTAGTTTTTCACATTATGGCTTATGTTCTTTTATTTCCTTTCCAAGAATAAGATTATGTCCTTCACTAGGTTTCTATTCCCAAATATATCATCTCACTTATAAGTTAAACTACTCGTGTACATCACATCTATTGACTTCATATTGTTTAACTACTTGTGTATAGTTTCTTACCAACTCTTGTAAACTTATAAGGTTTGTGGTCAAACATGATTTATCGATGTTATGGTGGCCATGTATGTTACTAACCGATATATGTACCCTCATTTCATCCATAGGGCATGGATGATGATATTTCACCTAAGGACATCAGGTAGGTGGGTATTGTGATTTGAGTCGGACTAATAGGTGGTTATGACCCTCTATCACGGTTGATGAAATGTAGAAAAGATATTAAGCATCTTGGAGAAAATTTAGTGTGAGGACTTATCAATTTTGTTGTTTTATGTAGATCATTGTATCAGCATAATGTAATAATGTGACTGCATCTCCAGCTTCAATCATTTTGTTGGTTCCATTGTCTGAGTGTTTGACAGAATTTTCTTACTATGGAAGTGTAGAGTCCCTTTTCTTTGGGATGCAAATTGTTAGTCACACAAAGTCGTCCAACTTTTTTGAATGGTTAATTGCACTTAGTGATGTTTGCCTTATTGTTATTTGCATGGATTTTTTGGCAACTGTATGTGAATATTTTCCTCTTTATTTCAGGTTTATATCATTGACTTTGGTCTTGCTAAAAAGTATAGAGATCTTCAGACTCATAAGCACATACCATATAGGTACCTGTACCTTCCCATATTTTGCCATGGGTCAAATTTTATGCAGTATTGTCTCATATGTATGTTGAATATATGTGTAATGATGAAATGGCATTAATGCTTTGGCCCAATGGATTATTTTGTTTATTTCTTGAGACATAAAAATGATACTGCACAGAGGAATGATAATCCAGAGACATATAAACGGAGTAAAATATAATTTGAATAAGTTTAAAGTAGAAGACTTTTTCTTCGGGTTTCTTGGCTTATGCTCATGTTGCATAAGTGAATTGTTTACATAATTTATTGTTAAAGCCAGGTAAAAGCTCTTTATAGGATACTTCCAATCCTGTTGTACTAAAATGGGTCTTTATGCATTGGGAAATGAAGATCTGAGAAGTCACTCTAAATTTCACATTTTTCTGGCCTCATATTCAACTACGTATTAAGGTGGAAGCATGGCATGCATCTTGAAACTATGCTTTATTTTTCTCCTGGTGTGAAGTTTATGCCTTCCCACCTTTGTATGGCAGCAATGGCTTATTGACAATTTGTTATGAATGTGGAGTTTGTATTGTCAGGACTTAGTTGTGGTATATTAGATAATTTCCGCGTTCAGTGTCTCAATGTATTTACCTATGTACATTTTAACATTTAATCCCAGGGAAAACAAGAATCTTACTGGTACTGCTCGCTACGCTAGTGTCAATACACATCTTGGAGTTGGTGAGTGATTTACCACATAATATAGAGTCCCTGTCCAAAGTTTAGTACACTTTCTTTCATCTGTTTTGATGTTCGTCTGTGCTGGCAGAACAAAGCCGAAGGGATGATTTGGAATCGCTTGGTTATGTCTTAATGTATTTCCTGAGAGGAAGGTTGGTCATATATGTGGTACCCCTTGCTTCTGTATTTTATTTGCATTTTTGCTACCTAGCTGTTAATTGAGTGTTTAACAAGTATTGTCAGTTTTTCACATTTACCCGTTCTATGATTTTCTTGTTTCAGCCTTCCCTGGCAGGGACTTAAAGCCGGCACCAAAAAGCAGAAATATGATAAGATTAGTGAGAAGAAAATGTTAACTCCTATAGAGGTCAATATTCAAGTCCCTTGTTGCAAGTTTTATGTGGGTTTTCCTTGTTTCAAGTGCATGTTCCTTAGTATGGTACTATGTTTGACTATAACATGAAATAGTAGCTACCTATTCTATTTGACTTGTTTGATCATATGATAGTCTGTCAAAAGATTAACTTCTATATTTTTAGATCAACTTGATTTTTTATTTTTAGGCCGATCTCAGAAAGGAATAGTAGTATTTTGAATTTAGAGTACTACATTACAATGATTACATGTACCATTTGTGCATAATATGCTTGTAAATTTTTCCAATGCTCTTGCTGTATGTTCTGTGTTGTTACTGAAGGACAAGTTTAAATCTGGTCTATATTTACTATCTTGGACTAAGTCTCCCTAAATTTAATGGTCTGCTCTGTTTTTTAACTTATCCGTTGAGTCACAGAATGTTCAACCTGATTTGTAATTATTACAGGTACTATGCAAATCATATCCATCAGAGTTCATATCTTACTTTCATTATTGTCGGTCATTAAGATTTGAGGATAAGCCAGATTATTCCTATTTAAAGAGACTTTTCCGGGACTTATTTATTCGTGAAGGTAATGCATAGTGTTACTACTGTTCTGTGTTGTAATGTTCAATTGTTTGTTTGTGCTTTCAAGATTTTATTTTTTAAGAAGTTTTTTGTGCCCTTTACTTCTGCATCCTCCTTTAGTATCTTGTTATTCAGCACGCACCTCCCGAAACTTAATGCAGGTTACCAATTTGACTATGTGTTTGATTGGACTATGCTAAAGTATCCTCAGATTGGTTCAAGCTCCAGACCAAGGGTAAACTCTTTTGCCTATAGGTATCTTTACTTTGTGTTCTTTGATGGTGTAAATCTAACAGTTGATTGACTTGCTCACAGAATCCCACTGGTAATGCTGTTGCTGGACCCTCTGCTGAAAGACCAGGTAGAACATCAGGTATATCTCTTTGACCAATTGAAAACCCAAATTGTAGATTCAGGAGGTTTGGTGTACTTGACAAATCTGTGAACTGATAATGAATTCCTGATTAACTTGCGCCTATTATGTATCATATTAAGGGGCAATTTAAAGAAATACTGTAATAACTTGTTATTAATAAATATTCCAATATCATGTCTGAAGTTAACAGCAACACTGAATATTGATTTGAATTAAGAGAATTAGTGCTCACACAGTTTTGGAATAGATCAGAAGGTAAAGTTAATGTTACAATGCCATTTGGTTTATTATGCCAGTGATGAGAACTGGTGATGATTCTTTAAATTGAACCTGAGGTTACAATAACAACAAAAACAACAAACTAAGCATTTATCCTGCCATGCGCATTCAACTATATTATCATATCTTGCCATCATGTTTGGTCTACACTTACACACTCACTAATTTTGAATCTAAGTTGACATGCAATTCTTTTCTTTTGGGGGCATGGGTAGGTAACACAAGATTGAATGTGACTGCTTTCATTTTGGCAAACTTGTAAGATATTCCCATCCCAGCCTTTTTGATTCCTGTGATTTTCTCTCACATGATAACATGCTTAAATACAGTGGCAGTGTGGGACCAGCTCTCAATTTATCTTTTAGTTTCCCTTTCTGACATGGAAAGAACATACTTACAGTTTGATGCATTGAGAGATCACAGAGGTCTATGCTGAGAATGTTAGAAGTGTTTATCATCTGAAATCTAAATATTTGAAGATATTGAAGAGTCTTGCATAATATTCTGAGCTGCACAATGAAATTTTCATGTGCTGGTAGAATGTAGAATTAATTTGTCTCTGATCTTGGTCTTTTGAGCAGTGGGGCAAGATCTTCGGGATAGATTCTCCGGTGCAGTTGAAGCTTTCTCCAGAAGAAACACGAGTACTGGTCGGCATGGTGACCAGTCTAGGCACAAGACATCTGAAGATGTGCCTTCATCCAAGGATGTGGTATTTACTGTGGTTTCTCTTATGATCGCATACTTTTTGCTGCATTTTGTTTCCTGGAAGTTCCATTTTCTTCAAGGAAAAGCACATCTTTTGCCCCTGTACTTTCAATTTTTTTCGTTTGCCCCATGCACTTTATGTTCTGCTTTTTGCCCCATATGCTTTTAGTTTTTGTAAGTTTTTCCCGTCATTAACTGAGCCTGGGGGACAAGAAAATGGAACGACTGGAGGCCCAAAAAGTAGAATCTAATTGTAGGGGGCAAACAAAAAATAGAAGTGCATGGGTGAAAAGAGCATAGATTAAAGTGTATTGGGGAAAGCCAAAAAATTATGGGTGCGGGGGCAAATTATGCATTCTTCCTTCCGATGTTGTATTTTGTTCTGAGAGTGTCTTTGCTATCTTATATACAGCAACTCGATTCAGAAAAGGGCCGTAGTTCTCGAAATGGAACATCTTCTAAGAGAGCGGCCATTTCAACGAGCAGACCAAGCTCATCTGGTGAAGCCATTGATGGCCGAAATGGCAGATTGGTGTCGAGCAGTGGCCGTGTATCCACCACACAGAGAATCCAGCCCGGCATTGAGCATAAACCGTCTTCTTTCTCTCGTGCTGCACTGGGTAAAGCCACTCGCGATGACCCTTTGCGAAGCTTTGAGTTCCTCTCTCTCAGGAAGTAAAGTAACTGGGAACTATGGTATCTGTTAAAGGTAATGTGTGTGAAATCGGTTGATGCCCCCCACCTATTTATGGAAATCTTATCTTGGTACCTTTGTAAATGTGAGGCCAGCTGTTGTCCATGCTCATCCTCGTCGAGTTTTTGTCTAGAGTTCTTTTTGTTTTGTAACACAGAAGTGTATGATGCTCATCTAGGAATTTGATGAGTTTAATGAGCGAGCAGCAGTTTTCTATCTTGACAAGCTAAGCTGTAGCTATAATAAGTGTCCTGTGTGTCCTATAAAATTTCACACACCCACACACACATATGTATGTATGTAGTGTAAAAATGTGGATTTTCTTCTGGCACTTGAAACAGATAAAAGTAAGATGACGACGGAGTGTGATATGTGAAGACATACAATTGTATTGTACTTTGAGAGTTCTATTTTGCTTTTGAGTTATTCGAGTCTTCACTAATTGAATCACTTAGGTTATCTCATGCTTTGCTCTAACAGAAAATAATTCATTTTTTATACCAGTCAATCAACACTAAAAATATTAAAATCCAATTGGTCGATTTGATGAATATATGCATAAATCCTGAAAAATCAACGTAGTTAGAACAATATCTTAGCAAGTCTATAATGTTATTTAAAACTATATGTACTCGTATGATGCACACTTTGGAGATATAACATGAGACTACGAAGAAAAAAATATTTTAGTTTTACTAAATATTTATTTATTAATATGTATTTAACGAATTTGAAATTGTCATTTATTTATTAACTTTGATCTAAAATTCTATTGAGTGGCATTATTCTTTTACTTTTTAAAAATGATCTAATATGTACTTTTTATAAAATAACATTTACTAAATTATTTTTTATAGTTGAAGCTCAAGTCAACCAAATAGTTCAACCACTACAAATATTTGAAGTTAGTAAAAATATCCAAATCCAACCCAAGTATTTTAACCAACCAAGGTTATAAGTATAAGCACTATTTGCAATCGACCATATAACCAAATTTACGACAAATATTCAATCCAACATAGAAATTTAAGAAACAAGATTTCTTTATAATATAATATTTTCAATCTGTAAAATTAATTAATTAATTAACGTTTGTAAATCAAATACACTATAATTGAATACTCCAAATCATACACACAAATACTCTAACCTACAAAATATATTAAAATAAAAAATAAATGAAATATTTATATTTTGAATATATAAATTTTAAATATCTCAGTTTGCATTAATTAAGATGTTCGATACTTATACAGGCGACGCTAAAAGTTAGTATCAGATGTTCGATGACTTTTAGCATCAGAATGATATATAGTATCAGTAGTTGAACATCTAATATTAAATAATTAGGGGTGTGCATATTTGGGTTATAACCGAAACAACCGAATAAAATTGACTGAAATAAAATTTTCAATTCGATTTTCATAACAAAAAAATGGTTTTCGATTTTAATTTGTGCATTATTCTATTTTTCAACCAATTTTGATTTTGTAAAATTAAAATCCTAATTAACCGAACTAACCAAATTATGCATTAGATGTATATAAACTCCCCTTCCAATCTTTCACACCTCAAACCTGCAAACCCTAATCTCACGACTCAAAACACTTTCATATATAGAGAGAGAGACTCACACAGAGACTTTGAATGTGTTACGTTGGAGAGCGCACACTTGTACATATTTGTTTTTAAGAAACTTTGTACTGATTTTGTTGAACATGGATATATGGTAGCATTTTGGATTTCATTATATATATTTGATGGCAGAAATTGGATAAATCAATTCAATTTCTCTTGTTGTCGAGCAATGTTTGTTACTTTGATATTTTTGGACTATGATTAGTTGTGTGAATACTGTTATTTTGTGGTAATGTGAGAGTTGTTTGAGTTAAAAAAAGTAATTTGTTATGTAATATATACATATACATATATATATATATATCTGTGTTTTTGGAATGGTATATCATTTGTTGCCCTAGTCAATTTGTTTCTTTCTAATTCTTATATCCATACTTCCCCTATATTTGTCCCTTATTTCATCATATATTCTGACACCCCACCCTAATAACCCACAATATAGTTTACTTTTAACTTGACTAAATCTGTACATTTTCTTCCACCTATAACATATTACGAGGTATAATCTAACTCCCAAACAACAGCTCATTCACACCCAAGAAAAATCCATAGTAGATACAAACGTATTTACCATAACCACGCCAATATTTACATGCCCAAAAATTGATTAACATTATACAAGCCCAAATTGAATAATATAAATAGAACCCCGAAAGCATAGTACGCCCATGGTTTAGCCCCAAAAGTCGTCATCCATGTACACCGATCCCAAAAGCTTGTTGAAGCACGAACCGCATGCCCGGTAAGCCGTAAGCTTACACATCATCAACATGCTCACCTACAATGCACAAACTAGGTGAGCTACAACCTAGTAAGCAGAAATCATGCATGTACGATAAATTAAAATGCTTGCAGAAACTTTAAACAAGATGTGAAATGCATTCTACTGAAACCCTAACCACTATTTTGGAATATTTTATCTTTATAGGGCCCGTGACTCACCTACTGTGCACCAGAAAGAGTTAGCTCAATAAATAATCATAATCATAGAGTCTATCCATGTCTCACATGCCACTGGCCCAACAAATCGAGTCTATCCATGTCTCACATGCCACCGACTCAATATATCATAAAGCCTATCCATGTCTCACATGCCACCGGCCTCAGTACACTAGTAGTGGTCAACATTACATTTTTTTTTCATCACACAATGAATGCAAAGCAGGCTATATACGACCCATGCGTACACATGTCAATGCTCGTGAATGTTATGTTTATACAATATCAAATCAATCAATCATGCCAAGGCAGACTATGTACAACATATGCAATGCACATGCCCGTGTTCGTGAATATTATATTTATGCAATATTAAATCAATCGTTCACACCACGTAATTCATATCAATCAATATCAACAAGCACAAATCACAAATATTCCATAAGATAATATTCATATCTATCAATATCAAGAAGCACAAGCCATAAATATTCCATAAGATAATATTCATATCTATAAATATCAAAAGGCACAAGTCACAAATATTCAATAAAATAACACAAACAAGTACTATGTCTATGCATTGTAGATGCAAATGGATTTCTACTTACCTCTTTTTCGATAATATGTATCCGAGACCCCCTACACGTATGGTTAAACTAGTAATTTTCCTGGAACCGAAGGCTTGCGTTCTCTCTCTCTCTCTCTCTCTCTCTCTCTCATGCGCGCGCTGAACCCCTTTCCCTTTTCTCTTCTCTCCCCCTTTTTTTTTCTTCTTCTTCGCTGGACTCCTTCCCCCGTCTTCCCGAAATGAAACTCTCCCCTTTTCTTTTTTTTTTCTTCTTCCTTCACTTATAAAAAATAAGGCAGCTGCCTTTTATATATATATATATACACACACACACACTCACCTAATTACTTATATAAGTCACGCACACACACCTAATTATATATATAATAATAAACACACACCACTAATTATATCTATCTATATATATATTTACACACCATCAGCTTAATGATTATTATTATTATTATTATTATTATTATTATTATTATTATTATTATTATTGTTATCACTATTATTATTATAAGCTCGCCACGTGTAATCATATTTTATTAGAACATGACACCTTATCTCTTTTTTGACATTTGGCCTAAAGGGTTCCAATCTATAATGTAAACCCTACAAAATTTAACTGCAATATACCAAGCATAGTTAAATACGAGCTGCGATACCAATAAAATGCAATTTAAATAGCAAATAAAATTATAAAATGAATGCAATGCATGAACTATATTGGCTAGTGAGTAGTGAGAGGCTTGGGGTATCACATCCTCCCCTCCTCATAAAAATTTCGTCCTCGAAATTTACTTATTTGAAAAGTTCTGGGTATTTCGACTTCATGTCATCTTCTCTTTCCCAAGTACCTTCTTCTATCGACTGGTTTCTCCATAGAACTTTGACTAGTGGAATTTTCTTATTTCTCAGTTGCTTCACTTCTCGTAGTAAAATTTCCACAAGCATTTCTTCATAGCTTAAGTCTGTTTTTAACTCTGCGGGTTCATTGTTCAGAATATGAGATGGATCCGCTACATACTTTCTCAATACAGACACATGGAACACATTGTGTATCTAAGTCATTGATCCAGGAAGATCAAGTCTGTAGGCAACATCACCAATTCTCTCAATAATAGGAAAGGGACCAATATACCTCGGACTGAGCTTCACTTTCTTAACAAACTGCATTATTCCTTTCATCGGAGAAACTTTAAAAAACACCCGATCTCCTACTGCAAATTCTAACGTTCTCCTTCTTTTATCTGCATAACTTTTCTGTCGACTCTGAGCAGTTTTCATTCTCTCTCGAATCTGTGCTACAGCTTCTGACATTTCTATGATCATATCTAGACCCAAAAGCTTTCGTTCACCAACCTCATCCCAATGTGCCGGTGATCGATATTTTCTACCGTATAGTGCTTCATATGGAGCCATTCCAATAGTTGACTGATAGCTGTTATTATAAGAAAACTCTATCAAAGGCAAAAACTTGCTCCATTGTCCCTAAAAATCTAACACGCAGTCTCTGAGCATGTCCTCCAATGTTTGTATTGTTCGCTCCGACTGTCCATCTGACTGAGGATGATATGCAGTACTGAAAGATAACTATGTCCCCAATGTCTTGTGTAAACTCTTCCAAAAGGTAGAAAGAAATCTTGAATCCCTATCAGAAACAATGGACATTGGAACTCCATGAAGTCGGACTATCTCATATATATATAGTTGAGCATATTGATCCATTGAATAAGTAGAACAAATAGAAGAAAATGGGCAGATTTTGTAAGTCGATCCACAATAACCCAGATAGCATCATGACCTTTGACTGTTTTTGGTAATCCCATTTCCATTTCGGAATCAGTAAGGGCTGCAAGGTTCCTGCTGGCCTTTGATGTTCTGCCTTTACCTGTTGACATGTCAAACATTATTCCACATACTGAGCAACATCTCTCTTCATACCTGGCCACCAATAATGCAAATTTAAGTCTGTACATTTTAGTAGCTTCTGGATGTACTGAATACTGTGTCGAGTGTGCTTCTGCCATGATATGTTCACGTAAATTATCCACATTAGGTACACATAATCGATTTCTGAATCGAAAATATGATGTTTTTTCAGAAGCAACATCTTCCTTTACTTTAGCCAAATATTCATCTTTAAGCTTTCATGATTAGTATAGATCTTGCATCGTCCTCTATATAGATAATGTCTCCAAATTTTAAGTAAAAATACCACTGCAGCAAGCTCTAAATCATCAGTAGGGTAATTCTTTTTATATTCCTTCAGCTGTCTAGATGCATACGCTATTACCTTTCCATTCTGCATTAATACACAACCCAAACCATTCTTCGAAGCATCACTGTAAACCACAAAATCTTCATTACCTGATGGAATTGCAAGGATGGGTATTGAAGTCAACCTCCTCTTTAGTTCTTGAAAACTTTGCTCACAGGCTTCTGTCCATCGAAAGGTTACATTCCTTCTAGTTAACTGTGTCAGTGGAGATGCAATTTTTGAAAATCCATCTACAAATCTATGATAATACCCAGCTAGACCTAGAAAGCTACGTATCTCGGAAGGAGTAGTAGGTTGTGGCCAATTGTTGATTGCTTCAACTTTACTTGGGTCAACTGAAATTGTAAATTTGTTTAGTTCTCTGTAATCTATGCATATTCTTATACTGCCATCCTTCTTCTGAACAAACAAAATCGGTGCATCCCAAGGTGAAAAGTTGGGTCTGATAAAACTTTTGTCTAGTAAATCCTGCAGTTGTATCTTCAATTCTTTCAATTCATTTGGTGCCATTCGATAAGGGGACTTTGATATTGGGGCGGTCCCTAGGTGTATATCAATTACAAATTCTATTTCTCGATTAGGTGGTAAGCCTGGAATATCATCTGGAAATACTTCAGGATATTCTTTAACTATCGGCACTTCATCCACAGATAGACAATGTTGTTCTTCAGTAGTCACAGCACTCATTAAATAGTCCTCACAACCACTTTCTAACAACCGTTGTGCTCTAACTGCAGATATCAGTGGGAACCTGAAGTTCTTCTTTACTCCAACAAAGATAAAAGGTTCCTCCCCAGGTGGCTGAAATGTAATTATCTTTTTCTGACAGTCTATGGATGCATAATATTTTGATAGCCAGTCCATCCCCAAAATTACATCATAATCATTCATGTCAAGTACAATCAAATTAGCATAAAGTTCTCTACCATCAATGGGGATAACACATGCTCGTAATATTTGATTTGTTTGTTTCGACTCTCCAGAGGGAATCACTACATTGTACCCATTCTCTGCTATATCAGGTTCCCTACCTAGCCTTCTCAGAGTGGATGCAAATGAATGCATAGCTCCAGAATCAAATAATACGAATGCTGAAGTACCAAAGATAGAAAATTTACCTGTACTACAAATGGTTTTGCCTCAGCATCTTCTCTGGTCATGGTAAAGACCCTAGATGGTATTCTCCCTTGTGTCATGGGGCTCGGTTTGTTTGGGCACGTAGTAGAGATATGTCTTGGTTGTCCACACGAATAGCAAGTTCTGGTACTCACAAGACAGACACCACTGTGTTGTTTCCCACATTTGGAGCAAAGGGGTAGTGGTCCTGGTGATTTACCCTAAACAGTTCTCAGACGCCCTTACCCCTGTCCCTGTCTAAGCTGGAAATTAGGTCTTGGGTCCTGAAATTGTTGTGGCCTCTTCCTTTCATTTCCTACCCAACGATGTCCCTGTCTTTGTGTGAACTGACGTCGAATCTCCTGTGCCTGACGTATCCTCTGTTCAGCTTGCTCTGCTACCAAGGCCCTCTTAGCAACCTGTGAGTAAGTAACTCCCTGCATACCAGCCATACAAACATCCCTATAAAGTTCCGGTCTCACCCCTTCGACAAATCTTTCCACTTTCAGTGCATCCGTTCTAACCATGTGCTCAGTAAACATTGACAACTGCTCAAATTTGGAGATGTAGTCTGTAACTGTCATAAGCCCTTGTCTCAACTGTATAAACTCATTCATTTTCATCGCACGGACTGGAGTAGTGAAATATTTGTTTCTGAAAAGTTCTTTGAACCTGTTCCAAGTCATAGTGGCTACATTCTCGATGGCCTTCATTGTGTCCCACCAATATCCTGCACTCTCCTGTAACATAAAAGACGCACACAATACTTTTTTCTCGTCTGGTACTCTGCTGTACAGAAACATGTTTTCTATGGTTCTCAGCTAATCCTCTGCAGCTGTGGGATCCACTGCATTTTCAAATGTTGGCGGGTTAAGCTTTTTGAACCTTTCCCCAATCAGCTCCATTTGTTCTACCCGAGGCTGTGGCTGGTTCATCTCATTCATTTGTTGTCCACCAACATTTCTTTGTTCGATTAGCTGCTAAATTTGTTGTGGCTGGTGTTCCACTAATCCTGTCAATCTTTCGATAAGCAAATCACTATTAGTGCCTGCAGCTTGTAAACTTTGTTCTGGAGCTCTATTTTCCCCGTTACATTCACCTCTAGTTCTCACAATTGTACCACCGACTGTACTCAATCCTAGATCACAGGCCAATATAACTAATGAAATATATAATGCATAACAAAGATAAATAAAACTTACAGGCATGGTTATGCTCCACAAGTTTGAGCTCGTGTACATGGACAGTCTAAAGGTCATAAACTGGGCTCTGATACCACTCTGAGACACCCCCAGCCTAATAACCCACAATATAGTTTACTTTTAACTTGGTTAAACCTGTACATTTTTTTTCACCTGTAACATATTTACAATGTATAATCTATCTCCCAAACAACAACTCATTCACACCCAAGCAAAATTCACAGTAGATACAAACGTATTTACCACAACCACTCCAATATTTACATGCCCAAAAATTGATTAACATTATACAAACTGAATAACATAAATAGAACCCCGAAAGCATAGTACGTCCATAGTTTAGCCCCAAAGGTCGTCATCCATGTACACCGATCCCAAAAGCTTGTTGAAGCACGAACCGCATGCCCGGTAAGCCGTAAGCTTACACATCATCAACATGCTCACCTACAATGCACAAACTAGGTGAGCTACAGCCCAGTAAGTATAAATCATGCATGTACGATAAATTAAAATGTTTGCAGAAACTTTAAACGAGATGTGAAATGCATTCTACTGAAACCCTAACCACTGTTTTGGAATATTTTATCTTTATAGGGCCCGTGACCCACCTACTGTGCACCGAAAAGAGCTAGCTCAATAAATAATCATAATCATAGAGTCTATCCATGTCTCACATGCCACCGGCCCGAAAAATCGAGCCTATCCATGTCTCATATGCCACCGACTCAATATATCATAAAGCCTATCCATATCTCACATGCCACCGACTCAATATATCATAAAGCCTATCCATATATCACATACCACCGCCCTGACGAATCAAGCATATCCATGTCTCACATGGTACCAGCCTCGGTACACTAGTAGTGGTCAACATTACATTTTTTCATTTTTTTTCATCACACAATAAATGCAAAGCAGACTATATACGACCATGCGTACACATGCCAATGCTCGTGAATGTTATGTTTATACAATACCAAATCAATCAATCATGCCAAGGCAGGCTATGTACAACTTATGCAATGCACATGCCCATGTTTGTGAATACAATCGTTCACACCACGTAATTCATATCAATCAATATCAGCAGGCACAAATCACAAATATTCCATAAGATAATATTTATATCTATCAATATCAAAAGGCACAAGTCACAAATATTCCATAAGATAATATTCATATCTATAAATATCAAAGGCACAAGTCACAAATATTCAATAAAATAACACAAACAAGTACTATGTCTATGCATTGTAGATGCAAATGGATTTCTACTTACCTCTTTTCTGATAATATGTATCCGAGACCCCACTACACGTATGGTTAAGCTAGTAATTCTTCTGGAACCGAAGGCTTGCGTGCTCTCTCTCTCTCTCTCTCGTGCGCGCTGAACCCCTTTCCCTTTTCTCTTCTCTCCCCCTTTTTTTTTCTTCTTCGCTGGTCTCCTTCCCCCGTCTTCCCAAAATGAAACTTTCCCCCTTTTCTTTTTTATTTTTATTCTTCCTTCACTTATAAGAAATAAGGCAACCGCCTTATATATACACACACACACACACAAACACTCACCTAATTACTTATATAACTCACGCACACACATCTAATTATATATATAATAAACACACACCACTAATTATATATATATATATATATATTTACACACCATCAGCTTAATGACTATTACTATTGTTGTTGTTGTTGTTATTATTATTATTATTATTATTATTATTATTATTGTTATCATTATTATAATTATAAGCTCGCCACGTGTAATCATATTTTATTGGAACTTGACACCTTATCTCTTTTTTGACATTTGGCCTAAAGGGTTCCAACCTATAATGTAAACCCTACAAAAGTTAATTACAATATACCAATCATAGTAAATACGAGCTGCGATACCAATAAAATACAATTTAAATAGCAAATAAAATTATAAAATGAATGCAATGCATGAACTATAATATTATTATTATTTTAAAAATAAGAAATAAATAATTATATATTTTAAATAAATAAATAATATTGCATATAAAGTTCAACGATGCCTCAATGCATAATATATATATATATATATGTATGTTTATATGGCAAAAACGTGTGTGAAATCCGTATTGGGCAGGTATACAACAATATTAAAATATCACTCAACTATTTAATTTTTTTAATTATTACAGTTACTATGCAATATAGATAAATTAAAATTGTAATCACTAATAAAAATAAAATTTTAAATTTTTTAAAAATTCAATATATTCAAAAATAAAATTAGTTTTAAAATTTTGATATACTTACTAGTTTGTGAATTATATTTTGTTGATATGTATAAAAATTAATTCCTATAAATTATTGTCTCTTCAAATTCTAAACTTCACATGTTATGATAGAATTTTTTTTAATTAAAAAAATTATATTATCTTTTAATAATATTAATTATTTTTTCTTAAAATATAATAATTTGAAAGTAATATTAATTTTTCAATTAAATTTATAAATTATATTCTATTGTAAAATACAAATTGGGCAGATTTCAAAATAAGATATTATTAAATCCATCTAGATTAATTTGTATAATTAATTTGTGAAATTAATTTTCAAATTAATTTTGATATGTCTTCATATAAAAATCTATTAAAATATTTATTATATTAATAGATAAATTATTTTAATATATGAATGAAAGCCTAAGTTATTAATTTACTTTTTTCTTTGTTTGTTTATATATGCGTTTAGAAATTGAACAAAGAAAGTTACTCAATGTTTAATAATTATTTTTTAAAAGAAAGAAACACTTGAGAACTTGTTAAATTTAGTAAATATTTTATAGTGGAAGAATGATGTGTATTTGTTAAGGGTACGACTATTCATACCCCCAAAATTTCTAAATATACCACATAATAATTATAACAAAATTTGACATAAATAAATTGACTAAAATATCCTTATATATATTTTTCATATTCTCAACTGCAGAAATTTAGCTTTGTCTTCTTCTTTCTTCAATACAGAAAAGTTGGAATTGCAAGCTTTCTTGAGATTCGTATCTAAACCTAAAACATTTCCCCGCGAAGGCCAAACTTGATAGCAATACACACTTAACACTATTCTTTAAATGGTTTTTCCCCAAACTTGATTTTGTTAAAAATTTTGTGTATAAGAGTTCATATATATATATGTATATATATGCTCGCTGTATATGGGCACGCCTAATGGTCTTAATTAACAACTCAATGAAATCCGTTATATTGAAATTTAAGTCACCCATATACAGCAAAGTTGTTTGTGAAATTTGTGCCATTTTTCAAGCAAATTTTTTTTCCTCCCTTCTTGTTGTTAATTTGAGAAACAAAGAAGATTTTTTTTGGGTTCTGGATAGAGAAGAAAGGAGGTACATAAATTAATGGTAGATAGGGAAATTGTAAAGAGAAAAAAATTAAATTTTTTTTCTGGAAAAGCAGAGAGCTTTTAGATTTGTCAAATTGTGTTGGGAATTACGGAAGTTGGGTAGTCATGTTAGGATGCTGATTTTTTTTTTAGTTTTTAGTGAGAAGAGTATAAGGGTAAAAGTGGGGTATATTTTAGTAAAAAGGAGAATTATTAATTTTTAATGGGGTATATTTAAACTTTGGAGTATGTTTAGAGATTTCGGGGTACCATTTGTTAACCTGAA
This sequence comes from Caryopteris x clandonensis, assembly GCA_028749325.2. Lineage (NCBI taxonomy): Eukaryota > Viridiplantae > Streptophyta > Magnoliopsida > Lamiales > Lamiaceae > Caryopteris > Caryopteris x clandonensis. The sequence continues at coordinate 2,570,625 of JAPYKT020000034.1, read as the reverse complement.
GATATTCAGAATTCTCGATTTTGGCCGAATATTTAACAATTATTTTCTTATTCATAAGGTATTACTTTCTTATTCAAAATGTATTACTACTTATTTTTTAAAAGAAAAAACACATGACTACCTTTTAAATTATAGAAAATATTTTATAGTGAGGGGAATGATGTCTATTTGTTAATTTGAAGATGTTTAGGATTATGGCTTTTGTCGAAGATCAACAATATTACTTTCTTATTCAAAAAGTATTACATTATGATTCAAAAGGTATTACTACCTTTTTTTTTTTTTTTAATAAAGAAACAATTACATGGCTGCTTTTTAAATGTTAGGATATATTTTATAGTGGGGGAATGATGTGTATTTGTTAATTTGAAAATATTTAGGATTTTATCTTTTGTCGAATATTAACAGTATTACTTTCTTATTGAAAAAGGTATTATTTTCTTATTCAAAAGGTATTACATTCTTATTCAAAATGTATTAGTACTTATTTTTTAAAAGAACAAATACATGATTGCTTATTAAACTCTAGGAAATATTTTATAGTGGGGAAAATGATGTGTGTTTGTTAATTTGAAGATGTCTAGGATTTTTCATTTTTCTTGAATATTAATAGTATTACTTTTTATTGAAAATGTATTACTTTCTTATTCAAAAGGTATTACTTTTTTTTTATACAGAATGTATTACTACTTATGTTTTAAAACAAAAAAAAATACACGACTGCTTGTTAAATTATATGATATATTTTATATTGGGGGGAATGATGTGTATTTGTTAATATGAAGATGTGTAGGATTTTCGCTTTTGTCAAATATCAACAATATTACTTTCTTATTGAAAATGTATTATTTTCTTATTTAAAAGGTATTACTATTTTGATTCAGAAAGTATTACTACTTATTTTTTAAAAGAAAAAATATATGATTGTTTATTAAATTTTATGATATATTTTATAGTGGAGGATGATGTGAATTTGTTATTCTGAAGATCGCTTTCGTCGAATATTAACAATATTACTTTCTTATTGAAAATCTACTACTTTCTTATTCAAAAGGTATTACAGTCATTTTCAGAAGATATTACTACTTATTTGTTAAATTGAAAAAAATAATAATATTAACTGAACAATTTTTTAGTTTAATTTGAATTGAATCTATACCAATATAATAACAAAGCAGTCTAAAAGAAAATTTAAAAGGTATTATTTGTTAAATTCTAGGAAATATTTTATAGTGGGGGGAATGATGTGTATTTGTTAATATGAAGAAGTTTATAATTCTTCCTTTTGTCGAATATTACGAGTATTACTTTCTTATTGAAACAGGTATTATCTTATTATTCAAAAGGTATTACTACTTATTTGTTATATTGAAAAAAATAGTATACATCATAATTTATAATCTATTCACACCAAATAAATAAATATTACGAGTAATAATTTTTAGTTAACCCAATAATACTTTTTAGCTAAACAAATAATACCTTTAATAAACAAGTAATATTGAACAATTTTTTAGTTTAATTTGAATTGAATCAATACTAATATAATAACAAAGCCTAAAAAGAAATTTTATCATCTATTTATAGTAAATAAATAAATATACCTAATAATTTCTTAGAAAACTTACTAAAATTTTATTTTTTAATACAAAAAATTATTTTATATTTCAATATTAGTTTCAAATCAATATATTTTAAGAAAATGAGTAATACTATTAAAATATAAAGTAATTTTATTTATTAAATGGAAAAAATAATATTATTTAAATATAATAATATTATTTATTTAATTAAAAAAATTCTGTCACAACGTGTGAAGTTTAGAATTTTCAGGGATAATAATTTATAGGAATGAATTAATACCTATCAATAAATAATATAAATAAATTCACAACTAATAAGTACATCAATATAAATAATCATGTGTTTGTTTCTTTTAAAAATTAAGATGTAACATTGAACAATTTTTTTAGTTCAATACATATATATATATATATATATATATATATAAATATGTGAATTTTCAAACAAAGAAAAAAAAATTTTTATCATCTATTTACAGTAAATAAATGAATATTACCTAATACTTTTTAGAAAACTTACTAAAATTTTAATTTTCAATACAACTAATCATTTTATATTTCAATATTAGTTTCATATTAATATAGTTTCAGAAAATGAGTGATAATGTTAAATGATAAAGTAATATTATTTAAATATAATAATATTATTTGTTTGCTTAAAGAAAATTTTATCATAAGTGTGAAGTATAGAATTTTAACGGATAATAATTTATAGTAATAAATTTTTATACCTACCCACAATATATATAAATAAATTGACAAAGTAATAAGTATATTAATTTTTTTATGTAAATAATTTTATTTTTAGTAATATTGAATTTTAAGAAAAATATAAAATTTTATTTTTATTAGTGTTTATAATTGTAATTTATCTATATTGTAAAATAATTGTAAATGATTCAAAAAATAAAATAGATGAGTGGTATTCCATCAGCTTATTGGTAAAGGATAAAAAATTTAAGATCTACACTTATAAAAAATTATAATATGCATTCACATTCAACTTGTTTTATATAATATTTTTGAATATTTGGCTAGAATATTGATATAAATTAATATATTTTGAAAGTTTACATAAAATATGAATTTGGGCTGGTGGTTAGAAGAAGAGGTAATATTTCCAAGTCCCTCCACCACCCAAAGTGATGCACGGTTTCACACCAGACCTACTATATATATATATATATATATATATATATATTTATTTATTTATTTTTTTTTTTTTTCATATATGAATACCACAGTCCATAGTTAAATGAACTGTTGACACAAATAGAAAAGTGATGCACGCCACCTGCATAAAAATGCCTCCTATCTAGGAAATAATACTCAGTATAGTCTGCAGCAAACACTAAATATGGAGATAAAATGAGAAGTGGTGGAAGAAGAAACCGTTGTACAGAGGGTGTTCTTACCAAATTATTTCGTACACATCTACGATTCTTTTTTTCTGCATTCTTCTCGCTAATCATCGAACCCTAATTTAATATTTCTTTGCATTTATTATCTCTTAAAAATTGCCTGAAAATTCGAACGAATACATGCATTGAATGAGTGTTATCATAGGACCATCAAAGCGAAGAATCCATACGTGAATCGGTCTGGAATTTTTTGTGATAAACGCCAATCAAGGTACGATTTCATGAAGTAATTTTGTATTTGTATGCTTGCCTATTTTGGTATAGTGTTTATGGAAGAATGCTCTCATTTGGTGTAGTGTGATCCATAATTGTTAAATTATTCGCCTTGATATAGGAGGTCGCGAATAATTAGGGGCTTCATTGATTGCTAAATTTATATATGCTGATGCATATATTGATTTAGAGTCTCTAGTAAGTAATTATAGAAAACATGGGAAATTCTTTTTTCATTTTGTACACGAAAGAAGGTTTGAATTTCTTTTTCTTTCCTCTTTTATGTTTTTCCAACGAGGGCGGGGGTGGGGTGGGTGGGTTAGCAACCGTGTTTTTGATATGCATTGTTTGATTATCGTTTAGGAATATGTTTTTTTTCAACACCGCTGCTGAGGAGTTGGATTCATATTATCCTGTCAGAATTGAATGTGAAGCTGATGCTCCCAAGACCCGCTTTAAAGCAAGGGTATGTATAAGTGTCTTGCTCACATTTTCAATTTATTATGTGTTTGCTTTCGTTAAAAATTTAGTGTTTTTTCTTTAAATAATTTCTTGCTTGATTTATATATCGTGTGGTTGGATTGTTGCATATCATGTTCATTACAAGAAGATGTTTGAGGTGACTAAAATACATTTTCTTCAACTTCAGTAAATTCGAAATTTTAGAAGATAGTTATGCTGTCTTGATCTTTTATTTGCCTAGCAGATGAGTAGGAGAGCTGAGGACATAACTACAATGAGCTTTGATTTTGAATGTGCATGCACCTGTAAGTTTGATATTAGGGAGCACTGAGTCTTGGATTCTCAGACTATTTGTCTATGGTTATCTTTGTTCCATAGATTGAAAATATTTTACTTGTTTCCATGCTTTTATTTCATATGGTAAGGACTTGCTTTTATTATAACTTATTTTGAAAAGCACAATATCTTTTGCTGATCATATTGACAGGTAGGTAAAACTCTGAGTCCAAGAAGATGGAATGCAGCATTTACTGAGGATGGCCATCTGGATATAGCTGGCGTTCTAAGAAGAATCCAGAGAGGGGTAAAATAAACTTTGATGTATGCACTTCTTGTTCAAGATTCGTGTGTTCCATTCATTCATATGAGTGTGCAAACATTTATCACCTCTCGTCAGTGTCTATTTTCTCATCTGTATTCATATTGTGATAGAGGAGGTAATAATCTGCACAGGCGGAATTGGGCAAGGAAAACAATATGAGTATCTGGATTCTGGAATGTAGTTGTGTTTCATCTTTAGAAATTTCACAAGAAAACCTTTTTGTCATGTGTTTCCCTGTGTAGAAGGATAGGACTCACTCTGGTACATACAATGGATTATAGACAAAGGGTTATAGACAATTGATCATTATGCTTCGGTTTGCATGATTCTAATCTTCAGATTATGAAAAATAACGTGCTTCCTTCAGCAAGAATCACTTTATCCTAAAATTTGTTGCTATCCACATCTTTCTTATGTATTTTGAAATTTTGTATAATGGGCTACGATAAATTAAATATACGTGTCTAATTGGGACACAAACTGTGGTGCAGCCAATTCATGTGGGAGTTATATATATGGTGAATGTATTATAGATTTATCTATTCTTACTGTTCGTGGCATAACACAATTGTATCTTAGCCCGGAGAAATTTGTTTCAGTGACATCCTGGACAAGCTTACAACTAAATGACTCTACTTTATTTGTCATATATCCTGCATTGTGCCAATTAATTTTTGATACGTAGATGAGTTTTCTTTTTGTAAGTGGGTTTCCTACTTGCACAATTAAGGTAGGACAGTTTTTAGAAAACACATCAAGTTTAACTTGCTTATCTTCTTACATGTAGGTTTAACTAAATAGTTTGCACGAAACATGTTCACACAATTATTGATGTATAGGCTTATTAGCTTATGGATAAAATTATATAATTTAGTATTGACTATATACTAATTTTCTTATTTTGTCTATCAATTAGGGGGTTCATCCTACTATCAAAGGTGCGGTTTGGGAGTTCTTGTTGGGTTGTTTTGATCCCAACAGCACGTATGATGAAAGAAATGATGTCAGGAAGCAGAGGAGGTATGCAAACTAATTCATTTTCTTACAGCTGTGCATAACATTAAGTAGAAATGTGTTACCTTGTTTAGGCAAAGATAGAGAAGAATCATATTAAAAAGGTTTGCGTCTCCTATTTTATATTTGTAGAATGTGGGGAAATGATGGGTGTAATTTTTCTATTTTTTGTTTATTTCAACTTATGATATTCTAAATATGACTTGTCAAATAGGAAAATTGACTACATTAAGATATCAGATTGTTCCTACTTTTCTTCACTTGCATAAATGAGAAGCAAAGGACATATTCTGCTTGACTGTATCCATTATCCATGAGCTCAAATTTCTAATAGCCATCATCTGTTATGGTACTCTCAAATTTTGAAGTCGAACAGCTGTCAGAGCTCTTGAAGTGGTTTTTATAAATTCCGTTATGCTGACATTGAGATTTTATAGATTTGCCTAATCATACTTTCCCCGCTGAGAAAGTTATGCTTCTAGTTATAATAGTTTTATGTATTTAATTTCTTAGACCACCTTTCCAATGAACTGTTGATTCTTTAATATACGATTCGTGCTCCTCCATGTCAGTGAACATACATCCCTCTGGATGTTCACTGGCATGGTTAATTGGTATATTTTTACTTTCTACATTGGTAGATGGCAGCCAGGAAGCACACTAATCCTGGCTACCAAGTTCTGTGCAATACTGAAACTATGACTTTTGTGATTTGACCGAACTTTTAATTGTCTTTGAGGATTCCTGTTGTGTGATTGTGATAGAGTCAAAGATATTGAGAAGCTGATACTAATATAAACGGAACTGGTAGATTTTTAAAACAAGAACAATTCGATCCCAATGATCTCAGAATGATTCCCAGGGACCCTTCTACCCAAGAAATAGCCATAAGATAGCTGGTATATATATATATATATTTAATACCCTAAAACCTTTGAAAATGAGTATAAATACCTAAGCCAAAGCCAGGGAATCTTGACAGTCCAAAACTAGTAACTGAAGTAAATAAATATGCTGTTAAAACAATTAAATGATTAACCCTCAACTGCTACTGAAACCCTTCAACTGCTGTTGATGGCTTCAATCAACAGGCCTCCGACCTTACGCATGTACACCCGATCGGTAACAGATTGATAATGTTCAGTTTACTAGAAAGAACCTTTTCCTCAATTGCTGACTTGATGAGGTGCATTCAAATGCATAGCCGGTGTATATAATATTTTTTCATATATTATCATGTATATTTGAAGTTATAACTTCAATGAACTATATATATTGTACATCCATCCAGACACAATAATATTTACTCGATTTTGTATATTCAAAGGGAACAATATGCTGCATGGAAAGCTGTATGTCAGAAGATGGTACCTGCCATTGGCAGTGGAAAGTTCATCACAACACCTATAATTACTGATGATGGTACCCCAGTGCAAGACCCGGATAACCCTAATGTCCACACCATGCCAAACCGTGCCGCATCAGACCAAAGGGAGATTAATTGGATGCTTGTCTTGTCTCAAATTGGTTTGTGCTTGGTCATAAACTATTTTCCGCCTTGATTAAAAAATAAATAACCTTGAATGTGTTCACATATGCAATACTTATCTATCAAATTATTGTCATTAAAATCCCTTCCTTCTGAGGGTATCTTTAAGGTTTTGTACACATATTGCTGATTCATATAGCTAACATAAGTAATCTAGGTTTGGACGTTGTACGTACTGATCGCACACTTGTATATTACGAGAATGAAGCTAATCAGGCAAAGCTGTGGGATGTTCTTTCCGTCTATGCTTGGGTGGACAAAGATATTGGGTATGTTCAAGGTAATTACTTGTGTTAACCCAAGGTACCACATCTGTTAGTGAAAGATAATTAATTTTATATATTTTATTCCCTTGAGCAGGAATGAATGATATATGCTCTCCAATCATTATCCTTATTGAACATGAAGCAGATGCTTTCTGGTGCTTTGAGCGTGCAATGCGTAGACTCGTAAGATGCCTTTATCCTTGAAAACGTTTGCATCAGCATATTTTATTGGTGTTGACTGCTGATCATATTTCAAACTATCATTTTCCCCTTTTCTTCTCAGAGTTAATGTGCTTACATGAAATAATTTTTGTTAGTTTGAAATAACAAATATAAATGCACTATGAAAGTGTAAAACTAGTATGTATAAATGTTGAAGTAGCTACTCATTGGTTTCGTGGTGCCTTGTATATTAGCTCATGCAGTAGCCTCTATCAATTAATGCTTGATATATAATGCTCCATCTGTCCCAAAATAAGAGTCATGTTACTAAAGGCTAAAGGCTAAATTAATCATTCTCGTAAAAATAGTTATATCATATAATATTTTTTTTGGTGACCTCAACTTGGGCTGAAGGCTAAATTAATCCATTCGCATAGAAAATTCTCATATAGTTACATGGTTCATGTATGGTTTACCATATATGACCGAGTATAATATTTTCTTAATTTTCTTGATTGTGGGATCTTATAATTTCGAATCTATAAGTCTGTGGTTGAAATAATTCTCAATAAGACTAAAATTACTCTCCATTTTAATATAATTTTATATCAAATACTTTTGAATCAAGATATTTTTGAAAATTAATATCTTTAATCTGATTTATTCAATATGTCTAAATAAGTTTATTCAATTACAATGATTTTGTTTTACTTAATTTAAATTATATTTAATGAAATAAATTAACTATTAAAATGTTTTGTTTTTAATGAACTTTTAATTTCAAAGAAGTATGTTTATTGAACTCTTGTATTAATTATATTCAATTGATTAAATTAATTATTAATAAACTATTAAGTTAACAATTTACCAGTACATCTTTTACTAAATAGGTTTTATAGGTCTCATATGTTATTAATTTGTAGAAGTTTTACTGAATTTCCTTTTCTTCTTCTCCGGCAGTGCCTCTTTCTTTGTTTAGTCTGCCGAATTGCAACATTATATTGCTGTCTTGTGAGTCAATGTAGAGACCTTATATGAGATTTAGCTAGTATGGAACTAGATGTATTGATGAATCTTACTGCCACAATTTTTTTATGTTAGTTTAAGTAAGGAATTCATAAACCCGGGGCTTGATTGAAAACTTAAAAAAAATGAAGTATTTCCTTGACATGGAATGTTTATGGTCCCAAAATTAAATTTCACCCCTTCTAGTTGAAACTGGCTTCATCTCTTATTTCATGTCTAATTATAGTGAGAATGAGACTGCTAATAATTTCATAAGCATGTAACACATTATGCTCTTTAAAATTTATCTGTTTTTTTTTTATTCTGGTTTTTCTGAATGATAATTTTTATGTTTTTTTTCCTTGTCTATTCTCTATTTCTGTTTGGGAAGAGGGAAAATTTCAGGTGCACCTCAAGTGCTATGGGAGTGCAATCTCAATTAGGTACCCTTTCACAAATTATTAAAGCAATAGATCCAAAGCTCCATCAACACCTTGGTATGACTGTTTTCCTTGGTAGAACTTTTCATATGTGATTGTTATGCTCTCTTTCTCTCTCTTTCTCTCTCTCTCCTGCATGTGCGCATTTATGTTTGATTAAAGGCCACATTTTCATATGACAGAGGAGCTGGATGGAGGGGAATATTTATTTGCGATCCGCATGTTGATGGTTCTGTTTCGAAGAGAGTTCTCATTTGTGGATGCAATGTATCTGTGGGAGGTATAAACATTTTACATTTGGTGCAAGACTTCAATAAACTCACCCTGATTGTTCAAAAAGTTATGCTTGGTATTAGATACATTTTGACAATAGGATAACGTATTAAACAATTTATATTTATGCCCGCTTTTCACTTATTGCTATGGTTGGGAATTTTGTGATTTAGGTCATGTGGGCGATGGAATACAATCCAAATATCTATTTAACATATGAAGAATCACGTGATGTGGTTTCATCCAGCGGTGAAGGTGAAGCTAAAGTCAATCAAAAGAATCTGAAGCAATATGGAAAATTCGAGAGAAAAAATATGCAAACTGGATGGACAGATCAGAGAGGTGCTCTTGCTGTTTTCCTTGTTGCTAGTGTACTTGAGAAGAAGAATAAGCGGCTCTTGAAAGAGGCTCAAGGCATGGATGATGTTGTCCAGGTATTTTTTTTCCCTGGCTTAGCTTGCCACTGCACATCCTGTTCCGTGCACATTTTTATTAAAAAATATCTCATTTTTTCATTATTTGGAAACCCTCTATCTAGATTTTGGGAGAAATAACTGGAAACTTGGATGCGAAAAAAGCGCTGAAAGAGGCACTGAAAATTCACAAGAAGTATTTGAGCAAGGCAAGCTTCTTCTACTTTATGCACTCTTCTTGCACTCCCTCCCTTCTTTGCCCATTACATACATACAAGGGATTATTACTAAGGTTAGTCTTTTCACAGTAGAACCGAATAAAGTTGCATAGTACTCCTCTTTTCCTTGGAAGAGTCGTACTTTTCCAAAATACAACTTATTTTCAATCAAAAAATGGAAGTACAATTCGTGTAAACCATCAATTCTTACTTTACCACTTTGTTTGTTGGCTTAACTTATTCAATCACAATTGACTCTTACTGATTTTTCTTCTAGGGGCATAATTGGAATTTTAATCAATAACTAACCTTCATTTGAACAAGATATTATTTTTTGGGGGTGGGTGTGGTTGGGAAACGGAACCTTAATTTAGGACGAAGGAAGCAACAAACTTTCATGTATAAAAACAATGAGGCCAAAGCTACAAGGTGAACCTTTGTAAGTACCCCTATGGAGACAATCGATCACTTCATGTACCTCAACACTTACTACGACTTGGATGCAGGCGAAAACATCGTAGTTACTGCTGCGGCCACCTAAAAGCAATCACTTGCAGTTCAGCTCCCCCAGTTCCCCTCCATTTTCATCAGCCTTTTTGGTACATAAGATTTTTGACTCCTGAGTTATTGTATTGCACCACTACTTCAAGAAAGAACAATGTGCTTAATTTAAATTGTTCATAGAATACAAATGAGCCCAGGCACGCTGAATTGCTTGATTCTTTCAAGCTTCATAAAGTTTTTTTTTTTTTTTTTCTTTAAATCCTGAATTTGTACGTCTTGGTTGCATTAGTAATGCAAAGCTCATTGATCTGGTCTTTTTGCACTATTTCTCTGTAATAAACGTTGTTCCAGCCAAGTAAACCAGGTCACGCCTCATCATTATTGAAAATTCTTGGGCTTGTTCCATATATTTTGTCTCAAATTTTGGCTTTTGTCTTTTGTATTTTAAATAATTTTAATCGTATCAAATCCAATGCTTTTATGTACAATTTTTAATAAATCTAAGAGTAAGTTGTGAGAAGTATTTATATAATTTTTATATGTCTGAAACACAAATAATACATTATTATTAAAATATTTATATATACATGGTAAATAAAAAAATAATAATTTACCAAAAATGTAAGCGTGTACAATAACATATATTATATATATTACAGAAATAAATGTTAATATAGAAGTATTATGTACAGTAATATATGTTATTTATTATTTCTATACATTAAAAAAGAAAATAAATGAAAAATATATTCATATTATATATAATAATATGAAATATTTGAATATATTACCGTATATGTATGTGTGTGTGTGTTTATAGAGATAAATATAAGGGAAAATATAAATTTGTATAATTGAGTCTGTTAATGATAATTTCATATAAGAAGAATCTTTAAAAAAAAAAAAAAAAAATCAATCCTACGCACGTCTTTGTGAGATTGTTTCAGTTAGGATTCAAGTGTTTTGGGCTTTTTTCTTTTTGGTTGGATTTAGTCCATTGCATATGAGATTTAATGTTTTTGTGAATTTTAATTGATGAATATACATATTTTAGAGAAGAAACGTAGCATGCTGATGGATGACAACTAAAATGCGCAGAAGAATTTTAATATTACTACTTTACAACAACTTTAATTATCATCATCATCAATACAATTATGACATTTTTTGGCAAAGAATTTAGTTAAAATTTCCCAATAATTCCATTACCAAGTCTGAGTAAAGGGTTACTAATTTTGGAGGTTTAACTTTTCCTAAAATAATAAAATTATATTATCAATAAAATTAATGAAGAACTACATTATGAAATCTTGAACAAATATTCACCGTAGATATGTGAAATTCATATCCAATCAAAACTAAAATATGTATTGAATATCAATTGTATATTAATTATTTTAATTTTTGGAATTCATCAAATGAAATTCCTAAATTAAATACTTAAACCAACTGATATTGTTTTTATATTTTCATAAACAGAAATTAACGCGTGTCAAGAGACTCCATGAAAAGGCTATAATTATAGGCAGTCACCAAGTCAAAATCTCACACCAACACATGAAGAAGTGCAGAATTCAAGAAGTGGGTTGGGTTAAATTCCTAAGATAAATAAGATTTAAATCGATATCAAGTCAGTTGGCTGTGTTATCAACAAAGAAAACAAACTTCCTTACAAAAATAACATTTAATTCAATAGCAAGCTTTCAAATTTGTGTCATAAACAAAGAAAACCAATTTGCAAGAGATTGAATGAGTACTTTGATCACAAAGGAGTTCTTCCAATCCTTGAAGATTTAGACACATAATTCGGTACCAATGTGTTAAATCCTTGGATAAAACATGCCTCAATTATAAAATTAAGTCCAAGGAAAATCAACCAGCGGATGTTACTCCAAAAATCTTGCAATCTCAAGGAAAATATCTTGAGGAAAAGGATGAAAGGAAAATTAGAGATTGTAATCACATATATCCATATTTAGTGTGTTCACCATTCTCGTGTTTATTTATTTAGTCGTAGAAATTTGTTGTTACAGTAATATTATGAATGTTGTGAATATATATATATATATATATATTATTCAACATGTTTAATAATTAAACATTGATTAATGCTTGTGAAGAAACTATTAACTATAATATTTAATTATACTATATTTCTCAATATAATTTCAATAAATTTTACTATTTGAAAGTAATATTTGAATTATTTATATTTAGTTTATACATTAAAATTAAGTATATTCATATATTTTTCAACTTATCGAGTGCAATTGTTATTTATTTAAATAATAATTTGAAGAAATTATTAATGATAATCATTACTTTATAAGATAATTAGTTTTTTTTTTTTTTTTTTTTTTGGATATTTTAGGATTAAGAAATCTAATATTTTATTTTAGGATTAAGAAATCTAATAGTTTATTTTTATAAATGAAAAAAATGATGTTATATTATTTCATATGTATTATATGATATAATGTGCATAGAAGAAAAATAATACTCATAAAATGAAATATAAATAAATAATTAAATTAAAGATATTAATTATAATGTGGATATTAAATTAAATATAGTAATTAAGATAACCACCACACATATATAATAACTTAGAGATATTGAATGAAGATTATGAATATAAATTTAAATAAAGACGCGCCAATGCTACCTCAAAAAAAAAAAAAAAAAACATTTTTTTAAAAAAAAAGCTCACTATCGAAAAACCCCCAACCACATTTGTATGGGTTCAAATTTCAATTCATAATTCACTATTAATAGTATGTATACATGTAAGAATATATAATTTTATCAAATTAAAAATTGTAAAACGAATTAGCCTAATACAATAGATTTGGGAGAAATTAACATTGTTTGTATAGAAATATACGTGTCTTGGGATTTTTAACTGATCTTATTTTATTTAGGCTGTTAAAACATAGAACTAAAGCAAGATGAAGACTACGGGAAGCAGAGGCACAAGAAGAAGCGGTGGCCAAAGGACAGGCGGAGGCAGCAGCGCTCAACCAGAAATAGGAGTAGAGTTTTGTAATTTATAGAAGTCATTGGTTTAATTAAGGTAAAATACATTCTTTTTCCTTGATTCTTGATTCCTGATTTTTAGGAATAAGGTCTTCTCCTACCTTGTAACATTGAGGGAGAAAGAAAAACATAGTTAAAAGAATTTTTGTAGAATTTGAAAATTTTTAGGGCTCTTTTAGTAATTTGGGCTAAAAAAATGTTGGGCTAAGAATTCTACAATTGCACCAACAAATAATTAGTCTTATTTATTTCAATTTAGGCAGAAAATTTATTAAAGGATATATATATATATATATTTATGAGCTCAACTCTAATTATGTTAATGATCCTCATTTAACTATGTATAAAATTGGGCTTTAAGTTACGAGACTTAACTATAACAAATAATGTTATGCATGAAAATGAATGAATTTAACCAATAATTTATCACATAAAAAATGTTGGGCGTTACAACATTCAATTGTTAAGCTAGTCTAAAAGATATTCTAAATATAATTTTTTTACCAATATAAATAAAAGTCTAAGACATTTTTTCTTTATCGTATTTATTTGTATTTATATATTTATGATATTGAAATCCCATGATCTTGGTAACTAGGAGACCTGGTCACACACGAGTTGGTGGTCATGTAATAAATCTCGATGGTTTAGACCATAAATGTTCCAAGCTATATAATCTAAGAGGAAAGGTATTATAGGATTCATATAGGCTTGTAGTGAGCGGTAAGTCACTCGGGGAGTGGATATCTCATTCCACAAATATTGCTGCTGAGATACCACGTATGCTAGTGGGTGTGATGTTCATCTCAAACAATCACATTGAACTGATCATGCATAGAATTCAAACCATTTGGTGGCCATAGCGGCAACAAAATAATTGAGGTTTTGATTTCTAAAGTTGCTTTAATTATTCCTTAGTTTGTACGCATATATGTGATCATGCATGAGAAAAGTCGTATATTTGACTGGATCCTAAAACCTCTCTTGAGAGGTCAAACGAGGGTTTATTAGTTATAGTAGAACTATGTTTAAGATCAATGTAGTGGCAAGAAATGATTCGTTGGCTTGCAGAGTAATCTGTTGGAATTGTTTATCTATATTTTATACATTCATCATATCCAATAAAGACTTTGTGTAAGGCACTGACCATAACATAATAGATAAATCGACTAAGTTTGTGAGGATCATTATACTTATTAATGTATGGATCCATATAAAATGTTCAAGCTATAAAGATTAATCGGAGAACTAACGAATGTAGGAATATGTGCCCTGGTACCCAACTGTTAGACTAGCCTAAAATACATATTCCAAGTACGACTTTTATGAATATAAATAAAAGTTAAAAGAATTTCAATTTTTGTATTAGTTTATGTTTATATGTTATATGATATTGAAATCCCATTATCTCATTAACTAGGAGATTTCGTCATGCACGGGTTGGTGGTCATGGAATAAGTCTTAATGGTTAAGATAATAAATGTTGCAAAGCTATAGAATCTATGAGAAGGGACATTATAACATTCGACTAGGCTTGCAGAGTGGTAGATCTCTCGAGGAATAGATATCTTATTCTATTGATATCGGTGCTAAGACACCACGTAGATTAGTGGATGTAATGTTTGTTTCAAATGATCACATTGAACTGATACCACATCAGAACTTGAACCATTTGGTAGCCATAATGGCATCGAGAAAATTGAGGTTTTGATATCTAGAGGTGCTTTAATTAGTCTTTAGACTGTACAAATGTGTATAATCCTGCATGAGTGAAGCCGGGTATTTGAGTGGTTCCTCAAACCTCTCTGGAGAGGCAAACGGGAGCTTGTTGGTTATGGTGAAATTATATTTATGATCCATGTAGTGGCAACATAGAATTCGCTTGCCTACGGAATAATCACTGGGGATTATTTCTCTCTATTTTCTACAATTATCGTATCTAATGAAGATCTTGCGCAAGACACCCGACCAAAACATAAGAGATGAGATCTCATTTTAGGCCAACATATCGACAAAATTTATTATGATCATTATAGTTATTAATGTCAATTATGGATCTATAAAAAAGACCAAACCCTAAACATTAATTGGAGAATCGAGCGAATGTACTGTATAACTATGAATGAGAGGTTCACACACCAAATTCATCTTTTGCCTATAAGTCCCTCTAGTAGTGTTTGACTGACATGAATGAAAGAATGTCTTGAGTACCTAAGATTTGAGAAATATAAAAGTGATTAATTAATTGGATTAATTAATCTTGCAATTGGATTGCTTGTTTTTTGATTAGGTGAAGTGATGAACCTGATGAGTCACACGCTTAACTAGTGTCTAGTGCATTGGAACGAAGTTGAATAATTAATTAATCATGCATGTATTAATTGTTAGGCTAATAATATTTTTTGAAGAAATTAATTATCTAGCCTAAGTAATTAAATGATCATTGGGCTAATTTTATTTATTGGACAAATAACTAATTAGGTTTGAATAATGTTAGAGAATCAAATATTTAATTGGAAGTAGCCTTTTGGGCTCAGAAATTAATTCTAGGAAATGATTAAAGTTCAAGAAGACACTTAAATGCCTCGTAGGTTAAAGAACCATATGCCCATAAGAAACCTAGGGGATCAACATAAATTGATTCCCATAGGAAATTTCGGCTGCCAAAGTCACGATTGCAAGAGGCATTCGAACTTCTCTTTTCGTGCTCTCTTCTCTCTCCTCTCATGTGTTAAGATTTCTAATTATATTTTTAGTTCTATATTATTCATCTCATTCTAACACAAGATATACAAGAATCAAGCTATGCCATGTGTTTACACATCAAGGTTAAGCGTGGATAAACTTGGAGAGGATGTTTTAAACGTCCTTTGAACAATGTGCGATCTGATCATTCATGGATTCATCTTAAGAACGTGAAATCGCAATTTGTATATTGCGAACCTTTTAATTTTAATTATGAATACAAGGTTGTGCGAGTGTAGGCATCAATTGTAGAAATAATTTTAATTATTACTCTCACAGCATATTTTGTATGATTTATGGCCTAAATATTCCAACAGTGGTATCAAACCAAGTAACACATTGTATATGGTTTGATTATTTGTTTAGTTTTTATATCCAGATGCATGTTTTAAGTTATCATTGAGCACATTTAATTATTAGAAATATTGAATAATTGAATTGATTTTGTTTGTATAATTTGCTTACTACATTTTTCTGTTTAATACCTGATATTTTGAAGTTTACATAATATGGTAATGGGTATATATAGATGATAATTAGGCGATGAATGCACGATCTCACATCGTATATGTGGTACTGAATTACATGTAGGATGTGAAACTGGCAATACATGCATGTACAAATAGAAGAAATGAGATCGCACGACGTTCGTCTTGCATGCAATCGCACGATAAGGATAGCACATGCACGAGGTTCAATCGACAGATATCACGGCGCATGTCATGCATAAGTTTGCATGATTGTTTTGTATGATGATGCGATCTGGTTAGCAATCCACATGGTGCGAATTGTGCATGTGTGTCTGCACAATCTTGTGTGTTGATCCTGTGTTTGAATCGACAATTTCTTGAAATGGGTTGATTCGTCCAATCGCATATCCAGATTCCCACGAATTTTGGAGATATCATGATGGGATAATTTAGAAAACAAAGATTATCGAAATATCTTGTTTCTATAATTATGCAAATAATCAAGAGATATGTATAAAATATATACTTTGACTTTTCAAGGATATCTAAAGATTACATAATCTCTATATTATGACAACAGGATATCCTTTGACTTTTCAACTATATGATCTCTTTAATTGTCTATATACATATCTAATGGAGTTCTAGATAAGGAGACAACATAATTCATCATATTGTATACGGCAAGATAAATACTGGATATTTATGGAAGATTCGGCTTTGTCTATGATTTCAACAATAACCATATTTATTTGTGATAATTTTAATTATGCAATTTATATGGTTGGGGTGTCAAGAGTCAAGTCTAGATCTTTTATGAATGGTTTAATTTTTCTTATTTTATGATCTAATTTTATTGATTAATTTGTGGAGCTTACACACATCTCATTTACGAAAATTGGGCCTTGTAATTTGTTTTGAGTGCTATGATGGATGTGTTGTTTATTCTTTTGTAATTGCATGGAGGACTTTACAAAAAAAAAAAAAAAAAAAAAAAAAAGTGAACTAGGTCACCTGATAGAAATGAGCTCTGTTCTTGAAGACTATCAAGGACCATATATGTTTGATTGGCCCAAATGTAATAGATATGATTTATGTGCCTAAATGAAAATTAATAATAAATTAAATTTGGATTCAATTCAGAAGGGCTCGTGATTTGGATCGCATAGGAAACGACTCATGATCACCCCAGGTCTAGGAGCACGTTAGGAAATGTATAGTTTTGTTTTATGTTATATTATCTATGCTTGCATGTTTACATATGCTAGGATAATAGATAACTTAGAACAAACATACAAACATTGATGAGATCATTACATTCAAAATTCCCTCATGGACCCAATCCAAGTAAAATATTTGAGCAGAAAATGATTAAAAATTAAATTGCGGTGATCTTGCTTTCCATCAAAGACATAAAGCATCCGATCATTTCTTGAATTCACCATGCACATGCGAGTTTATTCTTAATTGTTGCCATCCGATTATATGAATTAATTTTAATAGGTTGTATGTAATTATACGTGATTGGTATACACACGTGGTAGTGCGTATCGCTAGTACAATGTCACAAACACATGGACATAAGTGAATTATGAGGTGAATTAATTTAAGGGTTATATTTTTTAATATGATTGTGTAAACTACCTCAACGATTTTATTTTGGTCACTGACGCGAGAATTAAAATAAGAATGCTTTGGTGGACCTTTAGCTCACTTAAGAAGCCAAAAGGGTCCTCGTTTGTTTCCTTTAAAGATGAGAGAATTTGTAAAATCAGTGGAAGCACTCATGAGTTTAAGACCTTATTGATATTTTATTATATATAATTCATAGGGCTTATGTTATATAATATTGACGTTTATAAATTATTCCTTTACTTTCGATTAAGAACCAAAGTTGGCTAAGAACCTAAAAATGGCTAAGAATCATTGTTCCATCATATTGGATCAAAACAAGTTATATATAATTCATAGGGCTCATAGCTTAGAAATCTGTAGATCGTTTTAGATTTGAGTGCAAAAAGTATGTCTTGAAAAAATCCCTCTTGATACTGTGGCTACTGACAGTAGTAGCAAGGAGATCAAAAGGTCTTCAGAAATGGAAGGATGATGATATCTTAGTATGATGCTTGATTCTCTCGAGCACAGTCCTACAAATACAACATCAGTATTAGATAATGATATATGTGAGTGAGATCCATCTACACCTTAAGGAGTTGTTTCGGCGGGATAGATCATTGCGATATGTGATCTACCTAGCACCTAAGTCAGAAATCGATAGTTGAGCGCACTCTGACCACGTAGCACCTTGGCACCAACTAGTCGGACTGATATATATATATATATATATATTCATCAACCCCATAAGGCTAATATATGATAAATTGATAATATGACATAATTTTTATTCTTTTTTTTTTATTCAAAACTTCAATATAAAAATATGAGTATGACATAACTAATAATCATTAATCACAAAATAAAAAATAAAAAATCCAAATGGCAGCACATATTAAAATAACACGTTACAACTTACAACTTACAAGTGTCAACTTCCAAGTTCCAACTATAAAAGCCATAGACATTAAATTAAAGTTAAACAAATGGTCAAGTTCATGAATCATGAGATTTATGATTGATACTAGAGTCTAGAGTAGGCATTTTAGATGATAATTGTCGCTTGTTTCCATACTCTTCTTGTTCTTATACTTTGGAAGCTCCTCATTCATAATCTTAGATTGCATGTCAAGGTTCCCGGGAAACAAAACGTCCAACCAATCAATAAACCCAACCGCAACATCATGATCCAAGTGCATGAGGGGATATTTGTAATGGTAGAAAGGATTCAAGAGGTAAGTCATCAAATGAAGTGTAATAGTGAGTCTATCTTTCATCTTTGCATCAATAATGTCAATGATAGTTTGGTAGTTCTTAGCAATGTTGTTAAGGGCAATTTTAACCTCCATCTTTGCCTGGATAAGTTCATCGAATACAAACCCATAAATAGTTTTTTGTCACTAGAAACAATCTGAAGTACCCTCACCAACGGGCCCAAAACCTTCAAACACGTGGAAACGCTATTCCAAAAACCCATACTAAACACTGTGTGTCTGTTGCTTTTCCTTTGACACTCTTTGCAAATTTGCATTGTCCTTAATTGGACCCTTTTCTTTAATATGCTTTGCAAAGATAGAAATGACGATGCAAATCTAGTCACTCTTTGTCTCACTATGTCCCTTCTTTTTGTGTGTGTCCTCATCATAGCTAAGGTTTTGTGATGTGCATATATGAAGATGGTCAATGCAGTAGCCTGATCAATCATTTTCTTGAACTCTGGTAGATTTGCAATGCTTTCAAGCATAAGATTCATTGAATGGGAAGCACATGAGGTCCAAAGTATTTGAGGCCTATTCTTCTTCAACAACTTTGCAGCTGCCATATTGTTTGAGGCATTGTCAGTTACTATTTGAACAACATTTTCGACACCAACCTATTTTTTACAATAAGAAAATGAAGAAGATTTCATTAATGAATAATGAAAAAGCACTTCAATGCATTCAATTCACAAAAAAATACTGTAAAAATTAAAATACCAATCTCTTAAATGCACTTTTTGACATAGTCGTGGATTACGTGGCTTGTATGTACAATCTTCAAGAAGTCTTTAGAAGTAAGAAAAATAGTGCCAATCTAGAATTCACACACAAACTCATGATGCTCCTTCTTTTCCTATCATTCTAAGCATCGGTCATAATCGAGAATCCATTAACTTTCCACTCTTCTTTATGCGACTTTAGTGACTCTTTTGTTTTTTCGACCCCTTTTTTTAAAATGTCTCACTAATTTCATATCTTGTAGGAGGCCTACACCCTTTTCAATATTAACTTACTGCCTCAAGCATTTTCTTACAACTATCTAGCTCAATGACACTAAAATGAAGGCCTGCTTCATTGCTCATCTACAAACAAACTCTTTAACCCTATCAAATATTGTTTGCAAATTACCTTTTTGATATTTTTCTCATGTATGTTTATTTTTTGGTTAACCCCAAAGTTGATTTAAGTTGCAAACATATCCATAGGGCCAAAGGAATTGTGAGATTTAGATCCTATCCACTCTCTCAACTCTTTTTCTACCCCAACAGTAATAACCATGTCATCAATGGTACTACCAATGTTCACTTGTGATCTTATCTCTACATATGTGGATTATTTCCCCTCTTCTTCATCTTTTCTTTATTAATAGCATTCCTACACTTAAATTAATCATCTTTCATAAACTTTTTACATACAACAACATTTTCTGTTATGCCTGTAATGTGCTGTTTCATTCTATAAACTCCTCTATGCATTTCATCCAAATTATTTGGATCCACTAACACTGCGTATTCCCACCCCACATCGTTTGATTTTCGTTTGAGTGAGTTGTTTGATGACATGGATTGGAAAACACTAACCGAGGCAACACTTGAAGAAGTTGTTATCTGAGTATTATAAACTAAAAACAACCGAAAAGACAAACAATCCCAAAAATTCAAGAAATACTCAATAACATGATTTGCTTAATCATATATATCAGTCATCAAAATATGTTGATTATGCAAATTCTTAAATCAAAACAAGCCCATTCCTACATATCACATGTGCCAGATAATGTACTGTTGTAATGTTATTACATAATTTATATGAATAAAAATTAGTTAAATAAAAAAATACAATAATACAAGTGAGTATTATGTATTTGACTATTTGCAAGATGTTCATGATTGTAAAAATGTGTTTCTAGTACTAGTATGTCCCTTTCTGCCTTCTGGAGAAATTTATGTAACAAATTGTATCTCTCTCTTCCTATCCTTCTTCCCCTCCGACTTTATATCTCTCTCTCTGTAAAGCCTCTTATTCAAAAATCAAAATTCCATTATATTGTACATTACTCCAAAATCCAATCAAGAAACACCAGGGCATGAAATCATTGTAAGAAAACATCATAATATAATAAAAGGGATGAAATTCAAAAGAGATTTGCAGGCTTGCAGCATAAGAAAAAAAAATGATAGAACCTTAGTGAAAATGGTAGGAGTAGCGGGTAGATGAAGACGGCAGCAACTGCGACTGGTGGCGAAAATTGATGGCTAGCATCAGTGATGGGTAGACGAAGACGGGAACAACTGGTGACTGAAACTGTGGAATGAGAACCCTAGGTTGCTATGTTTTTTATTTCTGAAGTCTGAAGTCTGAAGTGAAGAAACCAAAATTTATTTTTTAATTATTAATTTATTAATTTTTTTTTTGTAACTGGACATTGCCTAGATTGATTAGGCAACACCTACACCGCCTACTAAAAAAATAAATAATTTAATAGGATTTGGTGAAAATTAGGTCTGGCACCGGCGCCTAGCCCGATTTTATATCATTGAGTGAGATGTAAGGTAGAAACATTAAGGGAAGGTGGCAACGTCTTAGAGAATAGACTCAAGATGATCGAGGACATCGAGTATCTGGCTGACCTAGGTTATGCCATGGATGTTGAACTATATGAGGATTTGATCATGCATTCCCTACCTTCCTCATCCAACTAGTTTTGTGGCAATTACCTATCTGTTAATAAGAGTCACACTTTGAGCAAACTGGTGAACTTGCTTAAGAATGCCTAGAAGACCATATGCAGTTCTGATATACTGAGGTTGGTTTCTCAACCATCCTTCTCTCCTCCCAAGGCATCAAAAGGTCTTAAAGGAAAAAAGAAGGTTGGAACAAACACAACTAAAGTTAAGGGAGGGATAGTCAAGAATGGTCCAAGAAAAGCAAGTCTGAAGAAGTAAAACTTGTGCTTCTACTGCAACCAACTTGGTCATTGGAAGAAGGACTGCAAGCAGTACCTTACTACTCTTGCAACATGTATTTTTTTTGTTGAAATTCTTAATATACTTCATATTATACTTCATGGGTGTTTGACATTGGTTGTGGTGCTCTCGTGGTTAATGACCGATAGATATTGCAACAAAATAAAGACCTTCATCGAGGAGACATAACTTTGAATTTAAGGAGCGATAAAAGAGTGCATGCACTAGAGATTGGACGAGTAGTATTATAATGTTCTCTTAGTTTTTTGATTGTATTGCAAGACATTTATTTTGTTCCAAATTTAATTTAGATTATTGGCTTTGTGTCCGGTTTGGATGGATGTCTCTTCATTTTGCACAATGATTTTTTCTATGGAATTAGAACATTAAAAATTTGTTTATACGTCTTGAATAATGAATCACAATTACTACAAATGACAACTAAAAAACATTCGCTATGTAGTAATAACTAATACATGTGGTATACATGTTTATGTCATATCTCAAAAGGGAGATTACAAGAATTGGTCTCATCAAGAAAGCTTTCAGCCAAACTAAATGAGATTGCAACTTGTGAATCTTGCCTTAAAGGGAAGATGACTAAACTTCCATTTGGTGGCCAAATGGAGTGAGCACAGGGTCTATTAGAC
The DNA here is from genome assembly GCA_028749325.2 of Caryopteris x clandonensis. Taxonomy (NCBI): domain Eukaryota; kingdom Viridiplantae; phylum Streptophyta; class Magnoliopsida; order Lamiales; family Lamiaceae; genus Caryopteris; species Caryopteris x clandonensis. Next base: position 2,547,761 of record JAPYKT020000034.1, on the reverse strand, counting down.
TTGGTCCACACAGGCATATGCAGTCCTCTAAGTGTTGAAACACGAGGGGAACATTCTTACTTCTTTACATTTACTAATGATTGCAATTGGTATAGGTAGGTATACCTTATAAGGTACAATTCTAAAGCTTTTGATAAATTCTAAGAGTTCTAGAATGAAGTAGGGAAATAATTAGAACGTAAAGGGAAAACATTGTAATCAGATCAGGGTGGCGAGTACCTTTGCGGCAATTCCAAGACTAATTAAAAGATCAAGGAATCATATCAAAGTGGAAGCTTTCTTATACTCTACAACTAAATGGTATTTCAGAAAGGAGAAATCACACACTCATGGACATGGTATACTTGATGACGGCTTCGATCAATCCTCCTTTGTTCTTTTGCGGTTATGCCCTTAAGATGAAAACGAAGTTGCTGAACATAACACCTTCAAGGTTGGTCTCAAAGTCCCTATATGAGATGTGGCATAAGAAGATTCTTATTTACTCTTATTTGAGGATATGGGGATGCAATGCATATGTTAAGTGGTTGGTTGGCGACAAATGAGACACGAGGTTTAAATTATGTAAGTTTGTGGGATACCCTAACGAAAAAATGAGGTATTACTTCTATGATCAGGAGGATCAAATAATGATTGTGTCTTGAAATGTAAATTTTCTAGAGGAATATATTCCATTGGACCGAAAGAGTTCAGAACAACTAGTGGATCTTGAGTGGGCTCTTGGAGTTAAGAAAGCCTCCCGGAGTTGGAACATCATTTTGATAATGTCATAAAGGGTTATGGATTCATCAAGAATATGTATGAACTATGTGTATACATGAAGGCTATCGGGATCTCGGTACAAATCTTAGGACATTACATCGATGATATTCTTCTAATTGGAAACAATGTAGAAGAGATGAAATCGAGCAAGAAGTAGCAATCCAACTAGTTTTCCATGTAGGATTTGGGAGATACAAATTTAGTTCAAAGCACTAAATCGTTTAGGATTGCTCAAAGAGATTTATAGGACTTTTCCAATCCAAGTACATTGACAAGGTAGTTAAACGCTTTTGGATGGAAAATTCCAAAAGAGGCGATCTTCAGAAACACCATTTGGTATTCCTTTCCAAGATTATGCCTCCCAAGACAGATGAGCAAAGAGTGAAGATGGAGCGTGTCTAGTATGCTTCAGCAATGGGAAGCATCATATATGTAATTCTCTATACTAGGCCAAATATGGCGCACACACTTGAAGTGGTTAGTCGTTGTTAGTTCGATCCGGGCGAGGCCCACTAAAAAGTTGTGAAGACCATACTCAAGTACTTAATAAAGACTCATAATCTTTTCTTAATGTATGGAGTACATAAGTTGGTCATCGAAGAATTTTCGGATCCAAGTTTTCAGTATGATGTTGATGATTACAAGTTCCTATATGGATATGTTCTAGCTCAATTGTGAGGTGGTCAATTGGTGATCAATCAAGTTGGCCACTGATGCAGATTCACTATAGAAGCGAAATATATAACTACATCGAATGCAACCAAGGAAGATGTTTGGATGAAGAGCTTTATCTAGAAATTGGGTGTGGTACCTAGCCGTGCTCAATCAGTTATGATCTACTATGACAACAACGATGCGATTACAAAGGCCAAGTAGTCGAGATCTTATCAACGATCCAAGCACATACTAAGGCACTACATTTGAATAGGAAGATCATTGATAGAGGAGCTGTCAAGATAGATTCGTAGCCTCACTGAAAAATATAGTAGACCCACTAATTAAAGCATTACCTTGAAGTAATGTTTACAAGAATCATCTTAGGATGGGTCTTAAGCATATGGGTAGTTGGCTTTAGGGCAAGAGGAGATGTAACAAAATGTGCCCTTGCAGCAAACTGTTAGACTAGTCTAAAAGGCATATTCCAAGTACCATCATTATAAATATAAGAAGAAGTTTAAGACATTTCTTCTTTATCATATTCATTTTGTTTATATGTGATATTATATTGAAATCCTATGTTCTCGGCAACTAGGAGACTTGGTCTTGCACAAGGTGATGGTCATAGAATAAGTCTGGTAGTTAAGATCATAAATGTTCTAAGCTTTAGAATCTACAAGAATGGATATCGTAAGATTCTGATAGGCTTGCATTGAGTGGTACGTCATTCAAAGAGTGGATATCCCATTCCAAGGATATCGGTGCTGAGACACCACATAGGTTAGTGCATGTGATGTTCATCCAAAATGATCACATTGAACTTGTATGGATATGTGCCTTGGTAGCCAACTGCTAGGATGGCCTAAAAGACATATTCCATATACATTCTTTATGAATATAAATAAAAGTTTAAGATATTTATTCTTAATTTTATTTACCTGGTTTTACATTTTATATGATATTGAAATTGCATGATCTCGGTAAATAGAAGATTTGGTCATGCACGGGTTGGTGGTCATGGAATAAGTGTCAGTGGTTGAGATCATATAAGTCTTAATATAATTTATGATAAGGAATATTATAGGATTTTGCTAGGCTTGTACTGAGTGGTACATCAATCTAGGAGTGGATATCCCATGGATATCGATGTTGAGACACCACATAGGCTAGTGGATGTGATGTTCATCATAAATGATCGCATTGAACCGATCCCGTATTAGAACTTGAACCATTTGGTAGCCATAATGGCTACAGGAAAATTGAGATTAGTGTATTAGCAAGACATAATTTGCTGGCTCACAAAGTAATATTTTAGGATTATTTCTCTATATTTCCTACACTTTTGGATCCAATGAAAACCTTGCGAAGGCACCCGACTAGAACATAAGAAATGAGATCTCATTATGGGCCAAAAAATCAATAAAAGTTTGTGAGGTTCATTATAGTTATTAATGTCAATCATGGGTTTGTATTAAATGACCAAGCCCTAGAAATTAATTGGAGAACGGAGCGAAGGCATTGTATCTGCATGTAAATACGGATGAAATGTTTGCATGTGGAATTCATCTTTTTGCCTATGAGTCCCTCTAGTAGTATTTGTAAGACAACAATGAATGAATATCTTTAGTAACTAAGGATTGGAAAATCTAAAGGTAATTAATTAATTGAGTTAATTAATCTTGGAATTGGATTGCTTACTCTTGGACTAAGTAAAATGATGAACGTAATAAGTAAAATGATGAACGTAAAAAGTCACACGAATAACCAAATTCTGGTACATTGGAATGGAGATAAATAATGAATTAATTATGGATGAATGAATTATTAGGCTTAATAATATTTGTTGTACAAATTAATTATTTGAACCCAAGTAATTAATTGATCACTGAGAGAATTAATTATAGTAATTAATTGGGGAGTAGTCTTTTGAGTTTATGAATTAATTAAGCCCAAGAAGACCACTTAAGGCATAGTCTTGAAGATATGCCCAACAAATAAGGAGTTGGGCTCCTAAGCTCATAAGGAGTAGGACGCCTAAGCCCATATGGAGAGATTATGGGATCAATACAAATTGATCCCCAAAGAGAGAATCAACAAATTGAGAACGCCGCATATTGAAGGAAGATCGATTCTTTCTTTTCGAGTTCTTTCTCTTTTCTCTCTCCTCTCATGTGTTGATATTCTTGAATATATTTTAGTTGTTAATCATGTGGAAAGGAACGACATATCTCTACTTTGTGCCCGAATAAACCAAAACCAAAGAGGCAAGAGAGAGTATCAACTAAGTTTTTACCAGAACCAAAGAAGATGTTGAGGTGAACCCATCTGTAGTAATAGGTAAAATTTCTATCTTTAGTACTTTGACATTTGTATTATTTGATTTTGGAACTAAACATTAGTGAGGAGGCTGGGTAGGGAACCTGATATAGTAGAGAGTAGTTACAATGTAGTGATCCTCTTTGGAGAGTCGAAACAAATAAATCAAATATTGCAAGCATGTGCTACCCTTATTGATGGTAGAGAACTTTATGCTAATTTCATTGTGGATATGAATGATTATGATGTAATTTTGGACATGGACTGACTATCCAACTTATGCTTCCATAGAATACTAGAAAAATATAATTACATTTTAACATCTGGAGTGGAACCTTTTATCTTCATTAGAGTATCGGAGTAAAGAAGATTTTAGATTCTAACAAATATCAACAGTGAGAGCACAACGGGTATTGGAGTATTTCAAGATGACTTTCCAGGCTTACCACCAGACTGAGAAACAAGGTTTGTAATTGATATATACCCAAGGACTGCCCTGATATCAAAATCTATATATCGAAGGGCACCAACTTAGTTGAAAGAATTGAAGATATAGTTGCAAGATTTACTCGAAAAAAGTTTTATCAGACTTAACTTTTCACAATGGGGTGCACCAATTTTGTTTATTTGTAAGAAAGATGGCACTATGAGAATGTGTGTAGATTATAGAGAATTGAGGAAAGTTACAATAAAATGCCCTTTGCCTAGAATCGATGATTTATTTGACCAACTTCAGGGTGCAACTATATTTTCCAAGAATGATTTGCGATCTACCATCAGCTGAAAGTTAAAAAGGAAGACATTCACAAGACATCATTCATTACTAGATATGGAAACTATGAGTTTCTAGTTGTGTCATTTGGTCTAACAAATGCCCTAGCCACCTTTATGGATTTGATGAATCGAGTATTTAAAGACCTCTTCAATAAATTGTTTATCATGCTTATTAATGATAAGTTAATCTTTTCTAAGACCAAAGAAGTGCATAGTATAGATTTGGGAAAAGTGTTAGAAATTTTGGAAGAAAAACAGTTGTATGATAATTCAAGAAATGTGAATTCTAGTTAGATCGAGTAGTATTTATGGGATAGTTATGTTATGAGAAGGACTTTTAGTTGACCCAAGAAAAGTTGAAGCAATTAACAACCGACCACAGCCTATAACTCCTTCAGAGATCCATAGCTTTCTTGGTCTAGTTGCGTACTATCATAGATTTTTGGAGGGATTCTGAAAATTTGCATCACTACTGACACAATTAACAATAAAGAGTGTAACCTTTAGCTGGATGGAGGCCTATCAGTAGAGTATCCAAGAACTAAATAAGAGGTTAACATCAGTACCTATCCTTTCAATTCCATTAAATAACGAAGGTTTTGCGGTTTACACTGATGCCTCAAAGAATGAGTTAGGTTGTGTATTAATGCATCATGGAAAGGTAATAGCATATGCATCTAGACAACTGAAATAATATGAAAAGAATTACCCTACTTGTGATTTAGAGCTTGTTGCAGTAGTATTTGCACTTAAAATTTGAAGACACAGAGAGTGATGTGAGATCTATACTGATCATAAGAGCCTAAAATATTTCTTTACTCGGAAAGAGTTAAACATGAGACAACGGAGATGGTTAGAACTATGATTGTGTTATCAAATAATAATTCAACCAAACTTTCAGTGGGGTTTCTAGTGTAGTACTATTATTATATTTAAATGTTAGTAGTTATGAAATAAATAATAAATAAATAAAGTAAGCACACGTTTATGGAATATTAGTTTGAATTACTATGTAAAGTATAATAAATAATTTTCAATTCTAGTATTCTTTATGATAGTTTATGATTCACATGGTGGACTAATGAAAAATATAGTTTTGGTAGTTGCTCAACAAACAAAGTATACGAGAATTTCATAAAAGAGATAATAAACTTATATCCAATCTTAATAAACCATAATTTAACTTGAAATTAGTTAGGAAATTTTGTGTTCACATTTTTCCTTTCTTAATTAATAAAGGAGAAAATAAATTACCATGTAACTTATTGCATTTTCTTTATTGTTTCAGATTAATTTTAAAGTGTATCGAGAAAGTCAATGATTTATGTGAGTTAAGGACGTTGAGGTAAGTAGAAATTTATTTGCACCTACAATGCATCAACCTAGTATTTATTTTATAATATTTTGCTATGAGTTAAGTGTGATCTTATATTCCTAGATATTGATGATCATGAATTACATGATGTGATAGGGTGATTTGAGATGGTAATGACCATAACATTCACGAGTATTGACATGTGCATGCATAAGAATTATGTAGTGTGATTTTCATGCAAAAGAATATGATTAAAGAGAAAGAGAAAACTTAATTTTGACCACTACTTGTGTATCGAGGCTGGTGTCATGTAAGACATGGATAGACTGGATTTTTCACACCGGTGGCATGTGAGATATATGCACAACACCTCTTTCAAGCCTTCATGAACAATGAGGTTTAAGATATGGGCACAACACCTTACATGAAAAAAATTCACCTTTAGCTCTCATACCATTTTGCAAACTAAGTCTCTCTTCCAAAATCTTTTGCAAGATATCATTGGAAGAGGCATTATCTAAGGTGAGAGAAAATATTTTTGAATCTATCATCCACTCCTTAAGCACTCCACATACCTTTCCTACTAATTCTGCCCTAGTATTTTAGCAATCCAACTCACAAAATACAAGTAATTTACAATTCAACTTAAAACTATCATCAACATAATGAGCAATGAGAGTCATATAACCTTATGTACTTACTGCAGTCCATACATCAGAAGTCAAGCATATTCAACCAGGAATTAAAGCTAACTTAGGCTTTAGCTTTGCCTTTTCACTTAAATATACATTCCAACAATCATCTTTGGTGGTGTTTCGAGAAACAGGGCCAAATTCAGGATTCAATGTTTTGTTCACAAAATAAACTCCTCCATATTCATCATAGCTAAACGGAAGGTCACGCATTATAATACATCTAGCAAGTGCATCTCAATAACCATTATTATCAAATTTCCACTTCTTCAAGAGTGTAGCTTGGTTATCTAGCAAGGTCTCTACATCTTAGAACTTGAGAACTTTATGACAATTACGAGGATGACACCATAGATGAGTCATGCTCCCTCTAGATAGACAAGTGTAAAGATTACCAAAATCTTTGCATTTACACGTTGCTATTCCATCTACCAACTCTTTTGAGTTTTTTCATAATATTTCCACATGCATGACGTAGGTTCATTATAGTAGCATTACCTATTCTACCATTATTTTTCTCATCATTTTTACAATCCCTAACTTTATCCTTTCCACCACTAGCAATAAAAGTAGTTGAAACATTAATATGTGTTGTACTTTTAACGCTAGGAGTGGCAAGAGAAGTTTCCAACATCTCCAAGTCATTATCATCGAACATTTCCAATTCATCATCATCAATCCCAACAAAATTTGTTATGATATCTGCCATTCTTGCTAACCTGAAAATAAGAAGATAAGAAAACTAATTTACAATAAAAAAAAAAAAACAATATGTCATTATTCAAACACATGTATAGTTTTAATTTTCTTCACAATCATAATAGACTATTGTCAACACCCTAACTCACCCAACTGCCTGCATATATAAGAAATCAAAATTCAAACCAAAATTTTGAAATAACAAAAATGAACTGGACTATATAACTAAAGAGAGATTCTAAACACATATATTTAACAAGCAAAAAAATGAAATAACAAAAATGAATTGGTATATAATTTAATTAAACAAAGTATATAAACTATTGGAACCACCATTTTGGAATAGTCCTCGCATGTGCCTCGCCATTTAGGTAGATAATAATATTTCATACAAAAGAATATCTATTATATAACTTTAATCTTCAGCATTTTACCATTATGGCTGTTGTGTATTTCCATTATTTTTTTAACTTCAAACTTAACCAGAATTATATGAAGTAGAAATTGTGATAACCCTAAATTTTTATTGCATTTGTAAAATGACTTCTATTAAAGTACTAAAGATGATGATTTTATGATCTCATAATATGAAAATTTTTCTAAGATTTGATGTGAGAATTATATGACTTTTATTGCTATTATTTATTAAATAGTTATATGACATGACATAATTTAAGTAAAGACAATTTTATATTCAAATTCTCATGATTTTATGTACTAATTCATGATTTGATAAAATTTTATGAGAATTCTTATTATTTCATAATGAAATATTCTACTTAAAGTCATTATAATTTTAAGTGTGGAATTGAAGTTAGAACATGATTAAGTGATTTAATAGAAAATTCCATTATTTTATGTGCAATAATAAGATTTTGATTTTTCATGGTTTATCTATAATTAATTGAATTAAATTAATAGAATGATAATTGAGGCTATGAATTATTATTATTTATTAAGTTTTATGATTTCATGATTTTATGAGATTATTATTCTGTGATTTAATTTGCAATTTAAATTATTGCACTTAGGCTATTTTTATGATTTCATAATTTTTTTGTGGAATAAAATTGAGAAAAAACATGATTAAATTATGTAATTAACATTGGTTCATGATTTAAATTTATTAAGCTATGATTGAACTTAAAAAATTAGATTTAATATTTAAAGTCCAAGTTCCAAAGCCCAGACCAATAGGATACCAATACTTGATATACATATCGAATAAGAGGATAATTAAGGGTTAATACTCATTTAATTACATATGAAAGTAAAGAAAATTAGAGTAGGTCAGTCTATGTTTTGACAGTTAAGCCATCATCGCATGTCAACCTCCCTCCTTTCTCATTCTTTCTAATCTTCAACATCCTTATTTTAGAAATTCAAAAATCCTATTTTTACATCTCTAAATTTTATGAAATTTTAGTATATGTTTTCTTTTTATTATTTCGCATCATGGTTAAACTATTACTCCAATTTGATATCTATTTTATTTAATATGAATTATCTATCATTCCACATCCACATTTATAGAGTCCTACGTTTCTGATTTGAAAATTTAGAATATCTGGTCATAGTTGTCCAAATCTCTTGAATATGTCATTTTTATACATGTTATTTATCTTCTATAAAAGTTTCAAGCCACTCCAATTTATATTTTATAAGTTATTATTTTTTTCCCACGGCTGTGCAGAATTTACAACTTCAGCTATTTCGGTTTCAAAAATGCAAAATGTATAGCCGTTCTTCTGAAAAAGATACGGAATTTGTATATGATACTTCCACATGAGATTAGTTTCTACAATTTAAGAATCATATTTTTCCTCCATATATTTTGTCATTTATAAAATAGTCATTCATTGCTGCACAGTGGATAAACACATCAATTTTTTGTTAACTTTGAAATTCATCCCCAAATGTTTAAAAAATACTTACTATGTTCTACACTCAAAGCCCATAAAAAATCCTATGATGGTTGAGCCTTAACCTCCGATCATGGCAGCGTCGAAGTTATTTTTTAGGGAGATGGCAGCCTTGAGGGGTTAGGATTTTGATTTTGGGGGTTAAATTAGGGTTTTATTTAATTCATTCCCCCAATTGAAGTTTTGGAAAATTTCAATTTAGCTCCTAAGAATTTGATTTATGTTCTAATCTGTTAAAATTTCAATTAAGTTCAATTGTTTCTTAAAATTTGGAATTGACCCCTGTCAACTTTTACAACTGGTTAATTTAGTCCCTTTAACTTCAAAGAGTCACAAATCTTCGTTTCAAGTCCAATTGGGATCAAATCAGTGGAAAAATACAACTATTTTGCCATCTATAATGTGGTGATGAGAAACAAAAATTTCTTATTTGCGTACTGTGCACTAACTCCAAGAATACAACGTGGCCAAGTCCAATAAGAAGCCCATTTTCACAACTTTTTTAAAATTTAGTCATCGTTTTCACTTCCTAAAGCCTCTAAGGCAGTTTATAAGATTTTAAAACTTTCAAGTTTCTCTTAATTGTTGAGTAAAACTCTCCATCGTTTTAAAGATTCTAATAAAATGAACTTCCTATTGTAAGAGCTTCGTAGGCCTAAGGAACTAGGACAAAATTTATCAAAAGCAATGATTAGTGTCCATCTACTAGGTGGGTGATGCTCTCACTGTATATCGTGTGTTGTGGTTTGTTAAATTATCTTATAGAGAAATATGCATTATTATATGGAAATTGACTATGATATGCTCTAAGATTTTATGTTATGTACGTTTATTGTTGAATGACTGTTTTATGGAGCTTATGTGTTTAAAATTTTATGATTTAACATGTGAATGAGCCCAATATATATGAAATGATTATGATGTGTTGGATATGCATTGGCATTGTGAAAGTTAAATGTAACATGACGTTGGTTTTGACGACATGATTCTATGAACAAAATGTTTGATATATATATATATGTTTTCGTATTTGCAAGATTTGTGGTAAAGATGCATATACGGATAATATTGTACATTGATATGACTAAGATTTGTGGGTGTAACCCATACAAGATTTTGATGGAAAGATCACTTAAGGTAGCTCTTGAACTCATGATGCTTTAGCGGGACATTACACATCTCAAACAAAGATTGATGTGCTCTTATATATACTATAATAAGTAAATAGTATGCACATTACACTATTGTCATGATTTGTAGACATATGTGAATTGCTTCAATGTACAATATGTTTATATGCGATGCATATTGTCATATTTTCACGTGTATGAACTCTTGTGGGTAAAAGAGTTAATCCACAAAATGTTTTCTAATGCTCAACCTCTCACCTTTTCAGATGAAGAGGTTAGGATGGATGAGCATGGTTGTGGTTTCAATTTCATCTGTGTAAGCTTTCTAAAATTTAGCTACCTTCTCAAAATTGTTTGGTTGATTTATGAAAATTTTGTACGAGATATATTATATTTATTTCTGCGATATGATTTCTCAATTAAACCTTTTTTCAAATGTAACACCTTTTAGGATATTGAAAAATATTTGAGGTTAAGTTTCAAGTAGTAATGTTTTAAATGTGAATTTGGAACGTTACATAAATGGGAGCAATATTACAACCTAAAGAGGAGATCAACAATCAATGAGTTTTTGCCCAATGAGAATAAGGAGGTAGCAGAAAGGTCCAAAGTTGGATTTCCATTTGATGAGCGGGTGGAGTGGAGACAGTGGCGGGAGGCGGGAGAAGTGAAGATTGAAATCTGGAGATAGCAGTAGAGGGTAAGTGGGTAACTAGGATTTGGGAGAATCGAGACTTTGAGGTTGTTTAGATGGTTAAGTTACTAAATTATAATAAAAAAAAAGAAAAAAAAAGGTGGCCCGACCCATAAGCCCATGGGCCAAACGAGCCCGAGCCCACCAAGACCACTAGCCCGAACGGGCGGGGCTATTTAAGCTTTGATTTTTTTAGGCCTACTTTTTTGCGGCCCAACCCACCATAAGTTGCGGGCTATTTAAGTCTGCCCATCGGGCCCGACTTAAATTGTTGGCTCTAATTTTTGGTAATTTTGAAGAAAATATGGGTTATCGAGATATTTTTATGGAGACTAAATTTGGATATCTTCAACGTATCAATGCATTTAATGCATCATACCTTGGTTTGCAATATTCTTTACTTTTTCTTTTCGATGAAAATGGTTATAGAGAAGATATTTCATATACTAATCATATATTGGATAAACCTGGTAGAAAAATGAGCATTAGTGTAAGAGAATACTTTGCATATCTGTTGTAGGAAAGAGATCATCAAACTTCTACAATTCTTAGTTCTATGGTCGTATCCAAAGTTAGCAATATGAGTGATTTAAAAATTTTGATTTGTTGTATAATGTTGAAAAAAATTCATCACAAAATGGGGTATTTCATAAAGTTTTACGAAGTATATAATTCTTTTATTATATTTGTTTTTTGTAATAATCTCAATTATTTTATAAAGTTATCATTTTATCTCTTCTATAATTTGAATATTTAATTTTTTGAAAATATTTTTACACTTTTTCTAATTTATGTAACTTAAGTCTTATCAACTTTTTGTATTTTTCTAGAATTACATATTTTTAACTATATTCAAGTTTGAATTTGTAATGAAAACATGTTATTTGTATATTTTATAAATAATAAGGAATAGTGATTTCAATTTTTTCACAGGTAATCAATATTTTAGATTTTATCTATTTTTATTTGGATTTATATATGCATATAAATATTATTTGGTTATATTACATTATATTAAATAAATATAAATTAATAAGCTTATTAAATTAAAAATAAATATAATAGTATTTTAATATAAATCTATTGTTTATATTTAAAATAAAAAAATAATTATATAATATTAAATTAAAATAACATAATTTTTAAATATTTATATATTACAAAAATTGTGCAAAGTGTACTATTATTGGAATAAACTATACCTATCCTTTTATTCTATCTTTTTTATTTTTTCACTTTCATTTTTATTAGTTTTTTTTTCTCAACTCTATTTTTTATAAAAAGAATTATATCAAATTAATTATCTATCTTTAATTTGATATCCATATTTTATATATTAAAACTACAATATTAATTTTAAATATAAGTTTTCTCATGGATTATTGTGGTATATTTTTAAATTGGAACATATTTTTTTAAGTATTTTTTATTAATTTTTTTTACATAATTATATATTTTCTTATAAAAATTATATTGCTATTTTTATTACATTATAATGATATAAATCGTACTAGACCCGGGAGACATACTAGTAGTCTTAATGCCCAAAATCTTCTTCATGCTTGCGGATATTTCTGCCTACACAAACAAATACGAAGAAGATTCGGGCTTCATAGCGAAAGCAGCGTTACTCCAAAGCTAGCAAAAATTTAGAAAAAAAACCCTTAAAACCATACCACACACTTACAAGGAGCTTTCTAAACTTACCATCTCGCTGCACATAATCGTAGGTACATCTAGATCTATTTTACTTATCTTCACCAATTTATGCTAAGCATTCTGCCGTCCGCTAATCTGATTTAGTTTGTTTATTCATTTTCCGTATCTGATAAAATTAGCTGTTTAATCGCTTGATGAACGATCATGATTTCTGTGAAAATACTAGTGATCCGCATTTGATGTTCCGATTATTATATTTTGGATGAACGGAGAAAATTGTTAGAGTAATGGAGTGGATCAGCTCCACTGGATCGTCTACATATGACGCTTCAATTACGGCTGTGGAATCCAGATTTGTTTTTCCATTTAACTTCTTTTGCGTTGTGTGTGTTTGGGTGTTTTGTTTTCTTGGATCCAGTTGTTTCGTTATCAGTTATTTGGAAATTGGAGATCGTGCTAGTTATTAGCAGTATACATTTTGTTTGATCTTATAATTTAAGTGTTTTATGGTATTCAGAATGAACGAAAAGTGAAGCAAATAAGTTTCTTTTAATTTAGTCCACGTTGCTTCTTTCCTGCATCAGTACATTCACTCTGTGCAGTAAAGGACGAAATGGAAGGGACAGTATTTGCCCCTGCATTGGACGGAATGAAGCATGTCAAGTCAGAAGCTGGAGTAATGCTCACCAAGCCGTTCTTGGAAGTATGCAAGCTTATTCTACCCGTTATAGGTAATTGAGTCAAGTTTAGGAAATTATGAGCTTTTGCATTTCTTGAGTTGCGCAATGGGTTAATGATATGTTCGTTTTCTCATAATCTATGGACTCTGTATGCTCATAGTTTTGGTGCTGTAGCTATGGGTCATCAGTTTCGGCACAGCAGCCTTTATTGGCATAATTTCTACCATCTGATGCATGAATCCTTAAGTATTGATTGTGATTTGTCAAAATGTTTATTTAACTGCAGACAAGCATTTAAGGTAGTTGATTGTATATTTCTTTTTATCATGTCTGCATGTAGGATCTGAAGCAATATTCAGTCCATGACAAAACTTATATGTGTTCACTGAACAATTGAATGAGGAAGCAACGTATTTAGGTAAATGTTAAGTGAACATTGAACTTTAAAGCAGATTGAATATTGTTTCATTTGGTTATGTGATATGCGGCTGATGTATCTGTTAAGTCACATATTCGTATGTTCCTTCGCAAGGTGTTATATTCCTTTAGAGTTCTGAAATGTCATAGAATTTGTATTTCCACTTTTTTTTTAATCTCTTTCTATGAATGTGATTGGAAGGAATTAAAAATTAACTCAATTAACTGGACTTGTGTGCAGAAAAGTTTGGAGCTGCTATGGCAATTGTCAAATCTGACATTGGTGGCAATATAACTGTGAGATACTTTTCCTAATATTTCATATACTTTTTCAGTGTGTCTTTATCATTTAATCAACTTATCTGCACACTCTCAGAGATCTTTCATGAGCATATTCTTTAATCAAGTGACATCTTCTCTTCTTGTACCGTAGAGGTTAGAGAACAAATACTTGTCCAACCCAACAAAATATGAACACTTGTACAGCATGGTACAAGAAGAAGTTGATGCTAAGACTGCTAAAAGCTCATCCAGTTGCACCAATGGTCTTCTATGGCTGACAAGGTAGAGATGATTCAAACCTTATCTCTATGCAAGTTTGCAGCAGCACTTCATTAAATTACTTGTTTTCGTTTGTACTTTTATTTGCACTGCATGAATATACATCTCACAACAGATACATTTTTGGATATCTGGTCATCTATTCGTCTGGAAACAGACCTAAATTAGATTATGTAACTTGTAGGGCAATGGATTTCTTGGTGGAGCTTTTCCGTAATTTACTTCAGCAGAAAGACTGGCCAATGTCTCAAGCTTGTACTGATTCCTACAATAAGACTCTGAAACAGTGGCATGGTTGGCTAGCCAGTTCAAGCTTTACGGTGAAAACTCTCATATGCACATTATTCCCTTTAGAATGTTTATGGGTTGAGTTTGTGGTTTACTATACATTACTTAAATTGTGTAGTGATAAACTGTGAGGAATGTTCCAATATATCATTCCGGTTTATTGCCTTCAGTTGATCCCTCAATTACTTATTGACATCATCCTAGCAAACATAAACTCTTGACCAAATATGTAATTGAAGTTTGAAAATAACTGAAGTTACAGGTCGTCTTATGTCATCTGTCTTTCTCTATGGATTTTGACAACGTCTACATTCATTAATTTGTTATCTGAGGATACTAGTAAATCATGTTGGGTTTCTTCAGGAATCCCCTTAATAGACTTGTTTTGAGTTTCATTTCACCATTACCAATCCTTATTCCGACTGAAATTGTAGGTCGCTATGAAGCTTGCTCCTGATAGAAAAAAGTTTATAGAGGTCATTAGTGGAAGTGGTGATGTTTATAGCGACATCGAAAAATTTTGTTCCACATTTTCACCTCTTCTTGAGGAGAACCACAAGTTCTTGGTAAGATTGCAGCTGCGAAAGATACTCAAGTAATTTTGAGTATCTTTTTTTCTCGTTTAGATGACTTTCTGAATATAGTAGTGAAGGTTAAATCGGATGATGGATAAATGATGGGTGGGCAATGTTAATGTTAATTATTACAAGTAAAGGCTTGACTTCTTTTTCTTCCCCATGACAGGCTAGTGTTGGCATGGATGGTCTCAAGGCATCTTAGATGATGGTTGAAGACAAGTTCAGATCCTGGAACAATATTATGCGGTTTAATCCTATTTATTTTCAAGCAGTTTACTTTGCCAATAAATTTTAAACAAAAAACAATTACTTGTGCTTATATGTATTTACTCTTGAGCCTAGAAGTTCTGTATGTGGCCTCATATTTATAAGTGAAGCACAATCTATAAACTAAGTTCACTGTGAAAATCTGCTCTTTCAGTTTCTTTGTAGTACTGTTAATCTTTGGCATAACTGGAACACCTGAATACGGTAACTTAGATGCTATTTTTGCCCTACATTAGAGCTGGTTGCTTATCTGAGCTCATAATTGCCATTAGTTGACTTTCTCAATTGGATTTATTCAATTTATTGACATCAGCTCTTAATATCTTGTCTATACTGATGCCATTTCTAATGTGAGTAGTCCACATGGTTTTTTTTTTTTTTTTTCTGAAAAATTATTTATAGATAAAATATTCTTTTAGGCATAGTTAAGTAGTTTGATATTTACTTTGTATTATTTACTTATTGGGTGGCTTTTAGGGATGATAATGATGTGTAAGTTGACTGCTATGAGATATGTCAGTGGTATTTGATTCTTTTTATTTTTACTTTGGTTCTTCAATTAATAAACGTCAATTGTACATATTATTTTATGAGATTTCACATCACTAATTGTGATCAATTTTCGTTCGACCATAATTGTACTTAGTTGTAAAAGTTGTGTAATTTACAATTCTTAGAGCTTTCACTAAAATTAAACTTATATACATGCAAAGGTATGGTTTTTCTTCTTCTTTTAATTATTATTATTATTATTTGGTAATGAAGCCTATTTATAATGTAAATTAGAGTATAAAATTCTTCCAACCATATATCATATTATCCTAATTGCATATGCTGAGAATTTGGCCAAGATAAAATCGAAATTTCTAAAGTTGAATGTTTCACTGAATAATGTACCAGTGACATTTATCAAGTTACTTGGTATACTTCAATGCGAATCATAGAAAAGTTAATCACAATAAAATTATTGTTCAATTGTTATTGCTTGTTTAATTAATATAGTTTGTATTAATTACATTATGATATATAATAAATTATATGTTTATGTAATATTTATATATATGTACAAATAAATATATGAGAAAATATTACATATTTATATAGTATATAATAATTTAGTGCCCCAAAATCATTTTCAAAACACTACAACTACCTCTACAATTTAAAACAACAATTTATCATTTCAAAGCCAAATACAAAGATAAAACATAGTTCAATGTTAAAACTTAAAGTGGAAATATGTTATCATTGTTCATAAATATGTTATAGAGCATAGCTCACTCATTGACCTTAGTTGCAAAGGGTGAGGAGTTAGTGTTGAAAAACAACATTTAAGTTAACTCTTTTATCTACAAGAGTACATAAACATAAAAAACATAACAATTGAATCACATATAAACATACCATATGTCACATATGACCATAAATCATGAAAAGTTGGTAAATTTAAATTTTTTTCCTTATTACAGTACACATAAAAACACACCAATCTTGCTTGGAATGTGTATATTTCTCTCAAGTGTCATGAGTTTGAAAGCTATCCGAAGTGATCTTTCGATCAGAATATTATACGAGTCATACCCACAAATCTTATTCATATCTATGTACAACATTATCCATATATTATACACATTGTGTGAAGTTCTCTCTAATTATGCAAATAAGAATCATATATAGCATTTTTGCTCTTCATATAATTATACCATCAAGTATTTCATTATATCATAACAATCATCACCAACTCAATAATAAAATAATGAAACACATCAACCAAATCATATTAACTAGACATCATGAGTAATCCTTCAAGCTGGAGTCATTCAATCATGGAAAACAGAACATTGCATTTGTCAGATAATCATGCATACAACAACCAAAGGTATTATATGCGGTGAAAATATCACCCACCTTTTAAATTAGCGGGTGTAGTATCTTCAAGTACAATTAGTCATGAGCCTGAGATTTTTAGAGCTTCTACAATAAGAATTTTTTTAATTAAATCCTTAATTATCTAAAAAACATACGTTGTATATATAGATCCTTTAGTACCTGAAAATCTTCCAAATTGACTTATGATATTATAAACATACTACATCAATTAATAAATTAATGTCGTTCACCCGTCCAAACTTGTATGTACTGATACGGTGTTAGCTCATGAGTCTATGACCTCATAAGCGCCACTATGAGACTGTAACCTCAGTAGCGGTCATTAGTGTGCCTGTAACCTCGCTAATGTTCAGTATATGAGCTTGTGACCTCGCACTAGCGGATGGTACAAGCCTCTAACCTCATACCATCATCCGAGTTACAATTTGGCTCGACAGCATCAACTATAGATTTTATGAGTTACGATTTGCCCAAAGGCATCAACTCTAGATTTTAAGTACAAACAAATACCCTGAAGGCTTCTAGTCCAGATCAAAAGTACAACGAATAACCCGAAGGCATCAACTCTAGATTCAAAGTACTCCATATTTAAAGTACTAACATATAAAACTAATGTGTGACGTTTAAGAGTTACACACTTCCTCTAGTTGGTGTCCAGAGATAACTCTGGAACAACACAGACTTGTTTGTACTGCACTCTAACACATTTCAATTCACAAACAAAACTATTAACAGTCTAATTCAAGAAAAACAACACTTCAAATAAGGTCATATGATTTTATCTACCAAAACATTACTCATATAAAACACTTAAGTCCATTACACAATAATTCAGTCACATACTAACATATTACATATTATATAATGACATTGGCACATTATAGTAAACAATTTATTAGAAATTCTACAAGACTTAATTGAGTATGAAATTAAACATTAACTTTGATAATTCATCATATAACAACATATTAAAACATTTTCTCAAAATAACAATCATTAAAGTTTACAAAAAATACTTTTCTAGCTTGGATTTTACAAAATCAGTCAACAGGTCTACCTTGTAAAATTCACCAAAGCTCATAAATAATGCCAAGAATTACCAAAATTTAACCATAAAGTTATTAATACTCTTAATAATAACTTACTAAAATAGATTGTAAAATTTATCACTCTATAATTATATATATATATATATATAATTAAAAGAAAAAAAAAGCACAGATACTGCCTAGGGTTCACCTTGGACAAGTTTTCTTCTAAAACTCACCAGATATTCTATAATGTTTAAGATAATCTCAAATTTTACCCATAGACTTCTAACATCTTACATCAATACATAGTCAAAGGGCATTATCAAATTCTAAGTATACAATTTTATACAAAATTTCAAAATTGACATGCAATGTGTAATTTTTATTTTTCAGGAACTCAGCTAGAGGGATTTAATAAAAATAGTAAATGTGGTCCTGAAATTATGAAATTTGAAACACAACATTCTAATACTGTGTAGTCTTCATACAAAAACTAAATCAATAATTATATATAAGTACAACAATTAGAAGAATTTACAGAAATGCCATTTTTCCGCTCAAATTACCTTTCTATTTTTAGAAATTATAATATCCAATCATAATTTTTCTTTCATTTTGCTTTTTCACTCTAATTTTCAAAGGCTTATAAAGTTTTCATCACAACTCCATTTTTTATGAAAATATATAAGATTAATCATCTTTTCGTAATTTTCAATTTGATATCCATATTGCATATATGAATAAAATATTATTTTTTAAATATAAAATATTTTTCATTCATTAATTGTGGTTTATTTTAATATATAATATTTTTATATTGTGAGTTACTTTTATCTTAAATATTTTTTATAAAACATTTTTTATATAATTATTTATTTAATTTTAAAAAATATATTATTATTTTATAATAATTTATTACATTATTATATTATAAATCGATCAATGCATGGGAGAAATACTAGTTAGGAAAAGGACACCATACAAATATCAAAATTAATCACATAGTAGATTAGGGCAGATTTGATGATTAAATGATGATCAACCACATAATTCATACAAATGGTTTCCTAAACATCATTTATATAGCAAATAACATTCCCAAACCTAGCCTAAGAGGAACAATCTCAATCATACATGCAATGATAAATTACATTCTAAACATGCTCCCAATTAAAAAAAAATAAAGTTTTTAGCCAATTACCTTGAAAATGGTATATTGAAGCTCAAAACATTTCCCTTCCTTCTTCTCTTTTTCGAAAATGTGGAGAAAATGGTAGAATTTCTCTCAACATTTTGTGAGAGTGAAGTGTGATTTGAGGGCTTATTTTGAGGTCAATTTATAGAGGAAATTGAGGGACTAAAATACAATATAGAAATGTAATTAACCTAAAGTGTTGGGGCATGTAACAATTATGAGACTTTGGTGCATGGTGGGGGATGAGGTAAACAACTAGGAGGGGTTCCTGAGGTGATGGTTTTGATCTCCATAACCTCATATATGATAATTATGCTTTAAGGAATATTAGTAATTATTTATAAAATCAGATATTAGTTAATTATGTAATAAAAATTTCATATATGTAATTAATATAATTATGAGTACACATGATACAATTAATATGATACACATAAAATGTAGTGTTATATTTTACACAAGGTTCGAATTTTTATGTTCTAATGCATTAGAGTTTTTGAAATTTGATTGTAAAAAAGTATGTAAAAATCTACGTAAAATCAACATGTAATAATCTATTAATTTCTGCTCATTACTTCCATGAATTTCATATATAAAATCATACGCATCAAAATAAAGTACTTTGCTAACCCATTTTATATTTTATTTACGTGTCGACAGAGTCACTAGCGTGCTAATTTCCACGAAAGCTTATCCTGCGAAACTCAACTCATCTTTTAAAAATTACATTAGTATTTCCAATATGTAGACCAAAGTTATTATTACCTTAACAACTCATACTTAAGAATTTCTTAAGGAATAATCATTTTTAGAAGATATTAGAAGGCAAAATAATATGTTATGTAATTTTTGAAATACGAGATGTTACACACCCCACCCTTATAAACCTCAACATAAATTATTATTAAGCTGATAAAACGTGTACGTGCATTTCTTGAATAGCCTGTAAGATATTTATGAGGTATAACTCATTTCATAAACAAATATCAGTTACACCAAAATACAAAGATCTATGTTATGTGCAAAAGTATTTCACCACATTCACACCCATATTTACATATATTTATATGTCAACAATCCAATAATATTATAGAAGTCCAAAATGAATAGCAAAGTTAGAGACCAAAAGCACAGTAAACCCATTGTTTAGCTCCAAAGGCCGTCATCCATGTACACGGACCCCTAAAAGCTTGCAGAAGCACCAACTACATACCCAATAAGTCGTAAGTTTACACATCACCATCAAACTGACATACAATACACAAATTAGGTGAGCTAAAGCTCAGTAATAAAAAATCATGCATGTAAAGTAAGGAAAATTTGCAAAATTAGGACGATAACTTTAGGGGTCTGGCAAAAATAGGACATTATATTTTTGGGCTTGCAAATTAGAACAATAACTATTTAATTTTTTTGCAATTTAGGAATATTAGCTTGAATTTGTCCAAGTCGGGCTTTTTTCTGATTTTGAAAGGAGAATTGTAAAATTAGGACAATAACTTTAGGGATCTGGCAAAAATAGAACACTATATTTTTAAGCTTACGAATTAGGACAGTAACTATTTAATTTTTGTAATTTTAGGACAAATTAACTCAAACTTATCTAATTCAGACTTTTTGCTAATTTTGATTGTAAAGTGAAATTTTTTACCATATTTGCATCTGACTTGAAAATTTCATAAATTATGTTATTATTTTGGAGGATAATATGTCCATCTTATTTTATAAATAGTTAATATTTTTAAGAAAAAATCATAGGTCATTTTCTTAAAATGCTTTCAACCATTATCATTCTATAATATTTTTCTAACAATAAAATAAAAAGTTCTAAGAAAAAATAATGGAAGAGTCTCTAAAAATATACAAAACAAAATAAAAATTTTCCAAAGTTATAATCACACAAAAAACAACCAAAATATCACGTACATCTTCAACACCACATTTTCTACATTTAACTGCAATTTGTTATCTTTTCATCTTTAAGAGTTATCTTCCTCTCATAGATTTCTTTGTTTTCTTTTTAGGCTCTCCGGTCTCCTTTCTTCTAGCTCATCCAGGCCTACCTATCCCTCTTCCCATATTTGGAGGCAATGGTTGAATAAATATGGTCTTACCCCCACAAAGTTTGGCCATTAATTCCTTTGATAATGGTTAAATAGATATTTTGATGAGTCTCAATTGTGTAGCATTCATGTACATAGTCTTTTCCTTTACCTTTTTTTAATTTATTAAAGATGGCTGATAAGGCATGCTTACAAGGAATGCCACTTAGTCCCCAAATCCAGCAACTGCAACTCATCTCGACTAAGTTCACACAGATCCACCATTACATTTGATTTCATAATATTTGTTATCTCCTTTGATAGGAATGCAATCTCACACTCTTTCAACATGTTTCTTTAGTATTTTTTTTTTATTCTAGAGCATATCCGTCCCTTCCACCTCAATGATGCCTTATCTCTATGTGTTTGAAGCCTGACCATAATCCATTCCCTTATCCATTCAAGGCATAGTCAATATAGGGCTCTCTATGGCTTCTAAAATGATGGAATTAAAAGACTCGCTTACATTATTCAACTACAACATGTGACATTTAGGTGCTTCACTAAAGTGAGATTTGCTCCATTGTACTGGTGGCTTAGTATTCAACCATTCTCGTGCCTTTTCATTCAATTGTTATAATTCAGGCATTCTTTGCTTGAATCCCCTAGTGTACCAGCCCGTACAGCTCTCCATAATGAATTCATAAAAACCCAACCCCAAAATCCAGTGTAAATGTCTTACACAAAATCTGTGATCAACATTAGGAAACACTTCATTGAAGGCCTTTTTGTTTGTATAATATAAATGTATATTCATAATCTCTTACAATCTACAGATCAACTTTTAATATGTGTAGAAACCACTCACAAGTGTCCCCTTACTCTGTGCACACAACAACATATGCAATGGGGTATAGAATGTTATTAGCATCAACAACTGCAACAGATAATAATACTCCTCTATGAGGTCTTTTCATATGGCACCCATCAACCCCTATGATTGGCCTACAACTAGATTTAAATCATATTTTAGGTGCATCAAAGCAAATATAAAACTTGCTAAACCTATTTTCTCCATTACCATCAACTTTATTTCCTATGATCACGGTGGATCCATGATTGCTTCTTCTCAGTTCTTCAACATAATCCCAAAGTTTGTCGAACTACTCATGAGGACTACCCTCAATCATTTTAGAGCCTTTCTCTTAGCTCTATAGGTTTGAACTTTTGAGACACAACACCCAAGTTCAACAATTACATCTTTTTTAAACCCCTTGACTATCCTTTTAGGATCTGAAACAAAATTCTCACTTAACCCAATTGGTTTCATATTTTTCACATTATATGTAGTGCCACAAATATGAGTACTTCCTAACTTGCCACTATCCTGGCCACTAATTTTGTTACAATGCATCATCCACTTACAACCCTTTTCACCACATACAACATAAACCTTCTTAGGATCAGTCTTTGTAGTGTTTATTGTTCTCTTTGTGGCAATGGCATGGGATCGAGCTGCTTTTTTAAACTCATCCCTGGTACCAAACACTTGAGTAATGTAAAAAATTAGCTCACATATCAAGTCAGGATTGAACACTAGATAATTAGGCACTTTTTTTTCTTTATCAAATTCCTTATTCTTATCAAATTTATTGTCATAAAACACTACATCATCTTCACTTTCTTCATTTGAGTCACAAGATTCATTCTCTATAGTTATTGGCTTGTATTTGTTAACGTTTTATCAAATAAGTCATCATCATTCTCCCTTTCTTCCCCCATATCATAGTCATTATCATTAAAATCTTCTAAGTCATCCAAGTTTTTCACCATATCAGCACCGTGCTCACCAACACTAAGGGAATCTGATAGAGCGTGGTAAAACTATGAGCGACCACGGAGTAGTCTCCGCCACAACAATGTGTTGCAACCGAATATCCTTTTTTCCTTCCTCCCCCCAAACCATGAATTACAGCGTATAAATACTAATCCCCCCCCCCCAGGCCCATGAACAAGCCCAGTATAGAATAAAGAATCCCTATAGAATAAAGAATCCCTCTGTTTGCCTCACTTTTCTTTCGAACTCTTCTTGCGGTGTTGATATACTTTGATAGGTTGTTGAGTGCTATCAATTACTCCCCCCGGTGAAACAGCCTTGTCCGCAAGGTTGAAATCCGGAAATTGGACCGTAAAATCGGAGACGTCCATCCACGTATTTTCGTCCCCCCTAGCTCCTTCCAACCAATCAGAACCTGATCAACGGGTACCCCATCGCGCAGAAGGACCCGTCGGTCCAGCACTCGGTCTGGCAAAAATGGAAGCTCGACGGCCAGGAGGTCCTCAGGTAGTGGCACTACTGTCTCCCCCGCCCCAAGCGCTGGTTTCAATAACGAAACATGGGAAACTGGGTGGATGCGGGAATCCGGGGGCAGCTGGAGGCGGTAAGCTGTCTTCCCAACGCGTGCCTCGATCCGGAAAGGGCCAAAAAAAATACGGGGCGAGCTTAGCATTGGTGCCCGTAAACAAACTCCGTTGTCGGTACGGTCGGAACTTGAGATATACGTGATCCCCAACCGCGTATTCGACATGGCGGCGGTGCTTATTCGCCTCCCGAACCATGCGCTGCTGTGCTCGCTGGAGATGTACGCGAAGTGCGCCCAATATCTCATCTCGGTCGCGAAGTGCGTCGGCCAACACTTGCACTTGAATTTCCCCGGGCAGAAACAGAACCAAAGCTGGCGGAGGACGTCCGTATACGATCTCGAATGGGGTGGTAACCGTGGCTGACTGGAATCCAGTGTTGTAGCTGAATTCGGCCCATGCGAGCCACTTCCCCCACTGTTTGGGACACTCGGAGGCAAAACAACGTAGATACGTCTCAACGCATCGATTCAACACTTCTGTCTGACCGTCGGTTTCGGGATGGTACGCCGAACTCATCTTCAATTTCGTGCCCATAGCCTGGAACAGTTCTCGCCAAAAGGAGCTAAAGAAAAGGCGATCCCGGTCCGACACAATCGTAGCCGGGACCCCGTGTAAGCGAACTACCTCCTTCAAAAAGAGGTCGGCCACAGTCCAAGCCGTGAAAGGATGTTTCAGCCCCAAAAAATGGCCGTATTTGGAGAACCGGTCCACGACGACTAACACACAATCGAGACCCCCGGAACGTGGAAGTCCCGTAATAAAATCCATACTAATATCCTCCTAAACTCGAGCCGGAATAGGAAGAGGGTTTAAGAGGCCCGCCGGGGATTTGGTTTCGTATTTATTCCGCTGGCAAACATCACACTCCGCGACGAAGCGCATCACCCGGCCCATCATACCGGGCCAATATACCACTGCTGCCAACCTCTTGTACGTGCGGAGGGCCCCTGCGTGTCCGCCCCCTGGGCTTCCATGAAATTCCTGCAGAAATTTCGGAATCCATTGCGACTCCCGTGCGAGGACAATGCGCCCTTTGTAGAATAGTGTGTCGCGAACCCATGAGTAGTGTTTAGGGGCTGGACTTCCCGCGCGCAGGGCCTCAATGATTTTCGATAAGTGGGCATCCGAGCGGGTCTCGGTCTGCAAGGCCTGCCAGTCGACCCAGTGAGGCGTCGAAATGGCCGCAAGTTCTGGTTCTTCAATTCGGCGTGACAGGGCATCCGCCGCCTTGTTGTTCACCCCTTCCTTGTATACAACCTCGAAGTCGTACCCCAATAATTTGGCTGCCCAGTTTTGCTGCGCAGGCGTTGTGAGTGGCTGTGAAAGGAGGTGCTTGAGGCTCCGTTGATCCGTGCGCACCAAGAATCGCTTACCCAATAAGTATGGGCGCCAATGCTGTATAGCCAAGACCAATGCCATCAGCTCCCGTTCGTACGTGGACTTACAGAGCAAGCGGCCCGATAATTGCTTGCTAAAATAGGCGACCGGCTGTTTCTCCTGCATCAAGACGGCGCCCAGGCCCGTACCCGATGCGTCGCACTCAATGACGAAGGACTGCGTAAAGTCGGGCATGCGGAGCACGGGGGCTGATGTGAGGGCTGTTTTGAGAGTGAGAAAGGCCGTTTCCGCTGCCGAAGGCCAATTCCAAGAGCGCAGGCCGTCTTTACGCAGGAGGGCTGTGAGTGGGGCTGCAATTTTACCATAATCCCTGATGAAACGACGGTAATAACCTGTGAGTCCGAGGAATCCCCGGAGTCCCTTGTGCGAGGTTGGCCGGGGCCAAGTGACCACCGCCCCAATCTTCCCCGGGTCCATTCGTATGCCCTCGAAGGAAACCAGGTGCCCCAAGTACTCAACCTGCAAGCTGCCCAAAGTGCATTTTTTTGGATTAATAATTAGAGAATGAGTGTGAAGAGTACCGAACACATGGCGGAGGTGGCGCACATGGGACGACCATGAGGGGCTGTACACTAGAATATCGTCGAAGAATACGAGCACAAAACGGCACAGACAAGGACGGAAGATGTCGTTCATCAGACTCTGGAAAGTTGCCGGTGCGTTCGTGAGGCCGAAGGGCATCACAAGGAATTCGTAGTGGCCCGAGTGAGTCCGAAAGGCTGTTTTTGGGATGTCCTTGGGGGCCACACGGATCTGATGGTAGCCGGAACGTAGATCGAGCTTACTGAAGTAGCGAGATCCGTTCAATTCATCCAATAACTCTTGGATTACCGGAATGGGGTATTTATCCGGTATGGTCACCTTGTTTAAGGCCCGATAGTCCACGCAAAAACGCCATGATCCATCTTTCTTTCTGACTAACAACACGGGGCTGGAATACGGGCTCGTACTAGGCTGTATGATGCCGGCCGCTAACATCTCCGCGACTAACCGTTCCATCTCGTCCTTTTGCAAGTGATTGTAGCGATAGGGCCGGACCGAAACTGGTGGTACCCCGTGTTCCAAGGGAATGCGATGGTCATAAGCTCTACTGGGGGGAAGGCCCTGGCGTGGCTGCGTAATGGCGGGGAACTCGGAGATCAGCCGCTCCAATTCTTGCCGCTGTTTGGGAACTAGCGACCCCTGTTCGCCCCACGGGGTTGCCTCCACATTGCCATTTAGTGACCACAGAAACCACGACTCATCCTCCACGTTCAGAGCTCTTAATTCCTCGAGTGCACACGCCTTTCGTGTGAGGGAAGGGTCGCCGCGTATACGGACTGATTTTCCATCGACCATGAATTCCATAGTAAGAGTCGCCCAATTAGCGGTAATGTCTCCCAATTCAGCCAGCCAAGAAACTCCCAGAATTAGGTCCACCCCGCTTAATGGAAACACGAAGCAATCAATAATAAATGTATGACCATCGATAGTTAGGGGTACCTTTTTACAAATTCCGTTCATGCCCACCCGTGTGCCGTCCCCGAGGATTACCTGGAATTCTGCCGCGGTATCTATTGTCAACCCCAACTTGTGAGCGACTGAATCGGCCAAGAAGCAATAACTTGCGCCGCTATCGACCATGGTTAACATGCGTCGATCGTTAATTCTACTGAAGAGTTTCAAGGTGGTGGCACCGTCAATTCCGTTAGATGATAAATTGGACAGCTGTATCTTGGAACATTCGGAATGGGGTGGGTCCGACGCCTCTGTCTCGGTGAGGTCATCACACTCGATGGCCTGATCCAAAACGATGTCGGGCTCGTCTTCTATAGCTTCAATTAATACGCTGAGATACTTTGGGGCGCACTTGTGCAGTGGCCCATACGGTTGGCTGCACCGGAAACACTTGCCCTTGGCTCGGTACTCTCGCGCCTCTTCCGCGGTTAGGTGCCTGGTGTTACGGTTCGCACGGGGGTTTGGCGCCCCTAGCGAGGGCCCCTGAGAAGTTACGGAACGGCTGCCTTGCTGCGTTCCCATCTGCGGCGTGGATGAAGAAAAATTACCTTTATAATTGGATGGTGGTCGGGAATAACCCCCGGGGGAGAAGGCAGGGCGAGAGTAAGAGGCTGCTTGCCCCTGAGAACGCGCGATGCGTCTGGCGGCTCGGATGGCAGCGTGGACGTCCCCTGTTTCCGATTCGGAGATTCGTTCTTGGATTGAGGGTTTCAATCCCCCCAGAAATATCCCCAGGTATTGATCCGGTGGAAGATTCGGGAGTTGTGCGACCCTTTCCTCAAAGAGGGTTAGATAATCCTCCAACGATCCAGTTTGGCGAGTCGCGTGCATAGCCTCGTATGCGTTGATGGTGGTGGCGTCGCCAAAACGCTCGACCAATTCGCGTGAGAATCGTTCCCACGTGATGTCTGGTACACGGCGCATGACCCACTGCGCCCAGAACATGGCGCGCCCGGCCATGGCAATAAGCGCCAACTGTACCCGTTCCAAGGGGACGGTCTTGTGAACGAGGAAAAACTGCTCCGCTTGCGCTAACCAGGCTATTGGTTCGGCGCCGTCAAACTGCGGCAATTTGAGGCGGGGCATGTGGGCAATTGATATGACCCCAGTCGGGTGTGAACCTGGAGCCGTCGCCACGGTGTACGCAGGGTTTGTGGCCGGGTTTGCCGCGGCTGCCTCCGCAGGGGCTGGGACAATCGCCCCCGAAACTGTCGCGCCTGGGCGATCAGCCTTTGCCAAGAAGTTGGTGATTAGTTGTTCCATGCGCCCCATCCTTTCATCGTTCGCGGTCATCGCCTTCGATTAAACCGTTAACGCTTCTTGAAATTCGCTCAAGGTTTTCTCTATCGTTTCGATCCGCTCCTTCTCCGCCATTGCCCTGGTACTAGTCATGGAGAAGAAGATCCGGCAGGTCGGACCAAATTGATAGAGCGTGGTAAAACTATGAGCGACCACGGAGTAGTCTCCGCCACAACAATGTGTTGCAACCAAATATCCTTTTTTCCTTCCTCCCCCCAAACCATGAATTACAGCGTATAAATACTAATCCCCCCCCCCCAGGCCCATGAACAAGCCCAGTATAGAATAAAGAATCCCTATAGAATAAAGAATCCCTCTGTTTGCCTCACTTTTCTTTCGAACTCTTCTTGCGGCGTTGATATACTTTGATAGGTTGTTGAGTGCTATCAGAATCTGAAAAACATAGTTTTTAGAACTATAGTACAGAAAAAAAAATGTCCATCACACCAAAGCTCGCATGTTGGAAAAAAATAAGTAACACAATTAAAAAATTGGGGGGAACTAGCCAGATTTAAGAAATATATACCATCATTATGGACCACACCCCACAATAAACTATTTCATTCACACAAATTGAAGATTTAAATCATTTAAATTGAAGAGATAACACCAAATCAACAAATTAAAAATAGAACACTCATGATTGAAGATGATGATTACTTACTAAAATTTGGGAGTGGAATGAGACGATTCTCAGCACAAACGGTCGCCATTTTATGCTGAAACAATTTCTTCAATCTTGCTATTCGGCCAAAATCATAAAAAAAAAAAGCTCGAATTGGACAGATTCAGGCCAATTTGTCCTAAAATTGTAAAAATTAAATAATTATTATCCTAATTCACTAGCTCAAAAATATAATGTCCTAATTTTGTCAGATCATATCATTAAAATTATTGTCCTAACTTTGCAATTTTTTGAGGAGTAATATAAATGTATACCTGAACATTTATAGAGGCGTGGAATGCATGTCAATGAAATCATAACCTATGTTTCAGAATCTTTTATCTTTATTAGGCCCTTGACACACCTATTGTGCACCGAAGAGTGCTAGTTGAATAAAAAATCATAATCATAAAGTTTATCCATGTCTCACATGCCATCACCTCGACACATCATAAAGCTTATCATGTCTCATATGCCAGTTCGACACATCATAAAGTATATCCATGTCTCACATGCCACTAGCATGACAAATCAAGTTTATCCATGTCTTATATGCCACCGGCCTCAATGCACTAGTGGTGCTCAAAATTATATTGTCTCTTTCTCTATATTTTGCATGCAAATCACATTATATATTCTTTATACATGCAATTTCTATACTCATGAATATTATATTCATTACCATCCCAAGTCACCCTATCACACCACGTAATTCAAATTCATCAGTATTTAGGAACATAAGGTTATACTTGACTTTTACATAATAGAATAACACAAATATATATATATATATATATTCATTGTAGGTGCAAGTGAATTTCTATTAACCTCTTCTACAATAATAAATAACTGAAACTATCTACTTGTACTTCAATGTGATTAAGCTACAATCACCCGTAAAGAAGGAATTAATTAAAGTAATGATATAGTAGTATATAAATTCTTTTAGTGAGCATAATTGCAAAATTATAAATTTCAATCATTTTAAATTTAATCCATATATTAATGGTCTATATCATCAAATTTAAACTACACTGTTATATTAACAAAGTGAAATTATATTTCTTACATACATAACATACTCTATATTGGCAAAAGACATATCATATAGAAAAGTAAATTAGAGAAATTTATTCCATGCCTCCATATACTAAATAAACTAAGTACTTGAAATCACACTTTGCGTAATAACTAATTAATTTTCTATTTCATCTTCAAAACTTAGTCAATCTTAATCAAATTAATTAAGTCCTTTGTTATAATTTGACATAATTTATAAAATGAAAATTAGAAACCTTACCTAATATTTTGTCGGAAATTGGCTTAGAAAAAGATTGAAAAAGATTGGTGTTAATCATTCTTTTATCAATTTTAATTTGATGTTCTATTGAAGATAAATGGAAATAAGTTGTAAAATCGGAATCTATTTTTGACTAGATAATTGTAGAATATTTATTTTCTCAAATCCAATTTTGGATAAATGAAAAGTTAATGCTGAAAGTTGGCAACTAAAACATGAAAATATTGAAGAGAAAAGATGTGAGGATGCACGATCGGGTGTGTCAGGCCGAACGGGTGTGTGCTTGTGCAAATGGGTATGATAGGCCGAATAGATTTGAGCCAAGTGCAATTCGCACCACTTCGGTCCAAAAGGCCCATGTTCGCCAAGGGGTGCGATTCACACCACTTCAACCCAAAAAGGCCCTATTCGTGAATGGACACCACATCTCTTCACAATATCTCTTAAAATATTATAAATAGATCCCTAAATCATTCATTCTAGCACTGAATATGTAGTATTCTCTCTCTAAGTATAAAAGATAGTTTTGAGTATTGAGTAATTCGCCGATAATTTTTTGAATCGTTGTGTTGCGATCCTTAAGTTCCTAGTGATTGTATCTTTTGGACGATTATCGTAGACTATGAGCACTAACTATGGGGCAGTCTCGTTTTATGGAGAAAGAGTCAAACTCTTGGCTCGACTAAATAGTTACACCCTATTCAAATACATCTACACCAAATTTCAACAATTGTAAGATGAGATTTAGTGTACTTTAACATGACATCCAATTAAGTTGTTGTTCTACTTGACAACTCTTAACCTAGACCGGTTCCTGAAAGAAGATGCTCCAACTATTTTAGAAACACAGACCTACAAGTAAAAGAATATTATAGTGGACGCCTAGAATCACAGTGACTTCCTGTGCCAAAGCTACATCCTAAAAAGGGTAGACGACTCCCTCAACAATATCTATGTGGTTGCAAAATTACAAAAGAATTGAGGGACTCTTTAGAAAAGAAGTACAAGACAGAAGATACCGAAACGAAAAAATTGATTGTTGGAAGGTTCTTGGATTTCAAGATGTGGACTCAAAGACCCTCTTGGACCAAGTACGAGAGCTTAAACTGGTTCTTCATGACATACATGCCGAAGGAATACAACTAAGTGAATCTTTTCAAGTAGTTGCCAGCATTGATAAGCTACCGCCACTGTAAAAAGAATTCTAGAACTAACTCAAGCACAAAAGAAAGGAAATGGGGCTTGACGACCTGATCGTGAGATTAAGGACTGAGGAAGGCAATCGAAAATCTGAAGTAAAAAATGATAGAACTTCGATAGAAGAAAAAGTGCACCTGACCTAAACAAATCCTACCAAGAGGAGAAAATTGATGGGCAATAAGCACTCATAGTCAGAGCCTATAAAGAAGAAAGTTCGAAGAATCAAAGACAACATCTACAACTGCAACAAGCCCAGTCATATGGCCAAGGATTGTCGACAACCAAAGAAGACAATCAAAGTCAGGCTCATCTAACTAAGGAAAAATATGTTCCGTTAGAAATGTCTGATCTAAACTTATCAGCTTTCATATTTGAAGCCAACTTGGTGGACAATCCGAGAGAGTGGTGGGTGGATATTGGGGATACACGCCACATTTGCTCAGAAAAGAAGATGTTTTCATATTATACTCCGATTACCGGCAAGAAGCTATTCATGGGTGACTCGACAACTTTCAACGTAGTTAGTCAGGGAAAAGTAGTATGAAGGTGACCTCGAACAAAGAGTTGATGCTTGTGGATGTGCTGCATGTCCCAGACATTCACAAAAATTTAGTATCCAGTTCCTTCTTAAGCAAACCCAGATTTAGGCTAGTATTTGATGTTCATTCTTCTTAATTGATTGAGAGTTCTAATTTATGGCATGATAGATAAGGACTTTTAAATTTATATAAACTACAAAAGCGAGTAAGTTCTAATTTACTACCTGCAATGGAATTTGATTCACAAAACAAATATGAAGTTTGTGTTGAGGCAAAAATGGCCAAAGCACATTTTCATTTAGTGGAGAGAAATACTACGCCTCTAAAGTTAATCCATATCGAAATATATGATTTGAATTTTGCGCAAACTAGAGGTGGAAAATAGCATTTCATCTCGTTTATCGATGATTGCACAAGATACTGTTATGTATATCTTATGAAAGGAAAGGACGAAGCTCTTGAAGCTTTTAAAAGCTATAGGAATGAAGTTGAAAACAAACTTAACGCAAGAATCAAAACTATTTAAAGTGATAGAGGTGCAGAGTATGTTGTTCCCTTTGAAGAATTTTGCAATAAATATAACATTATTCATCAAACAGTTGCTCCATACTCAGCTCAGTCAAATGGAGTTGTTGAACACAAAAATAGAACCCTAAAAGAGATGATGAATGCTATGTTGATTAGCTCAAGCTTACCCCAAAAAATGTTGGGGGGAGGGGGGGCGAAGCTGTGCTTTCAGCTAATCACATTCTCAATAAGTTGCCAGGAAAAAAAAGGACAAAACTCCATCTGAATTATGGAAGGAAAAAAACATTCATACAATTACCTATAAGTGTGGGGGTGCCTAGCAAAGGTCGAAGTACTTAAACATAAACAGGAAAAAATAGGACCCAAGACTATTGATAGCATTTTCATTGGATATGCATACAATAGCAGTGCATATCGATACATAGTGCACAAATTGAAAATTCCTGACATAAATGAGGGAATAACCATAGAATCAAGGAATGCAATGTTGTTTGAGAATATCTTTCCAAACAAAGAAACAAAAGAGATAAGTTCCAACAAAAGAACTTATAAATATGTATGGGTTCTCCGAAAGATGTAGAGGAATCTAGACACAGTAGAAGAGCTAAAGTGGCCAAAACGTTTGGTCCAGATTTTCTAACTTACATGTTAGAAACTAAACCTAAGTCAATCCAAGATAGCATTGTCTAATCCTAATGCTCCTCGCTGTAAAGAAGTTACCAATAGTGAGATTGAGTCCATCATGCAAAATCATACTTGGAAAATAGTTAATCTCCCACCAAGTTGCAAACCAGGTTGCAAATGGATCCTTAAAAAGAAGTATAAAGCTGATGGATCAATCGATAAGTATAAAGCTCGGTTGGTAGCCAAGGGGTTCAAATAAGAGGAATGACATGATTTCTTTGACACGTACTCACCTATCATAAGAATCACATCCATTAGAGTGCACATAGTCATTGTAACACTACACAACCTTGAAATAATTAGATGTATGTAAAAACAACATTCCTAAATGGAGAATTGGAAGATGAGATATACATGGAACAACCGAAAGGGTTTGATGTAATCGAACAAGAACATAAAGTATGAAAACTTGTCAAGTCATTATACAGCCTAAAACAAGCCCTAAACAATGGCATGAGAAGTTTGACGGAATTATGTTATCAAATGGCTTTAAGATCAATGAGTGTGACAAATGTGTTTACACTAAAGTCACACCAAATGATTACATAATTGTATGTCTATATGTAGATGACATGTTAATCATGGGAAGCAACCAAGTGAAAACTAAGAACATGTTAAAGAACAACTTTGACATAAAAGATTTGGGTCTAACAGACGTCATACTAGGAATTAAGATTTCTAGGATGCCTGAAGTAATTGGCTTGTCACAATCTCACTATATTGAGAATGTACTCAAGAAATTCAAGACTTTGAACTTGCCTCTGGCTAAGACACCAGATGACCTAAGTCTACACTTAGCTAAAAACAAAGGAGACCTAGTATCTCAACTGAACCATGTAAGGGTCATTGGCAGTTTGATGTACCTAACTAATTATACACACCCTGACATTGTATACTGAGTTAGTAAGCTTATTAGATTCACAAACAATCTAGGAAAAGATCATTGGATATCATTGAATATGGTTGTAAGATTTTTGAAACATAGAATAAACCATGGAATACTTTATACTAGATATATAGCTGTATTAGAAGGATACAGTGATGCAAATTGGATATCAGATACAAAAGGCTCCAAGTCCACAAGTGGATGCATATTCACAATAGGTGAAGGAGCGATATCCTGGAAATCTCTAAGCAAATATGCATAGCTCGATCCACAATGGAGTCAGAGTTTATTGCGCTTGACAAGGCCAGTGAAGAAGTCGAATGAATTAGATAT
This sequence comes from Caryopteris x clandonensis, assembly GCA_028749325.2. Taxonomy (NCBI): domain Eukaryota; kingdom Viridiplantae; phylum Streptophyta; class Magnoliopsida; order Lamiales; family Lamiaceae; genus Caryopteris; species Caryopteris x clandonensis. The sequence continues at coordinate 2,513,440 of JAPYKT020000034.1, read as the reverse complement.
TTCTTAGAGGATATTCCTTCCTGGATAAAACATGTGCCTCTAATTATGATACATTGTGACCACATGTCAATAATTAGGAGAGCAGAAACTGGTTTGTACAATGGTAAGTCTCGACATATTCATAAGAGACACAACACTGTAAGACAAATGATCTCTGGTGGTGTAATTTCCATCAACTACGCAAAGTTAAAGGAAAATATAGCGGATCCACTAATAAAAGCCATTAATCGAGATCTATTGTATAATGCAGTAAGGGGAATGGGGTTAAAAGCCACACACTAAAGAATGTTCATAGCGGTAACTCAACCATGATGAGTGGAGATCCCACGAACTTTGTTCAATGAGACGATTAAGTTATAAAAGGTTCGGCTATGTACTTGAAACCCATCCAATGCCTCATTCTCGTAGCTGCCCAAGTGCAAATCCGCAGACATGTGGTAAGGATAAGCATTTGTGCTTTTAATGATTCATATACCTTTAGTGCGGAGTATTGGAGCATACTCTTTATAGGAGGTCACCTATATAAGTATGAAGTCTGGCCGCTTCAAATAGAAAAAACACTAATGAATCTAAGATATGGTCTAGAGCCAAATTGGACACAACGTAAGAATTGAAAGATATTAGAATTGTTATTATGTAAATGTTATTATCTTTGTTTACACAAAAAGCTGATCAGTTCAAGACATCGCATTCACGGAACAATGAGTAAATCCGATAAAGTCTTACTAGAGAAGGTTCAAAGTAAAAAATAACTTATCTCGATGTAATAACAGTTCATCAGGACTTTCTTAGGAGTCTCCATTCATACATGCATTAATTTTATTCATGTGGGAAATTGTCGGAAATTGGCTTAGAAAACAATTGGTGTTGACCATTATTTGATCAATTTTATTCTAATGTTCTATTAAAGATAAATAAAAATAAGTTGCAAAATCAGATTCTACATTCCGATTAGATAATTTTAGAATATTTATTTTCTCAAATTCAATTTTAGATGAGAGAAATTAATGTTGAAAGTTTGTAACTAAAACATGAAAATATTGAAGAGACAATATGTGAGGATGCAAGACAGGGTGGGCCGGACGAGTGTGTGCTTGTACGAATATGTATGATAGGCCGAATAGGTTTGAGCCATGGCCAAGGGGTGTGATTCGCACCACTTTGGTCCAAAAAGACCCTTATTCGCCAAGGAATGCAATTCACACCACTTCAGCCCAAAAGACCTCTATTCGTGTATGGACACAACATCTCTTTAAATATTATAAATAGATCTCCAAATCATTCATTCCAAAAACACTCCACTACAATTACATACAAAATATTTTAGCATTTGTAGTATTCTCTCTCTAAGTCTAAAAAAATTTTCTGAGAATCAAATAATTTTCCGATAACTTTTCGAATCGTTGTGTTGCGATCCTTAAGTTCCTAGTTGTTGTATCTTGGAAACGATTGTCGTAGAATGTGAGCACTAAATACAAGATACTATCATCTTATGGAGAAAGAATCAAACTTTTACATCAACCAAATAATTACAATCTATTTAAATACATTTGCACAAAACTCAACACATTTTCTCAAGACCAAGGACTGCTTTCACCAATTTCCCCCCGTTTTTTTTCTTTCTCCCTCCTTGTTTTTTCATCTTATTTACTGGACTCTTGATGCAGACAAGGTCACGGATGCACTTCAAGCAAAGGAGGAGGACCGAGACATAGATGGAATACTCTCTCTGCCTCAAGGACCTATCACTCGAGCACGAGCCAAAAAATTCAAGGAAGCATTGGCCCAATTGTGTGTTCGTTCAGCCCATGTAGGTGATCCAATGGCAACCCAAAAATTCAGTCCAATTTTGTGAGTCATTTTAGGCCAAAGTAAAGCCCAAACTAGTGATCCAATTGATGGCCTACCACACACACTTTCAAAAGAGCTGAAATGAAGAATGTATCAGCCCAATCATGAACATTTTTGAAGAAGTTACATGGAAGTTGAAGAGTCACCTAGTGATGTACATGGCTCAAATGTAGGGTAGGTTAGTTTGAATGTAGACATAAAGCTTGAAGTCAAAATTCGTGTGTCTAGGTGCAAAATAATGTATTTAAACATGTTGATCCTAGACTTGAATGTAAACAATGTATTTTGACATGTTGAACCTAGACATGAACCTAAACACTAAAAGGGAACGACCATGTAGTATAAATAGGGATGAAACTTTAAAGTAAGGGGCATTCAATCATATTTTATATTCAAGACTTAAACTTTCAGAATAGTTTCTGAGTTTTCTTTATTCTTTAGAGAACTTTTAGGACTTATCGAGTATAAGCTTGTGGCGTTCTAGTACACGGTCTTATCACTTCAAGTGTGGCGACCAACTATCTTAGAAACTTAGTTTGTCTAATTCTCAATTTCAAGTGATTAGAAGGCTTAAGTTTCAACATACTTAACCTTGTTCTTCAGGGGTTTCGGTCTGAGTGTAAAGGTTGTCTCGGTTAGAATCGAAGGTTGTCTATCTTGTTTACACGTGGATAGAAGGTCTAAGATCTATTCCATGAAGGTCTTATATCATTTGGTATCAGAGCTTTGGTTCAACAGGTTTTGTTAGCTTCTATCCATCTATCTTTATTCTTTCATTTCTAATCCTTCCATCTTTAAATTTCTTTTCATCTCTTCTCAAAAAAAAAAATAATAAAAAGGGAAAGATCAAAGTGCGAAAAAAAAAAAAGGATCAAAGTACAAAAGGCTTCGGTTTACTTAGGTTATAAATCTATTGTGACTTCTTTGGTTTTTATTTCTTTTTGAGCTATTCGTGATATTCTTGGGTGGTTTTTCGTTTCTAGAATTTGACACAGGCACACTTGATTTGTTTAACGTGGTTCTCATAAGAACTATAGAAAACGAAGATTGAGTGGTAAAAGGCTTGAGTTGTGAGCACATCTCGAGGGTAAAAGCCGATATTATGTGAAACACGAGAGTGAGTGACATCTTTCGAGTGAAACACGTAAGGGAGTGCTGTGAGGATATTTTTTTCTAACATTCTTTTGTAGGTTATAAAGCATGAGTAACAAAGAAAAAACCGATCATGGAACCCAAAACCTCCAAATGCAAGCTTTACTTGGAGAAATGTGAAGGTTGCTTCGAGAAGAAATGGATGTTGTATACGACCGTATTGATCAAGTTTAGCAACGAGTGCCTCAGCCTCAACCTCAACCTCAACAACCAAATAGGCAGCCAAGGGTGTAAGAAGTTATTGATGAACCCGACGTTCGAAGACAAAGGTATGGTGGAAACAACATCATGATCAAAATTCCTCCATTTCAAGGCAAAAGTGACCCAGAAGCTTATCTTGAGTGGGAAACAAAAATGGAAATGGTGTTCGAATATCAACAACTTGCAGAGGAAAGTAAAGTAAAGTTAGCTGCAGTGGAATTTTCAGATTACGCCGTTACTTGGTGGGATCAACTTGTCGTGAGTAGGAGAAGGAACCGAAAAAGGCCAATTGAAACATGGGACAAAATGAAGGCTATAATGAGAAAAAGGTTCATTCCGAGTCACTATTATCGAAACTTATATAATAAACTCCAACGTCTCTCTCAAGGTTCAAAATTAGTTGATGAGTATTTCAAAGAAATGGAGATCGCTATGATAAGGGCGAATGTTGAAGAGGATCGGGAAGCTACAATGGCTTGATTCTTACACGAGCTCAATCCAAAGATAGCAGATGTGGTCGAAATGCACCAATACATAGAATTGGAAGATAAGGTACACCAAGCTCAAAAGGTGAGGAATAATTGAAGAGAAAAAGATCTGTAGAGAAAGGTTTTGGTAGAGCTTCTTCTAGCTCGTGGATTATTAATGCCCATGGGGAGCTTGAGTCCGAGGATAAAAAAGAAGAAGTTGATGAGAATTCGGATGAAGAAGGAGAAGGAGAAGAGAAAGTTGCGGCCAAAGGTGATTTACTTGTTGCAATAAGGATTCTAAGTGCTCAAACCAAGGAGGATGAAAACCAACGAGAGAATTTGTTCCATACCCGATGTTTGGTGAATGGTAAGGTTTGTAGCGTAATCATCGATGGTGGAAGTTATACAAATGCAGCAAGTTATGACTTGGTAGAGAAGTTGGGGCTTACAATCGAAAAACACCCAAAGCCTTATCGACTTCAATGGTTGAATGACCAAGGAGAGATAAAAGTGAACCGTCGAGTAAGAATTCTTTTCACAATCGAAAAGTATGAGGATGAGGTCCTTTGTGACATGGTTCCAATGCAAGCATGTCATATGCTACTTGGCCGACCTTGGCAATTCGACAAACCGATAAGGCACGATGGATACTCAAAGAGGTATTCTTTCACTTTCAACAAAGTTTCTATCACTCTCGTTCCTTTAAAACCTCAAGAAGCTTTAGAAGATCAAATAAAGCTCCAACAATCATATAAGAGAGATAAGGAAAAGAAAAAGAGTGACAAACACAAAAAGAGCGATAAACACATTTGTGAGGAAAAGAGTGAGAATTTAGAGAGAAATGAGTGTTTTTTGGCAAGTAAGAGAGAACTGACGAGAGCTTTGATTTCAAAACAGCCCCTTTTGGTACTTTTGTACAAGGAGGCTCTTTTATCAACTCAAGAATTAGCCGAAACACTTTCGAGCAATATTAACTCTCTTTTCCAGGATTACGATGATCTTTTTCCCGAGGAAATGCCGAAAGGATTGCCACCCCTTCGAGGAATAGAACATCAAATTGACTTTGTTCCGGGAGCACAAATTCCAAACCGACCAGCTTATCGGACAAATCCAGAGAAAACAAAGGAGTTGGAAAAAAAAGTGGCTAAACTTTTGGACAAAGGATATGTTTGAGAATGTTTAAGCCCTTGTGCGGTACCGGTATTGTTAGTGCCAAAGAAGGACGGCACTTGGAGAATATGTGTTGATTGTCGGGCAGTGAACAATATAACGGTAAAGTATCGTCATCCCATTCCTCGTCTTGACAATATGCTAGATGAATAGTATGGTGCTTCCTTATTTTCTAAAATAGATCTCAAGAGTGGGTACCATCAAATACGCATGAAGGAGGGGGGTGAATGGAAAACTGCATTCAAGACCAAACATGGACTCTGCGAATGGTTAGTAATGTCGTTTGGGCTTTCAAACGCCTCTAGCACTTTCATGAGGTTGATGAATCATGTATTACGACCATTCATTGCTAAGTTTGTGGTAGTTTATTTTGATGATATTTTGATCTACAGCAAAAATCTTGATGAGCATGAAGAGCATCTTAAATCAGTTTTGGATGTTCTTAGAAAATAAAGCTTATTTGCTAATCTTAAGAAATGTACCTTTTGTACGGATAGGCTTGTTTTTCTTGGTTTTGTTGTGAGTGCATCAGGTGTTGAAGTGAATGAAGAGAAGATTAAAGCTGTACGAGATTGGCCTACACCAAAGACCGTAAGCCAAGTAAGGAGCTTTCATGGCTTGGCAAGCTTCTATAGTCGACTTCTGAAGGACTTTAGTACATTGGCAGCACCATTGACGGAAGTTATTAGGAAAAACGTACCATTTAAGTGGGAAAAGGAGCAAGAAAGAGCTTTTGATTTGATTAAAGAAAAATTGACTAACGCTCCTTTACTAATGTTGCCAAATTTTGACAAAACTTTTGAAATTGAATGTTATGCCTTAGGAGTAGGAATCGGAGCAGTTTTGATGCAAGAAGGAAAGCCACTTGCATATTTCAGTGAGAAATTGGGTGGAGTCGCCCTAAATTATCCCACCTATGATAAGGAAATCTACGCTTTGGTGAGGGCGTTGCAAACGTGGAAGCACTACCTGTGGCCAAAAGAGTTCATCAACCACACCGATCACGAATCATTAAAGCATTTGAAGGGGCAACAAAAGCTGAACAGATGTCATGCAAAGTGGGTGGAGTTTATCGAAACATTTCCATACCTCGTCAAATACAAGAAAGGTAAGGAAAATATGGTTGCAGATGCATTATCGAGAAGGTATGTTCTATTATCCATTTTAGATACCAAATTGCTTGGATTTGCATTCATTCGTGATTCACATGAAAACGATGCCGAATTTGCTGAAATTTACAAAGCATGTGACAAGATTGCATTAGGTAAGTTATACAAGCATGATGGCTATCTTTTTAAAGAAAATAAGCTTTGTATACCCGTGAGTTCATTGAGGGAATTGTTTGTGAGAGAAGCTCATGGTGGGGGCTTAATGGCATTTTGGTGTAGATAAAATATTGGCTATTTTGCATGATCATTTCTATTGACCACGCATGAAACATGATGTTCAAAAGATTTGTACTAATTGTGTGACATGTATGTAAGCTAAATCGAAGGTTAAACCCCATGGCTTATATACACCTCTTCCTATACCTTCGGAACCTTGGACACACATTTCAATGGACTTCGTACATGGATTGCCAAGAACCAAGAAAGGTAAAGTCTATCTTTGTAGTTGTTGATAGGTTCTCAAAAATGGCTCATTTCATTGCATGTCATAAAACTGATGATGCATCACATATAGCTAGCTGAGTTGTTCTTTAGGGAGATTGTTCGATTACATGGCATGCCAAAACCCATTGTTTCGGATAGAGACACTAAATTTCTGAGTTATTTTTGGAAAACATTGTGGGGAAAGCTAGGGACAAAATTGATGTTTTCAACAACATGTCACCCACAAACTGATGGCCAAACTGAGGTAGTAAATAGGACATTGTCTACTTTGCTTAGGGCTATAATAAAATATGAAATGCCAACAAGGGACGTAAGAAAGTTGTTTTTGAGCCAGGAGATTGGGTTTGGTTGCATTTGAGGAAGGAATGATTTCCCGAAAAGAGGAAGTCCAAACTAATGACAAGAGGAGATGGCCTTTCCAAGTTTTGGAGCGTATCAATGACAATGCTTGTAAGCTAGATCTTCTAGGTGAGTATAATGTTAGTGCTAGCTTTAACGTTTCTGATTTGTCTCCATTTGACTTTGAACCAGATTTGAGGACAAATCATTTTCAACAAGGGGGCAATGATGCAGACAAGCTCACAGATGCACTTCAAGCAAATGAGGAGGACCGAGACATAGATAGAATACTCTCTCTGCCTCAAGGACCTATCACTCGAGCACGAGCCAAAAAATTCAAGGAAGCATTGGCCCAATTGTGTGTTTGGTCAGCCCATGTAGGTGATCCAATGGCAGCCCAAAATTTAGTCCAATTTTGTGAGTCATTTCAGGCCAAAGTAAAGCCCAAACTAGTGACCCAATTGATGGCCCACCACACACACTTTCAAAGAGCTGAAATGGAGAATGTATCAGTCCAATCATGAACATTTTTGAAGAAGTTACATGGAAGTTGAAGAGTCACCCGGTGATGTACATGGCTCAAATGTAGGGTAGTTTATAGTTTGAATGTAGACATAAAGCTTGAAGTCAAAATTTGTGTGTCTAGATGTAAAATAATGTATTTCGACATGTTGAACCTAGACTTGAATGTAAACAATGTATTTAAACATGTTGAACCTAGACATGAACCTAGACACTAAAAGGGAACGACCATGTATTATAAATAGGGATGAAACTCTAATGTAAGGGGCATTCAATCATATTTTATATTCAAGACTTAAACTTTCAGAATATTTTCTGAGTTTTCTTTGTTCTTTAGAGAACTTCTAGGACTTATCGAGTATAAGCTTGTGGCGTTCTAATACACGGTCTTATCACTTCAAGTGTGGTGACCAACTATCTTATTAACTTAGTTTGTCTAATTCTCAATTCAGAGTGTAAAGGTTGTTCTTCAGGGGTTCCGATCTGAGTGTAAAGGTTGTCTCAGTTAGAATCGAAGGTTGTCTATCTCGTTTACACGTGGATAGAAGGTCTAAGATCTATTCCATGAAGGTCTTATATCAACTCTGCACAACCATCTCTTCTAATTCCTACATCTGTTGTTCCTTCTTCTTCTTCTTTTTTTTTTTTTTAAGCCTAGTCTGTACCCTCCTAAGCATTAGCCACCGTCAAAGTTAGGATTGGGTCCATTATTATCCTAACTTTTAAATTTTAATTAATTTTACACAACTATCATCAATATATATGTTGGGTACCGCCGTCACTGTTTTCGGGCTCAGGGTATGCTTGGGCTCGCCCCGATTCGGACACACAAGTCAATCGGAGGATTCAGACAGATCACACAAGACCATTCACCGATCAAGAGTACAAACCCACTTTCCGGTAGCACTTCACTCCCAAAACTCACCCACTCAAAACCCACTCAAGCCACACACCGTAAACCTCACCAACGGAGATAAACACACAGTATAGACATGGGATAGTGGAAGGGATTGCAGTGAGAAAGCTGTTGAGCTCTATTTCACTACCGAATGACCGACGTCAATTTATAGGTGAGCATTCAACCGGAGAACCCCGAAGGGCCACGCAGTTTCAACACCGCAGTGAATGGGAGTGAAGACTGCCTGGGGAAGGGGTGCGAATTCATTGCAGGGAACGGGGCAGACATGGGGAAGATGAAGTGAAGGGGAGAGAGAGGAGTGGCGCAATCGCAGAGAAGGGGGAAATGAAACCCTAATCAGCAAACTGGAAACAAAAGGGGGAGGCTAGGCTAAAGGGCCTGGGCTTAATAAGCCTGGGCCCAGATAGGAATTAATGAGCAGGCCCACAACCAGAAATTGGGCCAATACCCAATAACATTCTCCACCTTATTGGACCAACCCTCACACAACCGATTGACAAGTACTATCCGGGGCACAGGTAAATCATCACTGCCCTTTACAGTTACACACACACCTGCACAAACCAAAGAAAAAAATGAGAAAAATACAAATAAAAAACAGAATGCAGGAAATACAAGATTTTAATCCAAGGAATCAAAATTCAGGGTATTCATGCAGTCCTTTGTTTTCTCAGCAGATAGGCATTTAGTTCCCATGTCAGCAGGGTTAAATTGTGAAGGTATTTTCTAAAGTTTGACTGTTCCCTTTTCAACAATATCTCGAATAAAATGATACCGAACATCTATATGTTTGGTGCGATCATGGAAGACAGGATTTTTGCAAAGTTGAATTCCAAATTGGCTATCCGAATAGACAATAGTATCACCTTCTAAGTACCCAATTTCAGATAAAAGGTCTTTTAACCATATAGCTTCTTTTAAGGCATCAGTAATGGCAATGTATTCTGACTCAGTAGTGGATAAAGCTACAACATGCTGTAGTTGAGATTTCCAACTAATATAAGAGCCACACAAAGTGAACACATATGATGTAGAAGACTTCATATTATCTCTATCATTTGCATAATTGGAATCAGCATAACCAATCAGATTGACACCTTGAGCACATTTTGAAAATCTAAGACAAGTATTGACAGAACCCTTCAAATACTTTAACAGCCATTTTAATGCATCCCAATGAGGCATACCAAGGTTGGACATGTATCTACTCAAGCAACTTACCGAATATGCAATATCAGGTCGAGTGCTTACCATAAGATACATGACTGAGCCTATAGCATTAGCATATGGCACCTTAGATATTTCATGTATTTCAGAATCAGTTTTTGGGGACTGATCCTTACTTAGCACAAAGTGAGCAGCAAGAGGAACATTAGCAGGTTTAGCATTAGATATGGAGAATTTACTCAAAATCTTATTCACATAAGAAATCTGATTTAAGTGCAGTGTACGGTTCTTCCTATCTCTAACAATATCCATGCCAAGGATTCGTTTAGCATCTCCAAGATATTTCATGTCAAAATTATCACTTAGACAATTCTGCACATATTCGATAGATTCAATGCAGGGACTAACAAGGAGCATATCATCGACATATATCAGCAGAAAAGTAGGAACAGATGCATCACACTTGAAGTAAAGACAGTGATCATGCACACTTCTTTTGAACTTAAGATCTTTCATGAAAGAGTCAAATTTCTTGTTCCATTGCCTAGGGGATTGTTTTAAGCCATACAAAGACTTTTTTAATAAACATACATTGTCAGGTTTTTGAGGATCAATAAAACCATCAGGTTGATGCATGTAGATTTGTTTGTGAAGTTCACCATGCAAAAAAGCAGTTTTTACATCAAGTTGTTTTAATTCCCTGTTAAAATGAGCAACTAAAGCTAACATTATGCGCACAGTAACAAACTTAACAATAGGAGCAAAGATTTCTGTGTAATATATCCCCTCCTTTTGAGTAAAACCTTTAGCTACGAGTCTAGCTTTAAACCTAATGCTGTCAGACTCTTCTTTTACCTTATACAGCCATTTACAAACAACCACAGAGCAATTAGAAGGCTTAGGTACAAGAGTCCAGGTTTGGTTAACATGCAAAGAGTTCATTTCATCATTCATAGCATTTAACCAGTCAACAGAATTCTTAGAATTCAGAGCTTCCTTAAAGGATTTAGGTTCTAGGTCAGTGGGAGATTCATACACATTCAAAGCATGCATATCCATGTGATAATCATTAAGTCTAGATGGTTGCCTAATGTTCCTTCTAGGTCTATCCCTAGCAAGTTGGTAATTATCAACATTTTCACCATCACTTAATTTATCATGCACGTTATCAGAATCAGTGTCAGATAAAATAGGTAAGTTTAGTGTGTGCTCCACCTAACTCAGAGTCGTTTCAAGAGCAACAGAAGGCACAGATATAGGCAGGCAAGGAAATTCAGATTCATTGAAAATAACATCCCTGCTTATGGTGACCTTAAAAGCAGGTTCATTTTTTAACCATAATCTGTAACCTTTTACACCTTCAGGATAACCAAGGAAAACGCATTTTTTGGACCTCGGTTCTAACTTATCCAGTTTTTGATGCACAAAAGCAACACAGCCAAATATTCTTAAGTTTGAAAAATCAACAGCTTTTCCTGACCAAACAAGTTCAGGGTATTTCCCATTCAAAGGCACAGAGGGGGACCTATTAATTAAATAGGCAGCAGTGACAACTGCTTCACCCCAGAACTTCTTAGAAAGTCCAGAAGCTGCAAGCATGCTCCTTACTTTCTCAAGAAGAGTTCGGTTCATACGTTCTGCCACACCATTTTCCTGTGGTGTGTATGGAACCGTTTTGTGTCTTTGAATACCAGAAATAGCACATAGATTATCAAGTAGGTGGTTACAAAATTCAAGTCCATTATCTGTCCTATGTTTCTTGATTTTCTTGCCGGTTTGATTCTCAATTAAAGATTTCCAGTTTTTGAAAACTTCAAACACATCAGATTTATCCTTTAAAAGCATAACTCAAACTTTTCGAGAGAAGTCATCAATAATGGACAGAAACCATCTTTTATTACCATGTGTGGGGGTAGTGGCAGGACCCCACACATCAACATGTAAGTATTCAAGTATGCTAGTGCATTTAGACATATTGGGGGCAGGGGAGATGGGGAAACTGACCCTATGTTGTTTACCCTTTACACATGGTTCACAGAAAGGCATGCAAGAAAGCTTATCATTGCCAAATGATCCAATTTTTTGCAACAGTTCAAGGCCTTTTTACTCATATGTCCTAGTCTACAATGCCAAAGTGCAATTTTATCATCTTTAACTACATTTGCATGCAAGACAGGTTTGGTAAAACACATATACAGGTTATCACGTTTTTCAGCTTTAAGGACCACAGAAGAACCTTTCATGATTGACATAACACCCTTACCCCATTTCCCCTCATACCCCTCATCTTCTAATGCAGCACAGGATATAAGATTACTATTCAAAGCAGGTACATATCTCACATTTTTCATGTTAAGAGCATGTCCAGATTCACACATAAGTGAAATATTTCCTACACCTAGGATAGGACATTTCTTATCGTTTGCCATGGATACAAAACTATCTTTTGTTTCTTTAAAGGAGCAAAACAGATTTTTGAAAGGAGTCAAGTGAAAGGTGCAGCCAGAGTCAATTAACCATTCATTTTCACACAAGAAAGATGAATTTACAGAATTAGCCACAGAGGCTTCACAAAAATCTGTTACCATGAAAACATCTTCATGCAATTCCTTTTGAGATACATTATTGGCCTTAGGTCTTTTTGGTTGAGGACACACATTTGCAAAATGACCCGGTTCACCATAATTGAAACACTTCTTGTTTTTATTTGTGGGGTTATTCACTTTTGCATTTTTATCCTTACACCTTTTTTGACCATTTTTGTTTTCTGAAAACTTTTTCTTTTTCTTAAAGTTCTTTCCTTTAACAAACATGGCATCAGCATTGTTTTGATGTTTCATACCCATATTGGCTTTTAAATCTATCTCTTTACTTTTTAATCCATTTATAACAGTGTCCAGATTAACCTGATCCCTACCATATTTTATAGCAGATTTCACATCACTGAAAGAATCAGGAATAGCATTTAAAAGCACAATAGCAGTATATTCATCAATAAATTTATCACCGGTTTTCTTTATGTCTTGTACAAGTTTTTGAAAAACGTCCATGTTTTCATCAATATCTTTAGACATATCAAGTTTAAACCGAAAAAATCTTTCAAGCAAGAACATTTTGCAAGGAAGTGAAGTTTCAATGAACAGTTCTTCCAATTTATCCCATAATTCCTTAGCACATTTTTGTTCTCCGAACTTTTGGATAACAGAATCTGAGAGATGAAGGATGATGGATGAGAATGCAATCTCATCCATCTCTTCCTTTTTCTCTTCAGTCGTGGCATCAGAAAATGCAAGGGTGATACTTTTAAATACACGTTGTTGTATTAGTATCCCCTTCATTTTCTGCTGCCATATGCCAAAATCAGTGCGACCATCAAATGGTGTAAGATTGTAGGACCCCATTGAAGACATAATGCACATAGCACGAAGTTCACAAAATTCACACATGACGGAAAACTGAGGATGTCCAAGTTCACAAAACCGATTGATCGGTTGCGCAGGGGGTCGCTCAGATCCGATTTCCAGCAGTAAATATTCAGGTTATTACACACAAGTAATAAAACATATTTCACAGACCTCCAGGAAACCAACACAGGTTTAGCAGATAGGCAAACAGAGTAGATAGGTACAAAGAGACAGATTGTACACAGTAATGCAGAATCACATAAACCTGCTCGGTTCGACCGGTATCTACCAGCAATCACGCCCAATCCCTATCCGGTGCAACCGGTAACTAAAAGAGGATAGTTTTAGCCGCTTTACCATAGCGAGGTTTTGGAAGACCTCAAAAGGGACCTCCTGTCTGTGAATCGGCGCACGTCGAGCAAAGGCGCGACGGGCGGGGGTTGATGAGCGGACGGCCCACCAGCCTCGGTACAATACCGAGAGGCAGATCCACCGTCGGTGGAGTCGTGCGGGGGCGACGGCAGAGTCGCGCGGAGGCGACGAGCAGCGGAGTCGCACCGGAGGCGACGGGCAGCGGAGTTGCGGCGACTGCAGCGTGTCACCCAGCGGTGACGTCTGCACACGGCAGTGGCGGCAGCGGTGCTCTGATACCACTGTTGGGTACCGCCGTCAATGTTTTCGGGCTCAGGGTATGCCTGGGCTCGCCCCGATTCGGACACACAAGTCAATCGAAGGATTCAGACAGATAACATAAGACCATTCACCGATCAAGAGTACAAACCCACTTCCCGGTAGCACTTCATTCCCAAAACTCACCCACTCGAAACCCAGTCAAGCCACACACGGTAAACCTCACCAACGGAGATAAACACACAGTATAGACACGGGACAGTGGAAGGGATTGCAGTGAGAAAGCTGTTGAACTCTATTTGCTCACCACCGAATGACCGACGTCAATTTATCGGTGAGCATTCAACCGGAGACCCCGAAGGGCCACGCGGTTTCAACACCGCATTGAATGGGAGTGAAGACTGCCTGGGGAAGGGGTGCGAACTCATCGCAAGGAACGGGGCAGATATGGGGAAGACGAAGTGAAGGGGAGAGAGAGGAGCGGCGCAATCGCAGAGAATGGGGAAATGAAACCCTAATCAGCAAACTGGAAACAAAAGGGGGAGGCTGGGCTAAAGGGCCTGGGCTTAATAAGCCTGGGCCCATACAGGAATTAATGAGCAGGCCCACAACCAGAAATTGGGCCAATACCCAATAACAATATATATCTATACACGTACACACTAATTATATATATACACGCACACTTTGTTTATATATATAACTAAACCCATGTTGACATTATATAATAATTTATTGTATAGATGATATACCTAAACATATAAATCTATATGTACATGCAAACTAAAATCTCTAGGAATAATAGATATAGGGTGTTGCAACATGCATCAACAAAGTTTTTTTTCACACTATTTTTTTAATATATTATATATTAAATTTTTTATTATTAAATTTCTTTATACATCACCAATTATTTAATTATACCCTTTGATTATTATTTTTTAAAAAAACACTAATCCGACGCTCTCTTTCTTTCCCAGTACTCTTTGGTGTCCAACCTTCTTCCTACCTCTTTCTTACGTCAATTTTATTCGTTCTCAACATCTTTCTATTCTTCAAAATTTTCCATCCCACCGAGCCTCTATTCTTCACAATTTTTCATTCGGGTGAGCCTCTTACATTGGAGAGAAGAAACTTTCTTACAAACAGAAATTTGGTTTGTATTTCTGTTTCGAAGAAAAACATATTGGAAAAAAAAATTTACAAGTTTCACTCAATATTGATCATCTGAAAAAGAAAATGGTTAACGTGATCAATCCTGATTTTTTAAGCCAAGGATATATGTTAGACACGAGATTTCTTGAGATAATTCCCACTATTTCATGTAAATAAACCAAAGATATATGTTAGACACTAAATTAGTTGAGATTATTCCCACTATTTCATGCAATTTACAGTAAATGTTGTGATTTGTTATTTTGATAGTTTCTTTATAAAATTCATTTAATTGGATAAACTTCTTTATATCTCCGTAGGCAACCATTGAAACTAGTAAAATATTCAATTTGCACATTTTAAGTCAAGATTTATGTCAATAATAATTTATGCATAGATGTTCGTGTATATTTTAGCCGATGTTATAGCAAAAATGAGTTTTCTTTTTTTTGAGAGGGGAAGTGGTGTTTGAAAGAAGAATTTTTACCTACCTACAATTCGGTGAAGAAAGAAAATAAGGGTTTTGTTTTAATGGATTGTTGTAGCGGTAATTTTGGTGAAGAAGGGAACCCTAGGGTCATGTAATTTTAATTAAGTCTATTTTTGTTCAAAATTATTATGTAGTGTTTGAAGAATATTTTGTGGTGTATATATATATATATATATCCTTCAACATATTATACCTTATTTTATTGTTATTATTTTCAATTTTATTATTACTATTCTACAAATTACAGCTATATATAAAATATTTAATGTAGTAAAATATTTAATGAAACCTTGTACCATTCTAATACATACAAGGTAGTGGGTTTCATATTTCAAAATTAGCCGCATGTAAATCTTAATTATTAAGACATGACACCTAATCTCACTCTTGATATTTTAGATTAAAGAATTTTTAACCTATAATATAAATTCTCTAAAATTTAACAGTAATATATGAAACAATATAAATATAATAAATATAATGCATGAAATATATTGAAGGAGACTTGGGGTATCTCATATTACCAAACTCAATTTTATGAAATCGTGTTTTTTTTTCCTAAAAGCAATTGCTTATTAGCTTTCAATGTGTTGGTTTCTATATTTATATCTGGGTTTGATCTCTTATTGGGCACTAGACCACAATTTATGGACTTAATAATTAGGTATGATTTATTAAGCCCAATTACAACTTAATAGAATTTAAATCATTTTCAAATATCATTTAAATTAATCAATCATGCTCTAATTCAATTTATTCTAAATGAATCATTGAATAACACTATTAAATTATATAATAATATAGATTACAAAAATAATAAATCATGGATTCAAATTGTGTGCTTAAAAAGGTTTGGATTACCATAGTAATATACACATATATTTATATATATTACGTGTAATATGTAGTAATAAATTAATCAATTATATTACAATATATTACAAATGAAATCTCAGAAATATATTTTATATATCATATAATTTTATGTAAATATGAGTATATTAATAAGTTAGACATATTAAATATAGTATATTTATCTTTTATTTGCATTTATATATTTAAATATTTTAAATATAATATAATATATTATTAATAATAATATTAAGGTAATTAGTTAATTATATTATGATTATTAATATATATTACATACAATTTTTTTATAAAGAGAAATTATAAGAGCAGATTTATATTGGACACATACATTTAATATATATGTTTATATTAACGTATGATAGATATATATATATATATATATATCATATGTGTTAGAATATTAATACATTATTTATATTAAAATATAATTTTCACATTGTACATATGTTACAATTCATATATTCATATACATAATATCTTAATAGATTGAATTATTATATAAATAGTATTTCTCCCATGTCTTACATAATAAATTATTAAAAAAATAGTAAAATCTATTATTAAATATAATACATAAATATATAATATATTTTTATTAATATTTTATTTTAAATATAATTATCTCACAAATTTTATTGAGATTTTATTTGTATATATGCAATGTGAATATCAAATTGAAGATCAAGAAAACATAATTAATGAGATATATTTTTCATAAAAATGGAGTTAAGACAGAGTTATATGCTTTTGAAAATTGGGATGAAAAGTAAAATATAAAGAAAAAATATGAGTGGATGTATGTACATTCTAAAACTAGCATGTAATTTTAGTGGAAAATTATAACTTGCTTTTTGTTGGAGTTCTACTAATATTTCTCCTATGTTATACAGTTTGCAATACTTATAATAATATAATAAGTTATTATAAACATAGTAGTGTAGTCTTCTTAACATAAAATGCATAAATATATCAAATATATTTTTAATAATATGTTGTTTTAAATAAATTTTTCTCACAATTTTTATTTTATATAAAACTATTTTAGATTTGAAAATTATGATTTTATTTGAATATAGGCAACATGAATATCAAATTGAAGATAATGAAAAGAGAATTAACTGGATGTGTTTTTCATAAAAATAGGAATTAAGATGAAAAATTATAATCTTCAATAATTATAGTAAAAAAAAAAAAAACAATTGTCACTGCCACCTCCATTACTTCCAATGAAATACCCTAAGTTTCAATCATAGAAACATTTTTATCTTTCCATGGGAAAATTAAAAGTTTAATTTAGAAGAATAAAGTCCAATTCCTAGAAATTTAATAGTAAAGAAAAAATAGTTATTTATTTGTATATTCTTTTTTTGTTTTTTAATCACAAATTAAGATTTCATTTTCTAAAATCAATCATCATGGGCATAATTCAATGTGACGCAGTGTAAGTGGCTATTCATGATGATCATAAAAACCATACGTATAATAATACTTTATGAAACAATAAAAACCGCACGTGGATAATAATACTCTATGAAACAATTTGAGAGTTCGATACCAATTAGGTTTAGGAGTTTCTTATCTGCACTTGACCTATATATATCCGATTTACATTTTCTTAACTACATATATTTATACAAAAACTTCTATGCAGTAGTTGCACGATCAAAATTCGCATAATTAATGGAATTAGGCTCATCTCTTATAAAAAAATTATATATATACAAAGCTATATGTTGATCTGACTCAAATTTGATAAAATAACGTACGGCTCTTGTGCGTATTGTGCATGCTCAATTTTCTTCACACATGTTTTGAACATAAAAATTATTCTCTCCATCCTCCGCCGCCCACACCAAAAAAAAAAAAAAAAAAAAAAAAAACTATTTTAAAAATATTTGGTCCCAAAGAAAAAATAATGTTTCAAAAGTCAATATCTCAATTTATTAGTAAAAATTAAAAACTAAAAATTTTATTTTGTGATTAATGTATAAAAGAAGTCATATAACTTCTAAAGGAAGTTGTACATTTATCAAAATAACAAAAAAAAATTAAAAAAAAAAAAAGATTACTACTGGGAAATATAATTTTTTTCTTCAAAACAGTATTTAACTACATTTTTTTATATAAATATTTTAATTACAATTTTCTTTTAATCAGTCAAATAAAAAGTAATAATTTTTTAGTAAATAACTTTATGATGAAAAAAATATTTTTTGGATTGTTCACAAATTATTAGTTGCTACAGAAAAACATTCCATTTTACAAAAAATATTATATTACACACGCGGAGAAAACTTTTTTGAAGCGTTTTCTTAGATATGTTGATCTAGGTTGGGTCAGCTCAGTTGTACCGATCAAGATTCGTGCTAATATGGAATGTGTTTTTTTCTCACAGTTGCACGCAACGGCTGACCCATCGTTAAAAGCTCATTTGAACTCGATTTGATAAATATGTCAAACAAGTTTGAATACACTTTTACGTTTGATAAAAACTGGATTCGAGCTTGAGCTCGTTAAGCAAAATTAATTAAACAAGTGTAAAATATCAAACTACTCGAGTTCGACTCATGTTCGGCTTGATTAATGCTCATTCAAGCTCGACTCGATAATAATCAAATCAATCTCAAACAAAATATAAGAAACTTGATAATATTTCAAATAATCTTGAACAATAGCATGTTCGACTCGACTCGATTTCTTTACACCCCTTGATGGAGGATGCTCGGTGAGCTCCCACGAATATTCATGCTTTGTTGTCCAAAGATCTATACATGGAACTTTTTTGTTTCACTTTAGTGATTTCTACGGTTAGTACTCTTATTCTACTCATGCATTTTTGTCCACTAAACTTTTTCATGATGAGTAGGTTTTAACGAGGTAACTTAGTGATCACACTACTTGGCAATCTCTCTGAAATGTGTCATACTCTTTTTTTTTTCCTTAATCGAACACTTATTTTTTTATCTTTAATATTTTATATTATTATTTTTATAAGAATATAATAAATATTAGTAGCTTCCTTAAGCAACCTAATTTTGAAAAACTCAAGATTGTAGGTGGTAGCTGTCAATATCGATGTGCTTTGCCTGTTTATGTACAACCGGATTTTGACTCAAGAAAAGAGCATTATTGTTGTCCCATAATAGGGTAGGAGGTGAAGACAATGTGACTCCAAGATCCTTAAGCAAATGTGTAACCTATATTATTTATGATGCAGTAGTAGTCATTGCACGATTCTCGAATTCACAGCTTGATCAGGCAATGGTGGGTTACTTTCTTGTACTCCAACAAACTAAATTTTCACCGAGAAAATTTGAGTAGCCACAAAATTTGAGCGACAAGTGACTAGACATCATGCCCAATCAGTATCAGAAGAGCCAAGATGATCAGACTATGCATTCTTGCTGATGAAAATACCAAAAGAAGTAGAACCTTTAACATAGGGGAGAATACACTTAACCGCCTGAAAATGATTAGTAGTTGCTGCCTGAAGAAACTAACTCATGTAATTGACTGCAAAACTCAGATCAGGTCGAGTAATCATGAGATATTGAAGAGCTCCAAGAACTGAACGATATTTAGTCATGTCTACGAATAATGGACCATCACGTGTGAAAGAACTCCCCGGAGCCAAAACAATCGAAATAGGCTTACAATCAGTCATATCAAATCGGGCAAGAATGTCTTGAGCATATTTTCCTTGACTTAGGAAGAGACCATCATATGTATAAATAACTTCCAAGCCAAGAAAGTAAGTGACCTTGCCTAGGTCTTTGATCGTAAATTCACAATTAAGAATAGAGATGAAACTTTTCAATAGATCGGAAGAATTCCCTGTGAGGATAATGTCGTCAATATATACCAATAGATAAAGAACATAGGAGAATATTTTCAAAATATAAATAAAGAAGTAACCGCACAACTAAACTGAAAATCAATAAGAATGAGAAAGTCATATAACCGTTAGTACTACGCATGAAAAGCCTGCTTGAGACCATAAAGAGACTTCTTCAAGAGGCAGACATGATTAGGCAAAGAAGCATCAACATATCCTGAAGATTGTTCCATGTAAATGGACTTTGAGAGAATATCATTCAAAAAGGTATTCTTGACATCAAGTTGATAAAAAGGCTAGTGATTCATAACAGCAAGAGATAATATGATGCGAACCATATATGCCTTAACAACCGGACTGAAGGTAAGAGAATAATCAAAGCCTGGAAATTGAGTGAAGCCCTATGCCACAAGTCTAGCTTTGTGGCGATCAACGGACCCGTTAGATAGAAACTTGTCTGAAAACCCCATTTGGAGCCAACTATATTAGTTCTAGAAGAACAGGATACCATATCCCAAGTTGAATTAGCTCGAAGGGCATCCATCTCCTCATCCATTGCAGCTATCTGATGTGGATGATTTGTAGCACTCTTGAAGCCTTTAGGAATAGTAGAAGCTTGAAGAGCCTGAAATAATAGAATAGTAGTCATATCAGCTAAATGGCGAGGCTTCAAAATTCCAGAATATGATCGTATTTGCAATGGATGATGTGGTGGATTGGGACATGGTGCAATAGGTAGCAGTTGTAGAGCAGCCATAGGTTGAGTCGGTATTGGCATCGATGGTTAGTTAGTCGTAGTCGAAGGTACAGGTGCAGCCACCTCGGGAAGAGTTGGTTACTAGCCAAGTGATGGACATAGGGCATAAGGAATTTGTGAGGGACTGCACGCATGCGGTGGCAAAGATGGAGTAATAGGGGCCACAGGTAAAACAAGCGATAGGGGAGAAGTAGACTCATGAAATTATGTAATGTCCGTGAGTGTAGTAGACGTACTATCATTAACATAGGAAGAGCAAGATTCATCAAAAGTCGCATGGCATGAAATAAAAACACGAGATGTCATGGGATCGAGGCACAAAAAACCCTTATATCGAGAATCGTATCCAACAAATACACAAGAAGTACTACAAGTAGAAAACTTGTTTTCTGCATAGCTATGTAAACAAGGGAAAACCCGACAATCAAATGGGTGAAAGTTTCCGTAATGGGGGACAGAATGAAAGAATAATTGAAAATGCAACTTCCCTTGTAATACGAATTATGAGAGGCGGTTAATAGTGAATACCGCAACTGAAAAAGCTTGAAACCATAGGGAGGTAGGAGCACGGGAAAGAAACAACATAGCAAGACCTGTTTTAATTATATGGTGATGTTTCCGTTCAGCTCTTCCATTCTGCTCAGGTGTATAAGGATAGGAAATAAAGTGTTGAATAGTCTTATCTTCAAATAAGGATTTCGCTGAATTATTAGTGAACTCTGTACCACCATCCCTTTGGAAAATTTTAACTTATGTAGCAAACTGATTTTCCACCAATTTCATAAGTTGGATGAGATTCACGTAAAAGTTTGATTCAGCAACCAATGGAAACATCCAGGAGAACCGAGAGTAATAACAATAACCAACAGGTGAAGTAATAGGCACAGGGCCCCACAGATCATAGTGAATTAAATCCAAAAATGAGCAGCACGTTTTTCATTAAAATGTAAAAGATAGTCATATGATTTTGGAAAGCTGACAAGATGCACAAAGGGAAGTAAAGAAGTAACTTGAAAATGTCCTAATTTATTCAATAAGCCGATAGCATCAAAGTTTATGTGCCCTAATCTATTATGTCATAATTCATAGAAAGCACGTAAATTTTTATTTTTTGATGCAGCAACTAATGCAGAATGCCCACGTTCCAAAACATATAGCCCATTATCACGCCGACATGTTGCTATATGAGCTTTAGACCTTTGATTATCCTATTCTAAATAACAAAGGAGTTATCACTAAATATGAGATAATCTGATGTTAACTTACTGATACGTAGAAGATTTTTTGTTATGTGAGGAACTCCAAAACATCAAACAGATCCATACGAGAATCCAAATCCATATGAGATATAGGAAGGTGAGCACAATTACCAACAATTACTTGATCATTATCGGAGTAAGGACGATGATCGGAGAGACCATTAATTGAGGAGGTCATGTGGGCAGTGGTGCCTGTATCAATATACCAGTCCGAAATATTAGAACTACCAGGAGAGCAACCCATTTGAAATGCCTAAGCAAGAATGGTTGTAGATAAGGGTTTATTTGGTGTATATCGATTTGGAAAATCATTTGCATAATGTCCATTTTTGCAGCAAATTTGACAGTGCGGTACACGCTTGGGACGCTGACTTTTCCCATTTTTTCTTGAATTATAACCCCTATGTGAACCATTTGCCGACGATGAAAATCCACGATTGTGCTAAAATGATGGAAATCCACGATTTTGTTGAGATGACAAACCATGACCACTGCTAGAAGCCATGGTGGACGAAAGAGATGGAGAAAGAAAAGAATGAAGGAAAAGAATTATATGCCTATACTAGGCTGATACCATGTGAATAATTGAGAAATTTGAGAATTGCTGGTCTTTCCTTATGATTTTATTGAGCAGGTTTAACTAGATACAATAGTATCTTGAGAAGATCAATAGATATCTCCAATAGTAGCAATAGGATATTACAAGGTAGGTATATGATCAGTCCGGATCCTCTAGTTCATAATTTATGTCTCAATTCTATCCCACTTTTAAAACTACGTCGTTTTGGCATTATTAAAAATTATGAATCTTCCAGCTCAAACAAGCCGCTCAAACTACCTCTTATCTCTCTCTCTCTCTCTCTCTCTCTCTCTCTCCAACTACTCTCCCTCTCCCTCTAACTTCTCCTTTCTTGAACAAGTAAAATTCCTAATTCTTTTTTCTTATCTGCATCTGCCTCGCTTATACTTTTCTTTCTCACTCTCTTCTTTTTTTTTTTCATTCTCATTGCTTGTGACATTCAATTTTCAGTCCCCTCTTCTGTACTGCTGCTGCCACCACGTACATTCTCAACTACAAAAAGATGCAACAATTTAATTCCTATCAAGGTATTCTCTCTCCAAAATAACTACACTAGCAACTGACTGTCTACTTTTTGTCCCTCTTCTTTCTTGGTCTCTCCACCATCTATCAATATTAAATAGAAATACATAACAAGAAATTGCAGCATTCATAATGTCAGAAACAACTATATTCATTTTTTTAGAATTATTAATTAGTTGTTTTGCCCTTTAATTTTCTTGGATTTTTCCATTAAGCAGTAAAATGTTTGTCTCACAAACATGGACATTTTAATAATTTTATTTTAAGAGATATTTTAAACATGGATATTTTTATTTTATATGTCTTCAAAAGTATTCAAATTTTTAATGTTGTGTCTTTTTTAGTTTTGGGTTCGCACATATTGGAAGTATTATGGAATGTGAATCTTCATCTTGTCATCACTTGAATTTTGAAGATGCTAATGAAGAACAAGATAAGTATGATGCAATACTTGTCAATGAACCTAGCGAGAAAATAAATATGTTGTCGACGCATTCACTTGTTGATGAAAAATTGATCCCAAAGATTGGTGTAGAGTTAGACACAGAAAAAAATGCTTATCAATTTTATTTGGCTTATGCGAAACAAATTGGGTTTGGTGTAAGAAGGAGCAAAAGTCATAACTATAAATTGGGTAATTTAGTTGATAGAATCTTTTGTTGTACTGCTGAATGGAAAAGAGTGCATGGTAAACGAGATATTTATGTAAAAGTATCTCATCCACAAACAAGGTTTGGTTGTGGGGCAAAAATGAACGTTAGTAGTCAACGGACTGGAAAATTCTATGTGGTTCAATTTGTGGAAAATCATAATCATGATCTTTCAAGTTCGAGCAAAACACACTTTCATAGCAGCCACAGGAGCATAACTTCATCGGCAGCAATACAAACACAAATGGCAAATGAAGCGGGTATCCAAACAAAAGCATCTCATGATCTTATGGTAAGACAAGTAGGAGGAAGAGATAATTTAGGTTTTTTTCCTTAGGATTACAAAACTATTTGTGATCCAAAAGAACAAGAGATATGAGACGAGGAGATACTGGAGGAGTATTAGAATATTTGCATGTGATATTCTAATTTTTTCTATCATATTCAAGTTGATGAAGATGATTTGATAACTAATATATTTTGGTATGATGCAAAAATGAGAGCAGATTACTTAAATTTTGGAGATGTTGTTTTCTTTGATACAACTTACAAGAAGAATAATAAAGGTCGTCCAATTGCATTATTTGTAGGTGTGAATCATCATAAGCAGAGCGTGATTTTTGGAACAGCATTGTTATATGATGAAACTTCTTTAACGTTTGAGAGGCTATTTGACACATTTACCCGAGCTATGTCTGATAAGAAACCATTAACCATTCTTATAAATCAAGATGCAGCGATGGCTAAAGCTTTAGTTTGCAAATGGCCGGAAACAAATCATTGTTTGTGTATTTGGCACATTTACCAAAATGCCGCTATCCATTTGAGTTGTGTTTTTTCTCAGTTCAAAAGTGTTGTTAAAGACTTTAGCTCATGTATATATGATTTTGAAGAAGAAAAAGATTTTTTTGAAGCATGGAACTAGATGTTGATCAAGTATACACTTGAAGACAATGATTGATTAAAACACATGTTTGGTTTAAAAGAAAAGTGGGCATTAGTTTATGGACGAAAAATATTTTGTGCTGATATGACTACGACCAAAGAAGTGAGACCATGAATAGTATTTTGAAGAGATATGTTACTTACCAACACAAGTTTTTAGAGTTTTTTGGCCGCTTCCAAAGGTTTCCTGAAGATCGTCGATATGAGGAGCTTAAAGCTGATTTTAAATCAAACACAAGCATCCCATCTTTGAAGTATCCAGTTGAGATTTTGAAGCACGCGTCTATGGTTTATACTCCTGAAGTTTTCAAATGGTTACAAGACGAGTGGTACAAATCTCATGATTCTATTATAGATAGTTGTGAGGATGTTGGAACGCTTGCAAAATATAAAATTACTCTGCACAAAAGAAGTTATCATCATGTATTACATTTGATTCGGCTAGTGGAAAAATTGATTGCAGTTGTAGAAAATTTGACTTTGCTAGGATTTTATGTTCACATACTTTGAAAATATTTACGATGAAATGTATTATGAAGATCTCAAGCGAGTACATATTGAAGAGGTGGACACAGAAAGCCAAATTTGGATATATTAAAGATTCAAATGCTAAGACAAGCAATTTGGACCCAAGATACTTTGAAATATGCAATATAAAGAAATGTTTGGTATATTTGCTCAATTAGTACAAAAGCAGCAAACATTGAAGTTTCCTATAAAATTGTGAAGAAGGCGTTTGATATCGTAGATGAAAGCTTGCAAAGTAAAGAGTGTTTTCAACTATCAAATGTGAGACCACATGACAATCTTGGAGACAAAGGAATTAAAATCAAGAAGAAACCAATGTCAAGCAAAAGATTAAAAAGTAGTTTGGAGAAGGCTTCAAGAAAAAAAAAATGGGGAGAAAACACAATCAGACTTCGGATATTAATATCTCTCCTCCATTACTACCATCTAATATTGAGGTATTTTGTATCTACATTATTTTAGTTTATGAATGTGATTTTAACATATATGATGAAATTATTTGTATATTCTTTTTTTTTTTTTTAACAGGGAACACAATAAAACTTTGGAACTATTTTCAGTGTGCCCACCATGCCATATCAAAGGCTCAATCAATTTGAGGTTCGATCAAATATTTATAAATTTTAATTATTGTGGCATAATGAAATTATATTAACACACATATATAAATATAAATATGTGTATATATATATATTATTTTCATAATGAAAATCAAACGTAACTAGATGGTAATTTTGTCGATAAGTATGGGTGGAACTCAAGTTTCAAATCCTTTGCCATCACAACTTACTCGGGTATATGATAAGTTTCAAGTAAGAAACTTTAGTTTTATTTAATATACTAAAGCCACAATTTATTTTATTAATTAATTTATTTATTTTTTAATGACAGGTGGTATCTTCAAATTCACGTCAGCAAAATTTTGTTGCAAGTTCATCATTTTCAATAGGCATGACTAACTTACTATTGGTATTATCTTCTATAACACAATTAATAATGTCGTTTAATTATAAATCTCAATTCAATTATTATTAATTTACTTAAATAATTCACATAGGCGCAAGAACCACTTTATCAAGGTCGTTTGATGAACAATAATACAAGTCGTGAAACAGATGTTGGTGATGCTAGCTGCAATGATAGCTGTGGTTGTTTATTTCTATGTTCGGATGTTTATGCCTCAATTAGTTTAATCTTTCTTTCTTTCTTTCTTTCTTTTTTTTTTTTTTTTTTTTTTTTTTTGGTTATTTGAAATCCAAAATTTTAATTTTGTTACTTTTAATCTACGGTTTGTTGTTAGTATATATTTTTTATTGTGTGTGATTTTTTTGTTAAAGTGTTTTTTTTTAATCATCTATAGCAATTTTACAATAGGGCACAAATTATCTCACAAGTGATTGCCTGTCAACTAAGGTTTAAAAAAAAACCAGGATCAATTAAAAATTAAAAGCAAGAAACTAGAGTAAACAGAAAGTCCATCACAAGTCTCGACTTAAATATAAATGTCCACATTGTTTATTGTTTCTGTAGGGTGACTTTTCTAATGATAGTGAAGAATCAGAATAAGGAAGAATGCATAATATATTGTAGGTCTTGTTTTGAGAGATGTTAATTCAAGAGGGTTAGAAAGCAAGAGGACAAAAACGCATTCCAAAATAAAGATCCATGGTCAAAATCATATTAGCATTGTAACAAATGAAAATCTCATGGGAAGACTAGAAAAACATGCACCAATGTCAAGTCTTGCCATGGATGAGCAACAACAAATCAACATATCCAGTGTAATATTAAAAAGAAAATACAAGATTCGCCAAGTTGTCCTCTCAAATAACTTGAACCAACTAAATAAAATTGTGAGATCTGTGAAATAATGATGATGGATGTTATCAGTCAAGCCTCCACCTTTTCACAAATAGAATCCCTCGTTCATTTTTCTTGCGGCCGCCACCCTCTACGAAAAAGTCGTTGTCATCCTCCTCGAGTGTGGTGGCTCTCCCTACGAAAACCCCAACATCACCGACCTAGTTGCCTTCGGCAAAGCCTTCTTTGATCTCTCCCCCTCCTTCGTCTCTTAGTGCTTCATTGTAGAGGAAGACACTTCAATTGTTGAAGTAAACAAGCAGGAGCAGGAGCAGTGACAAGAAAAAAGAATTAGAGATTTTATTTCTTCAAGAAATGAGAATTAGAGAGAGAGGGGCAGAAGCAAAGGAGGGAGAAAGAGAAAGAGAAAGAGAAAGAGAACAAGAGAGCAGAACAAAAATCCGAGTAGCACAGTCTAGGCAAGATATGAACGGCCACAGCTTGGGACCCCGCCAGGGCATCCACCCCCACATTCTAGCCGGTGCAGCCACATCCACTATCGTAATGCTACCACCGTCAGTGCTTAATACACACACCTTCCCACTCGCCGCCGCCACTGTTGCGCCACTTTAAGCCTACTATTCTCCACCACTTCCGCCCACTTGTCCTTCATGTTATTGTATTTTTTTAGCAAACCTCTCGACTCATCTACCGCGTAAATGGTTTCCTCGTCCATCGCCGCCGCCGGGCTCCTCCATCCCGCCAGCATCTCCTGCCAGCAATCCGTTTCCACGTCGTAGATTATCCCCTCTTTTGTGACGTTCACCATGCATAACTTCCCCCTCCATCCAACGGCGTCAATCGCATCGCGGCTGAAATTTGTGTCCTTCAGATTCCCCATCTTCTGCCACGTCCAGGGGCGCCTGTTGGTGGTGCGTAGATCGAGTATTGAGCTACCACTTCTCGACCGATATCGCTACGTCAGTTTGTAGTTTGAACCGATCCCATTTGCGACGTAGACAGAATTAGGGATTTTATTGAGAAGTTAGAGGGAGAGGGAGAGGGAGAGGGAGAGGGAGAGAGGTAGGGGAGGGGGAGGGGGAGGGGGAGGGGGAGGGGGAGGGAGAGAGAGAGAGAGAGAGAGAGAGAGAGAGATAAGAGGAGGAGTTTGAGCGGCTTGTTTGAGCCGGAAGATTTTTAATTTTTAATTAATGTCAAAACGATGTAGTTCTAAAAATGTGCCAGAATTGGGACATGAATTATGGACTAGAGCATCCATAATTGTATATGATCTTCCAACAAATGTAGGATTTAAGATGAGGAATGCAAACTCCTACATGTATAAATCCTATCAATTCTTATCCTTAAAATCATCTCCATAAAAATATTAAATAAATAAACAAATTGTTTAATCCTGAGGATAATATTAATTAAAAATAATAATATATAATTGCAAAAATGACAAGCCTCGCATTACTCACCATCCTAGTGCAAAAAACAGAAGATCTATATTTAGTAATTAAAAAGAAAAAAAAAAGAGCTAAATATTGGATGGTGATGTGACTTTGTCTGCCCCAACGATGCACTAGGAACCAACAATTCATTGCCACTGAAAAGCGAAAGCTTCGTATGGCATTAACAGCATCAGCTCTCGAATCTTTTTCTTCTTTCCTTTCACATCATTTATCTTTTTTTTTTGACAACCTTCAAAAGAAAAGGAAAAGAGTCAAACCACCCTCGAGGAAATTCAGCCTTGTTTATGATCTTCTTCTTCTTCTTCTTCGTTTTCTTTTCTAAACTTTCGGAAGAATCCAGAACCGAGAAGATCAAATCCAGCAATTTCTCTTTATATTTTGCATGGATCAATTGTAGTCCATGGGATGAAACTGAGTTTCCTCACAAAAGGGTTGGTGGTTTGGCTCATGATTTTCTCTGACTTCCAAAAATCCATGCATTTTTCTTGAATCAAACCACCTAAGAACAAAAAAGAAAATTAACATTATACACACACACACACACACATTACAAAAATGACAACGAAGCCTAAGATGAAGGGCATTTTCAAAGGCTTCAAATACATTTCCCAGATATTTGGTTAGTATAATTATCATCTTGATCCCTCACTTTCATATCCACGAGAATTTCTGCTTCCCAATGTTGCCTAAATCTCCCTCTTTCTCTCTCTCTCATGCAGACGAAGAAAAAGAAGACGAAATCCAGATTGGTTTTCCCACAGATGTAAAGCATGTTGCTCATATTGGATGGGATGGGCCTACAGCCGTTGATAACCCAAGCTGGGTACACTATATATAAACATTCAAACTCACTTTTCTCAACATTTATTGAAAAGTCTTTTTTACCATTTTATATTTATATTTATTTTGTAATGATATTTGGATTTTTCTAATTTTAATTTAATTAAGTCATATGTACATATGGCCTAAAATATTTGTGCAGATGAAGGAATTCAGTACAACGTCAGCACCTCTGGGTCCCCCTACTGGAGACACAAAAGGGGAGCCTGAAATCAAATGGGTCTCCGAAGGTCTGTTATTGTCTACAATAATCTTTATAAATTGCTAAAGAAAATTGATATGAACTCCATTGATCAAATATAAGACCTGATCTCCAAAGATATATATATATATATATCATTAGTCTTATCGAACAGCTCAAGATCTAATTTGAGTCAATCGTTTGCAAATTTATATACAAGTCCATTCATCTTGCACGCTCTAACACTATGCTAAATGAGAATTATTTGAATATTTTCAACAGACCCGAGTACAAGGAGAAGCAGCAGGCCACCAGATTCTCCAGGACGAGACACACCCGACGTGCCAAAATCGTCAAGGCGCCATAACTCAGCAGAAAGCAATGGGCATGAATCCTCACCTAGAAAGAAAGATCCATCCACAAAACCAAGGTCAAGGAGAAACCATTCCAAGGATTCATCCGAAGGCAGCGTCAAGTCCAACCGCCACGCGCAAGATCCAAACCAACCTTCTGATTCATCAACACCCAACATTCCTGATCCTGCCAAGAAATCGCGTAGAAAGAAGTCCAGGGACCTTGGTGGTAGTCGTGGTGGCGAGGGGTCCACACGAGCAAGGTCCAAAGCCACCAATTGTGGCGACACCGGAGCCGATAAGGAACCTATGTCCAACAATTCCGAATCTCAGTTGGATCCTATTTCAAGTATATGAGAAGGAGAAGAAGAGTAACTTTTGATGGTGTGTTTTTGCCTCTCTTTTTGTTTTTCTTTTCATTTTCTTTTTTCTATTGTTTTGGCCTAGTTAGCTAAAGAGCTCAAAAGGAAGGAAATTTTTCAGATTATTGATGATGATCACATCCATTACATAAAACAACCACAAATTCTGTGTGTGTGTGTGTGTGTTTTCTTTTTTTTTCTTTTTTCTGTTTTTTAAAACTCTATTTTGTCATTGGAAATAATAGCTAATTACTTAGATGTGTGTACAAGGGGCTGGCATAGAATTGAGAAATATCAAAGTAGTCTTTGTCTAGTAGCATCATTTCTTATGTACTGCTGCCAATTTGGCAGAGCTTAGGGTCTCAAATGCCTGTGATTTTATCCTTTTCTGGGTACCATATTGTGTGTACATATTTCCAGAAAGCAGAATTCAATTAGCCATCATTGTTTTCAAGAAATTGTGCTAACCACATGTATAGATATATTACTCTGCACAAGTTCCCTTCAATCTAATGTTTGTTGGAATGTAATAAAATTAACCAAAATTACGTTTCAGACAAGTTTGTACATCTTCTCACCTAGTGTGTAACATGTTCCACCTCAGCCCACAAATTCTGCAAAAACAAGAGAGAGAAACCCTATACCTATACCCATCAAAGCCAAACAAGAAGCATTTAGCATTGGACTAGAATTCTCATAGAAAAGGGTAGTTTTGGAAACATCTGAATGTGTGCACACCTTCAGCTGCCCCAGGCCAAGACTGACCTTTGCAGACTTGAGCCCCTCATCAACACAAAGGTCCAAATTGCCCTCCAGCTTCAGCTTTCCTCCAAGTTTGGAAAGAAAACCTTGGGAGAATGGAAGCCTCCCACTCAGATTGTTCTTCTCCAAATTCAACTCACTCACAAACTCCAACTCGCCAAACTCCTCTGGTACAACCCCTTCAAGCATGTTGTTGTCAAGCCCTATGTAACATACCTTTCTCAGATGTATCCCCATTGATTTTGGGATATTCCCTACAAGTCCCACCCCGGACAGCCCGATTCCCATTATTCCCCCGAGGTTTCCCCAAATGTCGGGAATCTCTCCTCCAAGAAAGTTGCCACTCAAATACACTTCCTTCAAACTGGGCATCTCAGCCAGCACTAATGGCAGCCCAAACTTTCCGAAACGGTTGTAACTTAAATCCAGAAACTCAATGTTCTTCAACCCCTTGAATGTTTCTGGTATTTTCCCAGAAAATCTGTTATAGCTCAAATCAATCTTCAACAGCTCAGTTGAATACCCAATGGATTTTGGTACGTTTCCCTCCAACCCATTGTCGCTTAAATCAAGAACCTTCAGTTTCTTCATGTTCTGGAAAATGTCCATAGAAATCTCACCTTTAAGCTTGTTACTTGATAGTGTAAGCTGCTCGAGATTGACCAACTCACCCAACTCATCGGAAAAGCTGCCGGAGAGGCTACTTCCTGTCAAAACCAGCCGTCTCAATCTTTTTAGGTTGCTGATCTTTCCGTGCAGGGCTCCAACTAAAGCAGGGTTTTCGATGAAAACCAGTTCCTCCAACGAAGAAGAGTAGTTTCTAGAAGATTCTAATGACGAGAAATCTGGAAATGGTGTTTTCGATTGGGTGAAGCATTTGTAGAAAAAGAGTTTCTTAAGGTAAGACAGCGGCACAAGAACAGAAGGGTCGAAGGTGGAGATGGAGTTGCAAGGTGGGTTTGGGGAATAGTCCGAAACAAAACCAAAGCTGAGCTCTGTGACATGGGATGTGGAGGTGGCAGCTGCAGCGGTGGTGGCGTCGGAAAAGTAGTCGCAGACGACGCCGTGTGGGGCGGAGGTGCAGAGATCGTCAGGGAAAAGGGTGCGCCATGGGATATCAGAGTTGACGGCGTCGAGAATCCGGTAGACGGATTCTTGCTCGGCTGGGTTGAGCGGCGGCTGAGACAAGACGGAGCTAAAAAAAAAGGCGACGGCGGCAAGAATGGAGAACAAAGCGGGAGGAAGAGAAAACTGTGCCATTGCTGCAGATAAAGAAAGAAAATGTGAGTAATAATATGGGGGGAAAGAAGAGAATGAAATGGATTTTATATGGTGAGGGATGTTTGTGTTGGTATAAGAAAAGCAAGATATCCAAGGACAAGCGTTGTTTGCAGAGATTTGGTGAGCCGTTTTGCTGAAACTCTGTGTAATGACGACTTTGTCCTTATTGTCCTCTTTATACCTAGAGTAGACCTATGCTGTTTCTGAGGGGTACTTAATTGAATACACAGGACTCAGAAGTTTTTCTGATCCTTTCACTTGCCCTACTCTACGTTGTTTTGTGTTTTATTCGAATAACATGAACACGCGATGTGTGTGCGTGTATATATACATATATATACGACTTCACACACTTTCATTAGTTTCGGAACCATCGGTTGTGATGGAATTAAAATCCGAAAATAGCATATAGTCGATTTTAGTTTAAGTCTCAAGACCCATTTGTTCCGAAGATTTTGATTCATGATTTTTATTTGTTTATTTATTTTACACCTATAACCATTTATTTGGAATCGAAATTAGGATTTAGAACCGAAACTAAATTGGAACCGATGTTCCAAGAACTAGGGTGGAAAAATATCAAAAATACATATATACTGAATTTACCGTACCGAAAAATATCAAAAATATTGAAATTTTCAATATACCGAGATTTTCGATACGATATAGTACTCTACCGAAAAAATTCGGTATGATAACGGTATGAAAAAATAATTTTTTTGGTATACCAGTATACCGAAAGTTATATTGGTATATCGATAACGTTCAGTATACTGGTATATCAAATGGTATTTAGTACTAGTTTTTCGGTATACCTGTATACCAAACAATATTTGGTATACTAGTATTTCGGTATATACCAAAATACCGATATATTGAAATATTGAAATTTTTTCATAACATCGGTAATTCGATATAACACGGCAGACCACATATTTCAGTATGAAATGGTATATCGAAAATTTTGGTTTGAAATGGTATACCAAAACGTCGGTATAAAACGGTATACCAAAATTTTCGTACCTTACGGTATGAGTATTGTGTTATGCCAAAATTTCGGTATACCGAATTTTCAGTACAGTATTAGTAAGAAATTTTCATTTGCCGGTATTTCGGTACGGGGCACGGTACGGCATAAAATTTCCGATATATACCGTACCATACCACCCCTACCAAGAACTAGAACCTAAATGACCAGTTCTAGTTTCAATTGTGGTTCAAAATCAAAATCAAGTTAACAGTTAAACCGAATTGTTGACCCACCGATTTTAATTAAAAACAGAACCATACCTATATATATATATATTAATGGATGACAAGTTTTATACCAAATAACAATTAAATAATAATACACGATAATTTCAATGCATGTATCATTCAGAAAACTAGTAAATTCTCTCGTGCGATGCACGGATATATTATTATAGTATAATATTATTAAATATTAAAAATGAATAACATTAATATTTTTAAATATATATATATATAATTATATTCAATAATTTATAAATGTAACATGATTATGATAAAGATATAAATGTTATATATAAAATCATATACATATATAATAAGTAAAATGAAATAAATTACCTACGTTTTACCCAAATTGCAGAAATTCTCATGTTAAGAAAATAAGAAAGTAGTACATTTTCTTCTTTTTTTTCAATTTGCAAATTTGGAACAAAAAAAATTAATTATATATAATTCAACTAAAAGTAATAGGTCAATGCATATATAAGAAGCTATTGTAGATTCAATATCAAACAAATTCCTTGATTTTTAAATTTATTTTATATGTTATAGTCTCAAATATATTATAAATATCATACCGTTCTAAAATATATAATTAAAAATCTGTTAAAAAAATAAAGTAAATATAATAGTTATTTGTAAAAAAATAGAGAAAAAGATAAAAAAAAAAAACTACTTTAAAATAGAAGACTACTAAAAATAGTTGATATTTCGATTATATATATATATAACAATCATTCCATTTTTAGTAATTTATTTTTAATCATTATTATTTTTTATTTATTATGTTAGTAATTTATTTATATTGATTGATTCAATTACTATCCATGCATATATGGAAATTAATAATTACCCACTACTATCCACAATAAGTATGATTTTAATACTTTAATTTTTTATATTAATTCTTTTACAAAATAAATGACGTTTTACAACCTTCAATGTGGAAATTAATATTATTTGTTTAATTTATCCTTAATTTTTCTTATAAATGTACTCATGAGCTGTCTTTTTACTATTAATTATTAATATTTTTTCTTCATTAATTAAAAATAGAATAGACACTTAATTTATTTCTTAATATATGTGAAAAATTTTAAAACGATACTTATTATGAATATATATTTATAATACTATAATTAAACATGAATATATGGTAAACTATTAATTAAAAGTTTCGGCATAATACTTGATTAATTTACCTGATGTAACATACAGTACTGTTATGTGTGTATATATATGTATATTACACTATCATTATCGAATAAATATATATTATTTATTAACTATTATTATTATTATTTCTAATTTTTTATTTACATGTATATACCTGATTTTATTTACTAAGTTATGTGTTTTTTTTAATTAGTGCGCATATATGAATTAATTTTAAATAATAATTACATATAAAATTTAGCAATGATAAAAGCATATCCGTCATTAAAAAATTCAATATTAAAAACTAATCACTACTTTATTATAATAAAATCAAAAAACATTCTGCATTTATATTTTATAAAAATAATGATCGATTTTTAAAATAATATTCTTTTGAGTTTCAAATGGTTAACTATATTTCTTATATCTCTAATTTATACAATTCAAATTGTTAAATTTTTAATCAAATTTATTTGTATTTAATTAAAATTAATTTATTCAATCTTGTGCAATAACTCATTTTATATGTTAAAATTTGGAAAGCAAATAATTAAATACTCTATTGACATTAATAGTGAATATTTAAAATATTAACACCTTTATTATTAAACTGTATAAAAAAATTATAAATACGCATGATTATAACATAGACAATATTAAAACAAATTATATTTAGTAATAATAAAATTTTATTGATGATAAATTATTATTATTTATTCTCAAAGTCAAAAATATTTAAATTAAAGTTCATTGTAATTTTAATTTGTTTAATATCCTTATACAGGTATGAATATATATATATACATATATTATTTTCAAAATAGTAAAATTGATGCGGTTGTTTCGTAAATTGTTTAATTGTAAGTAAGTTTAAATAATACACAATATATTATACATTATTATAGCATATTATTAATAAAAATTTACAATTCTTATATAAATATTATTAGTCTTTTTAGGATCAAATAAATATTGAGCATATTAACTATATTTATTTTGTTTAAATTATGAAATTTTTTATTTAAATAACAATTATTGTGATAGATATTCATTAAACACGATGAGATTTTATGTGCTATGTTTTACATAAATAAACTCAAAAAAAAATATTTATACACACATATATAATGGGGCAACACATTAGTAAAATAGCATTAGAATATAAAATGATCTCCTTGAGTATCGGACGGCTCCGATTAATTCTTCTTCTGTCTTGTCTTTTTTTGATCAGCAAAAGTAAAGCCTAGCCTGCAATGCTAGGATCCCGTGCTGCACTCCTAAACCTCTTTAACTAAACCAACGCATTGGAAAATGGACTAACTATATTAATTATATATATATATATATATATAATATCCTTCTAAATTTCATAAAAGATCTCAATATAACTACGCTTGCCGCTCGCCTTTATTTATATATAATAAATAGTTTTTTTTTCATTCTTCCACTCAAGTATAATTTTATATAATTTATCAAATACATTATTAGGGATGAGATGAGACTTATAACACTTTAAAATAAAATAATAATTAAGATTAGATTATGATGGAATGAATCCCAAAATAGAAAGATCAACAAAGGTATTTGACTCTTTCCCAATGCAGCATCAAACATGCTTAAATTTCAATTTCGAATTTATTTACTTTTTATTTATATAAAATATAATATCTAATTTTAAGACAGAAGATGTTTTTACAATAATAGAATGAATATTAGAAAAAGTTATTCCACAACTGATTATACATTTCAAACCGGTATATATATCTCTCACTCAAGCTGCAAAAACACTTTTTCCAAATTCATTCAGTAATCAACTATATACCACCAGCAGAGAGAAAGAGCAAAAGGTGAATGGAGGAGGTAGGGCAGTGAGCTAGAAAGAGTAGCGGCGGAGCCGACAGTATCACGGCAGCCGCCGTCGAGCTGTCCCGGCACTGTCCTTTTGTCCCTTACCCCGACAACGATAGGGACGCCTAACAACCTACGGTATCATTTCCACATGGCAAACTCTCATTGGCCGGGTCCGGGAGTACGGAAGATCCTGACAGAGCATGCGAATTCCATTTCCGGGTCTCATATTATCAGCGTCTTAGACGACCCGGAATCCCTTACTTCATATTACCTTTTTTACCCTCCTAACATTTGGTTTTCCCTCCCTTGTCTCGGAAATAGAAAGTGGGTGCAGAGGGGGAATTTTAGGGTAAAAGAAGCAATCCTTTTATGCAATTTCAATTTTATGAAACAAATAATAATATTTTTGTTTTTGGAAAATATTAAATTGTTCCTGCACTCCAAGTTTAATGCAAAATTGCTATAAATAATGTCTGAGATTCAAATTGTTTTTACCTATTTTTTCCAAAAATATGCCTTACTCTATTATTATCAAATCTATGTATGTCTTCTTCTTCCTTTAAATTTTCAACTTTAATTTATTGCGTAAAAGAAAAAAGGCAACCACTGTTTATAACATTAGTATTCTCCCGTATGTTGCATGTTTTATAATATAATAATTTAATAAATTATTATAAAAATAGTAATATAATTTTTAAAATAAAATATATAATTATAACATATAGTTTTAAAAAAATTTAAAATAAATATCTCACAATATAAATATATATTAAATATTAATATACCCTTATCCAACCTTATCACACACAGTAAACACAAAGTATTGAAAATTGAGGAAGTGGGGCCCTGTGTGGTGACCGACTTGGCCATCCTCTCCTTTCATTCTCGGTGTTTGTGTCTGTTCGAATTGATAATGATAACTATTTTTCTTTTTTTCGTTTCCTGACATAATTTGAAAGTTGGGATAATAAAAAAAAATCATTGAAACATAAATAAAGAAACCCCGAAAATAGTAAGATCTTATGGTGATGATCCCGCAATATAATATCAATATTTTGCTCAAAAGTTAATTAGTGGATAAATAATTTCATAATTATAGACACAAGCCAAATATACTATCCTTTCTTTATTATATTATTATTAGAATTAGAAGTGTACGACCATCTTATTGAATGATCAAGTTAAGGTAGATTGGAAAATTAAATGTGAGTGTGTTGGGAGTTTTATTTTTACCTGCAGATTCTTAGAAAAGGTTCCTCATCAATCTTTCTTATTTAAGTCTTCCATTGAAATCTGAATTCTGAAGAGTTGCCTTTTGGTCTAGTAAGCTTGGTTTTGTTCAAATCTGGAAAACAGGACATTGTTTCATATGTTTATGTAATTGGTTTTGTTCAAATTGTTTCCAATCACCACTTCACCAGGTAAAGATAACTTGCTTCCGAATCTCTATTATCTTGGAACTTCGAATCCAAATATATCATCAACTTTGGCTATGTATATATGGTAGTCAAAGATCATAGGGAATGCAATCTACAACCCTACTCTCACCGGAATTCAAATTATTCATCAATCATATCAAAAGAACATATAGAGGGTGGTTTACTTGAACAACCTTTGATCTTAAGAGAACACGTCCAATCCCCGCAAATCACTTAAGCTTGGAGCAATCAATCTTTTTCTACTTCAAAATTCTTAAGGTGTTTAGGCTTTTAGGGATGTAGAAGTCATGTTAAGGTTCTTCGTTGCGCCTATAAATATTATCTTTCATATTTAGTTAGAACTCATAATTTTACAGAGTATGAACTGAAATATATAACAACAATTACATAATACATTCATAAATAAGCACCAACAATCACATACCAACAGGATGATACATGCATATAGTTTATAATAACAAACAAAACAGATGGTATTTAAATTAATTAATTGATGTATATGGAACAATAAGGGTGTTTCTTATCATAGGAATGAGTTCAAGATAATTTACCTTAAAATACCAACAAAGATAAAACTCACCATGAATGCAGATTGCAGGGAAGTTTATGGGGTCAAGTAAAATAAATAACTACATACAAGAAAAAATCTCCTTGGAACTCAATAATAGGTTAAACAAAACAAAATAAAAAACATAACAATGTTTTCACATAACTGACTTCAAGCCATGTCTAGACCTTTTGTCTTATTCACAGAACTAATTTCGAACCCTGGGTAAAGTAGGGGCACACAAGTGTCATCAAACTTTACGACTATAGCACAAAATCAAAATTATAATCATTACAGGAGACCTACTCTGCTTCAAAGTGGTATGTATACATATAAAAAATACACAAACAACACAAATATTTAGTTAAGTTATTCACTCTTAATCTACATTAGTCTAATCAACAATGACAGTTACAGATTATTTCACAACAAATTCATCCAATGTACATTTGTTGGATAAGCACCAATGTGCATTTGTTGGATAAGCAGAGACATTTGACAATTAAATTATTGCAAAAGTAGAAGTAAGAAGAACAAAAATGAAATAACAAAGAAAGTTATCAAAATGTGGAATGCTGTCATTTAAACATACCCATGAACCCTTCCCTCAACCAAGTATAACCAAAGAACAATGTGAACTATTCAAAATAGAAGATAATACGGTACAAATATTAAAGAACAACTATGTATATTCAAAACACAATCGGGTTGATGCATATCAGAGATATGACAAATGCGTAAGAAACAGATGCACCCCAAAATAAATCATAATATAGAATCGATAATGTATACATTGCACTGTACCCAAAAATTATGCAATTATATAGAACATACGTACCTTAATCGCATGTTACCACCATGGATGCAAATTTCATAGAGGATTCGTTGTAGCACTTGCGTGACTTCTTGAAGGGTATCACAGATTCAAACATCATTTTATCAGCAAATAATAAAAAATAAGTTAAAATATAAGAGATGAAAATTGTATTTATTATGCAAGAATAGAGAATCAGTTGGAGGTATCGTTTTACCTATGAACACTGGAGGCCAGGTTGCTTTGTCGGAGACCTTACAGCGGATCTAGGTACAAGGGTTTCAGAACTGGATTTTGTTTTTGCGTCTTTTTGCATAAAAAGAAAAAAAAATATAAAAATAAAAAAACCCCAAATATGCGAAATGAGTATATTTTAGTAATTTTCAATTCAAATCTAGGGTTAAAAAAAGTAATTGTAACATCTTAGCCACAATGGAGTTGTTTATCAGGCTAGTTGGGGGCAGATCTTATCAACCCATTTTTGCTTGGATTCCATGCCTATGTCGGGGCCAGGATAAAACTTGTTATTTCAACATTCAAAGTAAACTTGTGATAAGATTGGATAAGCTAAGGTTGAATAATGTATCCTTATCCAATCTTATCACACGTAGTAAAAACAAAGTACTGAAAATTGAGGAAGTGGGGCCCTGTGTGACTGACTTGGCCATCCTCTCCTTTCATTCTTGGTGTTTGTCTGTTCGAATTGATAATGATTCATAATATTGAATTTTATAAAATATATTTTTAATGTATAATATATTAAATTAATTATTTTTTATAATTTATAATTTTATATTTATATTGCATTTATTAAAATGAGATATACAAATAATCGATTATTTTTTATTTTAATATTTAGATTATATTTAAATATGTATTGTATATTGGATTATTTGTATTAAATTTGGGATAAAAATAAATATAAATAATATGTTTTTGAAAAATTATTAAATAATTTAAATTTAATGCTAATTAAATTTTTTAGAAGTAAGACTGTTATTTTATTTTCGGATGAAGAAATGACTTTACTAATAAAATATCTTTAATATCCTTAAATATCAATTCACTTAAATTAATTTATAAATATATTTATTCTTAAATATATCGCGCAAGGAAGCAATGGTAGTACTAATCTATATATATATAATAGCAGAAACAGTATAAAATTAGAAACCATTGAATTTTTCCGCCCAAAATCATTACTAAATCTAGAAGTACACATGACATCATCTAATTGGATAAATTTATATTATTAAATTTATATTTAAGTTAAATAATAAGCTAATTGTTTGCATTCAATAAGATTGTTTATTTAATTAATAGGTCAAAATTTCCTTAAATGCTTTTTTGTAGGAAATATTCATATTTTATAAATGTATATTTTATAAAACACTATCATATTTTACTAAGTAATATTAATATGCTATTTATAAATTGTTCTAATATAATATAATAAAATAATTACATGGTAATATAAAAAATTAATAATTAATCGTATCTGAAATATACTATTTTCAATAATCAGGTAAGTTTAAAGATTAAAAATCAGTGCCGTGTGTAAAGTGTTGGAAAAATCAGTTTTAGATGGGCCTTGAAAAATGATATAATTATTAAATCATAATTATATCAATATTAATTTAACCATGGTCAAAGACTTTCTTAAATTAACCATCGAATGGAATTATTAATTATGACATAATATGAGATATCTTTCATAAATTTAAAGCATAATTAGTTGTGTTCAATCAGCGTGATTATTATTATTATGTGATCCAAAAAATAAATCTTAAGATTAAATCTATAAAAACAATAAAATATTAAGTCTACCAATTAATGTTATAATGCCTGTTTTTTAATGTGTGGGCCCACTAAATATTTTAACCCTGTGTCAATTATGGATACATAATATTTAAGCTCACTAAATAATGTGTGGGCCCACTTAATATTATTAAGCCTTCTTAATTTTAATACATAAATAAATAAAAATTAGGTAATTTAGGGAAAATCAAAAGTCAAAATTATCCATATAATTCTTCCGAATTTTCTTTATCTATTATAATAAAATCTTCCTTTGATACATTTGTAATTAATATGTCAATCCTAGAGTTTTGGAAATTATCCATTTATAAGTGTAATAAAGGTAATTTATGTTAATTAAGTCATAGCAAATAATAGCCTAATTAAAGAATAAATTTATTTTCTCTTTGACTTTTATTATATAGATAATTATGTTTTATACAAGTTCACTTGTCTTCATATACTTCTTACATTAATTCATTTTTTTTGTTTATAAATAAAATAAATAATTATTTTATGTAGTTCACAAAAGTTTATGTAAATTTATTATACATATAATTTTTTTAGATTCTACTATTGCATTTGAAATTAAAATGTCCTATGATCTATTTATTAAAAATTAAATTTAATTAAAAATATTATTAACCTATAGTTTGTAATGCATTAATTTTATAAAAAAAATTAATTGATACAATAAACATTTAATTGGTATGTCATGCAACATTTTTTTGCGATTGATTATATTTCCTTAATTAAAACATGAATCACATTGTATTATTATTTATTTCTCATCTATATATATATATATATATATCTATATATATATATATAATTTTCTCATCTATATTAGATAAATAAGTAATTATTAAGTCAAACTTTCCTTCTATATGAATAGTTGAATGTATTTTTATTTATTATTATGATTGACATAATTTTATTTATTAGAAAAATATTTAAACTAATATTGTTTGCATGTAGTGGATGTTGCTTTTAAAATAATATTGTATTTTTTTGCACGATTATTAAATGGTTATATTTTTCCCAAAATATATTTCCATTATTGGTAATTTAATTTCAGTAGATATATATTTTTAGTTAAATTAATATATTAATTATAAATTAATATATATTTCTATATATATATATTAAATAACTAATTAGTTGATCTTATGTAAGGCAACATTTTTAGAGGATTTAATATGTTTCCTTATTAGAAAAGTCAAACCTATATTATTTTATGTTTTGTTTGAATTCGTAAGATAAATATATTGTAATATTGTGTGAAGTAATAGGTTTATATTTACTAATATATTAGTTAGTTAAGTTGAGCTTAATATTAACTATAATTAAAAAAAACTAAAAGATATTTATATATAAGTATATTTCAAGCTACGGATATTATATAAATTGTAATAATTTGTAAAGTAAATAATGTAATTAGTTATGCTAATTAAATTGAAGTTATTATTTAATTTTTATATGATATATCTTATGCAGTTAAGTGGTTATAATATAATTAGTTCGACTCAATCTAAATTTAAATATAATTGAAAGAACGAAATTTTTTACTACAGTAAATATATTTGTCTATACATGTATTATAATTCTATCCAGTTTATTTATATCTTTCATACATGTATAAGGTATTGATGAATTATATAAAATAATGATGTGATTAGGTTATGTAATTTATATCCAATAAATTGGATATGCTTTATTCATAATAAGATACTACAATAATTAAGGAAACATTTCGTAAATTAAGGCTAAACTGATCCTATATGAAGCTAAATAAATGAAAATAATATATGAAAGATTATATATTACAATATTTATTGGATATAATATTAACGATAAATAATACTTTAGAATATAAAATTTATCCTTATTTTTTAAAATTCATCTAACTATTCTAACCTATATTTCAGTAAAGTCAAATTTACCATGATTAAAATTGTAGGAGATTCTCACTCCAAAAGAGTTGAACAAAGTAATTTAACCTTTTTTCCCTATAAATATGCATAAAATTTTTCAGTCACTTCATAATCTTTCAAAATCGTATGTGTGAGTATCATACATTTTCGAAAACATATGTTCTTTATTCATATATTCTTTTACAGTTTTTTTATTTATTTGTAAAATACAAGTTAATATATTGATTTTCTAAGCAATTTTTTTCGCACAAGAAATACATTTGGGGGATAAGAAATTAAGGTATGTGTATTATTATTTTTTATTTGTTGTATTTTTTTAGACATGTTAATTTTTTGGGTTAATATTTATTTATTGTGGTTTTGTTTTTTATTTGTTGCTTATTGTATAAATATGTAATTAGGCATTTTAATCATAAATGAAGATTATAAAAGATTTAATGTTGAAATATTATGATTTAAAATATTTAGCTAAAGTTTCTTTGTTGCAGGAGTTTGATAATTTGTTTACGGTTGATGTGGATAATATTGAAAAGAAATCAAAGGTTTTTCTTTAATGCATATTTTATATTAACAAATTATTATTATTTGATGTTTTTTTTTCTATTTAATATATATGTTAATTCTACTGGTGAAAAAATTAAGAGATGATTCCAATGTAAATAGATCATTGTTGGATGATTTTTCTTCAAGAGATTCTCTAAAAAGCCAAAGTCACCAACAATGAAGATTGAGAATAAATTAGAAGAATTTCTTTTTTGTATTATGATTTTTGAAATATGAAATTGATATGTTTGTCTTTTAATTTTGTGGATTCTTACTTTGATAATTTTGTTCAACTTTTTGTTTTGCAATTTTTTTAGATTTATCT
Source organism: Caryopteris x clandonensis (assembly GCA_028749325.2). Taxonomy (NCBI): domain Eukaryota; kingdom Viridiplantae; phylum Streptophyta; class Magnoliopsida; order Lamiales; family Lamiaceae; genus Caryopteris; species Caryopteris x clandonensis. The sequence continues at coordinate 2,469,695 of JAPYKT020000034.1, read as the reverse complement.
AATACAACTTCATTTATATAATGTACTTATACTATATGATGTAGTACTCTTATTTATTTTAAGACAAGATTAATTTATACTCATAACTCGATTAATATATATTTATATATTGGTCAACAAAATCCATAAATTAAGCGATTATATTCATTTATGATACTACAAATTAATTAAATATAAATTAATAATTTGAAAATAAATTATATTAATATGGAAGACAATCTAAATAAGAATAATATATTGATTTCTCATGGAATAATAAAATAAAATCTTGAATTACCAAAATAATTCAGATTAATGATTGGGATAACTTGATTGAGACAAATTAAAACATATCAATTATGTTCATTTATCAAATTATATACAAATATAATTAAATGTGTGTGATTTCAACACAAAAAATTATTAATATTGAAAATTTAATTAAATAAAATTTCTCATGTCACCAAAGAAAGTAATTGAAGATAAGAAAAGTAATTAACTCATCCGAAATTCTCTCGCCATAATATCGTCATTGATTTATTTTGAAGTTAATATTTTCTTTAGTCTATTTCAATTTTTATTAATAAATGTGATGAATGGCTAAGTTAATATTTTTCATATTTTATTTAAGAATTTTATATAAGAATGGTTGTGTATGTACATTAAGACAACTTACCTAATTTTATTAAAAAAAACTTCTTTGGTTATATAATTAAGTTTGTTACAAATTTAATCGTGAATTTAGAAGAAAAATATGGGAAGAGTGCATGCACACCACATAACCGGAAAATTCATAAATTATGTATATTATTTAACAAATTTTAAATTTTTTATATTATTAAAGTATGTGGAATTTATTATTAATTTCATAAATTAGAAGAACAAATATATTTGTTATACCATTAAAATGATGTATTTAAAAATAGATATATTTTGTAATATCTAATTTAATGTTTGTAATATCAAATCAATGTATATAATTGGAAATTAATATTTTCTAAACTTCTGGAAATTTAAGCAAACAAGATTACTACACCGTCTAAAAAAAATGATTATTCACACATCCTTTACAGAAATAAGATTCATGATTGTGATAAATTGATTGATATATATGGACTCACACACTTACATATATATATACACACACATTGTTTAAAAATCTGTAAATTAAGGTTTAATTTATGATATTATATACAAATTAATTAAATCATGGTGATTTGAAGATAAATCTATATCAATATCTATATCTATAATAGCAGAAGCCGTATATTTTTAGAAACTCATATATTTTTCCACCTGAAATTCTTACTAATTTTGGAATTACACATGTCATAACATAATTGATCATTATAAATTAATTAGAGCATTTTAATGAGGCTTATTTTAGGGAAATTTGGTAGTTTACCATGAATTGAATTATTCAACATCATTAACACATAATAAGTCAAATTTGTATTTTTTTTTAATAAACTGCAAATAATTAGATGATTTTAATGAGGCATATTTTGTGGAAATTTTGGTGGTTTATCACAAATTGAATTGTTCAACATCATTAACATATATATAAGTCAAACTTGCATCTTTTTTTTAATTAATTGAAAATATTCACTTAATTGTAGTCCATTTTTTGGAAGATTCTTGGGTAAGATTTGTAAGATTACTCTTAAATAGATTTTAAAAGTTCCTACTTTTTTGGAACATATATCACATGCTATTTTTCTTTTCTTTTCTTTTTTTTTTAATAAATTTATAATAATGTTTTTAATAAATTGTATAATTTCATGTTGATTAATGTTATTTAATTTTTTATAATTAAATTTATAAATAAATTGTATTAATTAATATTTTGATAGACATTACAAACTGAATTGGCAAACAAGCGAATTTGGATAAGTCAAAAATTCCTTCTATAGTTCTTCTATGGATATAAAACTATTCAATCATATCATCATATTTCTCACAAATTTTCGTAATTTTTCCATTTAATCATCTCCTTAAGACCAAGTTAAATTCGATCATTCTATTTCTCGGAAATCTTCATGATTTACTATGATTGTTAAATGTGTTAATCTTTGTAATTTTGATGCTATCTTTTTTTTTTGTTTATTGCTATGAAATTTTATGTTTACGTAGGCACCATTGTCATGCGAAGTTAAGTTTTCTGTAAATTTTAAATTCTCAATGTTATTTTTTTTTCATTATTGTCATTATCAATTGATCATTTGGATTTATTTTTATATTTTTAATTTGCTTTTCAGTTCATGAATCGTTATTAAGGTATTTATATAACCTTCTCGCTTAAATGTTCATATCTAATTTATTTAATGATTTATTTTTTGAAATATATTAACATTTATATACATTTTATAATTATATTATAAAACTGAATATAAAATCTATTGTGAAAAATTTATTCACCATATTTAAATGAATGGTATTAGTTCTTCTTTCGTTAAAAGTATTATATATAATTTTTAAACTAAAGTATTGTGAGAATATAATTTATCACCAAATAAAATATTAGTACCTTTCAATATATATTATTACTATTATTATATATTTTATTATAATATTTAATAATTGTGCAACGCACAGGTTAAATAAATATAAATTAGTAATATAAATTTATTATTTAATTTTAAATAAAAAACTAATAATTATATAATATGAAATTAAAAATTTATAATTTTAAAATATTTATAATTACAAACCGTGCAACGTACGGTTGATTATAATATATGATGATTTGATAGGAGCATGCATTACTTTTTAACTGGTCTAGGCGTAATAGACGAGTGGTAGGTCCAGCCCAACTTTAATGGGTCAATATATGACTGCACTGAGCTGGATCTAAGGCCCAACTTATTTGATTAGAACGTACGTTATATGTATTCTATGGTTAGATGTATCAATGTAATGAAAAACATGTTACAATTTTTGGCACTCCTAATAACCGATAGAAAATCCAATTATCATTTGTCTGAATTTGTTATAATGATCAATTGTCAGAATTTCTTATGTTATTATTATTATTATTATTATTATTATTATTATTATTATTATTATTATATTTTTTATAAATGATCAATTGTCTGATTTTGTAATGATATTTTTAACGATCAGTTGTCTGAACGTGGGATGTAAACAGTATGAAATCAGGTGTGCACCAAATCTATTTCTAATAATTTCAATTATACAAAAATTGTAGATGTCGTATCTTTTCTAACATTATTTTCTCATCAAAATATTATTGTTTTGACTAAATTTTTTTATAATTAGTCAAATAAAATAATACTTTTATGATTAAAATTAGTATTTTTATTGTAAAAAAATAATTTATTAACAGTCTAAAAATATTACATTTCCTCGCTAAAAAATATATTTTTAAAAAATATCATATTTTTCATGTGTAGGACAAATCTATCGACCATATCCTATGCCAAAAACGTGAGTTTATTCAATTTTTTTTGGATTGAGTCAGGAGACTAACTAAAAATAGCAGAATATTTTTTCTTTTGTGAGAGGAATTTTGTAATGAGGACAGAAAATTTAAATTTTATGGATTGTTTGGTCGCATATATTTCTGTAAAAAGGGTTTTAGTAATTTCTTCGAGTATTAGAAAATTTGTATTTCTATCTCTTAATCAAATTGTTAAATATTGGAGTATAAAGCATATTTCTGGTTGTGTTTGACTTTCTGGAAATTGGATGGAGATTCTGGAAATGCAGAAGGGTACACTCCTTTTTTAACCTTTCTTTTCGAGGAAGGAGGTACAAATCCTGTCTGTTGTACCATGAATTTTATCTGAATACATCAATTTTCTATTTGAATCAAGTCCTTAATATTTAATTTGAATTTGGTCCCACGGCTTCTCTATTTTAAAATGTATGTGTTCATGTTATATTTATTTTAAAAAATTACATTTGAATAAATAGTACAAAACTATATTTGTATTGAAATGGAATAAGATAGAATTTGAATTGAAGAAAATATCAAATCTCCTATTTACATCTCAATAGGTTGGGTCCACCTTCCATTTAGGTGGCCCAATCAAAATAAATAACTCCTAAATTATAATGGTTAAGTGAAGCTAAATTTTAATGGAAATGAGAAAATATAAGGATTTGATTTTTATAAATAGAAGTAGATGGACCAAATCAAAGAAATAAAAAATACTGGAATCAATAATTTTTTTTGGAACTGCGTGGACTTAATAAATTACAAAATAAATATTTCTTATTTATGAATAAATGGAGCACAAACAATTTTGTTCTCCAAGACTCATACACACATTGAGTACAAGAATTTTATTGATATTAAATAAATAATATTATAAATTAATTACACAACGAAATGACTATTTGGTTATGTAAGCTTTTTAAATCAAAGGCCGAAAATAAATACTTTATCTCAATGATGAGATCTGAATGAGTGGTTTGACAAAAACCAAAGTGCAGATGTATCATACTAATAAATGAGGGTAGCATGGGCAAATAATTGAAATGATTGACCATCTTAACTCCACCAAGAATGTAAGCAATGAACATGGTCCTTCTTGCACACACCGCACATACGTAGGGGGGTGGGGGTGGGGGATCCTCTTGTCATCATCATATCTCTTGGTCTTTTTTGGTTTTTTGTTATACGAGAAATGAGATGATTATTAAAGGCATCAGCTAAAATATTGACAAACTCACCAACCGTTGAGAACTTCCGGCCACCAAATCGGTTAACTTGGCAAGTTCATGAGCTGGTGTTATCAGTATGTTTACAATGCAAAAAATTAAGAACATGAACAACATTACAAATAGATAAAATATCAACTAACACTGTACCAAACTCCGCTAGCAATTGGGCCTTAGACGAAAGAGCATCGCAAACACGCTAACAATCAGACTCAACCTCAATATAACTGTACCCCAGCCTCGAGCAAAGAAGGAAACTATAAAGCACATCCAGAGCGAGGAGAGAGAACACACAATTGGTGTGGCTCCGAGGCTAAATAAGCCCCAAATTGGTCACGGAACATAGCCCCAATCCCAATCTTCCTACCAGCCGTGAGTAACCCGACATCAACATTGAGTTTGAGACGGCCGACCGAAAGTAACACCCAATGTGGGAATGCCAAACGGGGAAGAGACGACCCCTTACGAACAAGTTGCCCACCCACAGTTGAATTCTCTTTGGTAAAACGAGAAATAAAATCACATGACCAGCCATACACCCCTTCATTATCCAACAACTTTTGCCCATGAACCCATTTATTGACACTATACCAAATGCACCATAACAAAAGCACATCTCGTTGCGCCGCAGGAGAGCTTTATGCTCCAGAAGGAAAGCATACAAATCCATATCAGGCCTAAAGTTCTTATGTAGTACAAAGGAAACATTCATATTGATAGGGTGGAGGCTAGGACAATCCCAAAAAGCATGAAAAGTAGATTCCACCTCAAAACCACAAATATGACAACTTTGATCAGTAGGGACACCATGCTTAGCTAAGTTCCTCTGGGTAGGAATCCAATTCAAGCAAGCTTTTCAAATAAATACTTTTACTTTAGGGGGACCAATAAGAGACCACAAACATTTCCACCAAGAAGGAGGCCCATCCAAGGTAGCAACCTGACCCTGACCCAACAATCTTATCGCATTCCAGTAGCCACTTTTCACCGTATAACCTCCTAAAGCATTGTAATGCCAGATAAGTTTGTGTGCAGGTTGCATGGATCTCGGGATGGCCAAATCTGGTTCGCCTCATCAATTGAAAATAACTCATCAATCAAGGTACAGTTCTAGTTTCCATTTGCCACCTTTAAATTGCTTACCATCGCTAATAAGCCAACGAGCACCATCCAAATAAAGCTCTCTTCCCCACAAAATACTATTCCAAAGATAAGAACCCTTGGGAGTTTTTTTAGCATACAAAAATTCCCCATGAGGGAAATACACCCCTCTTAAGAACACGAGTAGCCAAAGAGTTTGGGAAGGAGTAGTCTCTCCAAACTTGCTTGGCCAACAAAGCTTTATTAAAAATAGAGTGGTCTCTAAACCACATTCTGCCATCAGATTTATGCCAAACATAATTTCTCCCATGTACACCAATGCATCTTTCTTTGATTATTGTCACCACCCCACCAAAATCTAGCACAAATACTATACAATTCATTAATCAACAGGAAGACGAAAAAGATTCATTGCATATGTAGGGATAGCCTGAACAACAGACAAAGTAGGACTTCACGCCCCCTCCTAAAAAGGATTTTGCTTTCTAACCAAAAAATTTATTCCAAATCCTATCCTTAATGGATTGGAAGAGTGAAGACTTACTCCGCCATACAAAACAAGGAAGGCCCAAATACTTTTCATGGCGCGGGGCCCTCAGAAACCCCAATAGAGACGCTAGAATAACTTCATTGCTTTCTCCAATGCAAGGAGAGAAGCACACTGATAAAATTGGAAAATCAGCAATAAAGAAAAAACAGAAAAACAGATCCAAACACAAAAAACAGAGGGTAAATTCCTGTGGATCTATAGCAGAATTCAGAATAGGAAATTACAACTGGAAAGGTTCAATTGAATCCCAATTCAGTTGAACTTCTGTAACCAACTCTAACTGAATCCCAATTCAGTTAGCCCAAATCACAATATGCCAAAAACCTCCTTTACAATCAGATAAAGCTCTTATTTATAGAACTCTTTAACTAACAAAATTCAGTTAGTTAGTTATTCCTCTTGCTGCCAGGCTGGCGCCTAACAAACACTTTGGTAACAAGAGGTTTAGGCATTCTCTTAACTCTATCAATACTCCCTCCCAAAAGAACCACATTGTCCTCAAGGCGAAACTGAGGAAAAACCTCTAAAATCTGAGTAGCTGACTCCCAAGAGTTCTCACAAGCTGGTAATTGGTCCCATTGAACCAAAACTTCCAAATTTCCCAAAGCATCCTCTCTCCATTGAAGAATTTCAGCTGGCTGAACCTGTAGTTCCACTTCTTCAGAAAGTAAAGCGGGGAGAGTCATTTGCTCCAAAAAGCCAAAGGCCTGCCCTCTTGCATAAGAACAGCCCCTACTCCTTTACTAGAAACATCTGTCTCCAGAACAAAGATTTTTGAAAAATCAGGAACTGCTAATAAAGGTAAACTAACCATGGCAGATTTTAATGTTTCAAAAGCTAGAGTAGCTTCTGGTGTCCATACAAAGCTATCCTTTTTCAGTAATTCAGTCAAAGGCTGTGCTATTTTACCATAGCCTTGGACAAATCTTCTATAGTAGCCTATCAGTCCTAAAAACCCCCTCAAACTCTTCAAATCTTTAGGAACTGGCCAGGAACTCATTGCTGCCACCTTGGATTTATCTGCTGCCACCCCAGAACCAGAAATGATGTGGCCAAGATACTCTAAACTGGGTTTAGCAAAACTGCATTTCTTTCTGTTGGCAGTTAAAGAATGAGTCCTTAAAGCTTCTAACACTTGCCTCAAATGATTCACATGACCCAACTCATCCTTGCTATAGATTAGAATGTCATCAAAAAATACCAAAGCAAATCGCCTAAGGAATGGTTTCAATACGTCATTCATAAGGGCTTGAAAAGTTGATGGAGCATTGGTAAGATCAAAAGGCATGACCACAAACTCATAGTGCCCCTCATGTGTCCTAAAGGGCGTTTTCTCAATATCTGAATCTTTCATTCTGATTTGGTGATATCCAGCCTTCAAATCCAATTTAGTGAAGATAGTAGCTCCCCCAATTTCATCCAAAAGCTCCTCTATTATTGGAATTGGAAATTTATTAGGTATGGTTATCTTGTTTAAAGCTCGGTAATCCACACAAAATCTCCAGCCCCCATCTCTCTTTTTGACTAAGATAATAGGGCTAGAATAAGGACTTATGCTAGGCCTTATGACCCCTGATTCCATCATTTCCCTAACCATCCTTTCTATCTCATTTTTCTGATAATGAGGATACTTATACGGCCTTAGATTGGGAATAGAAGCACCTTCTGTTAATTGGATGGCATGATCATGTCTTCTTATTGGAGGTAACCCTTGAGGATCAGCAAAAACATCCTCAAATTCTGCTAACAAATCCAGAACAGCTGCAGGAATTTCCACTTTTTCAGTGGCAGCCTTAGTAGAAGATTCACAATGAATCAATAATCCTTCTCCTTCCTCCTTCAGAATCTGCATCAAAGCCCCTAAAGGAAGTGCAGTTCTTGTTAATGCAGGATTTCCAGAAATCTTAATCAATTTGCCTCCCTGTTTGACAGTAAGTTCCAGCTTGCCAAAATCAGCCTTGATTTCCCCCAACCCAGCTAACCAATCCAGCCCCAAAACAATATCCACCCCTTTCAAAGTGAACAAATAGAAATCCTGTTCAATCTCTAGCTGCTGCAATTGGAACTTTAATTTGGGACACCTTCCCTTGCACCTCACTTTATGGCCATCTCCCACCTCCACAAGGTAAGAAGGAGTATCTTGAACTCTCAAGTTCAGTTTACCCACCAATTCTGTAGCTATAAAATTGTGGGAAGCCCCACAATCAAATAATATCACAATAGAACGGCCTTGTAATAAACCCTCCACTTTCCAGAATTTTGAAGTGGTAAATCCAGACATAGAACATAATGATAATTGCAAGGATTTAAAATTTGCCAAACTGTCTTCTTGTTCCTCTTTCTCTACGTCTTCTTCCTCTGCTTCCAGAATTATCATTCTGAATTGCCTGTTTTTGCACCTGTGTTCTCTAGTAAATGGCTCATCACATCTAAAACATAGTCCCTTTTCTCTTTTCTCCCTCATTTCTGCCCCAGTTAAATGCTTAAATTCCCCACTTCTATTCCTCCCACTTTCTACAATTTGGCTTTGTCCTGCACCACTCCCTGCACTACTCACAACAGAAACTTCATTCTTCTTATCAGTTCCCAATTTAAACTCCAGAGTAACAGTTTTAGTGTAGGGACTGCTTCTAGAATCACTAGAAGTTCTAGCATAGCCATAACTATTCCTCTTATTAAGCAACACATTCTTTTGTTCTATCAATAAAGCTTTTTGAATGATTTCTGATAAGGAATGTAGATCATACAATTTTACCTTTGCCTGCAACTCTTCCTTAAGGCCATTCAGAAAAATTCCTCTAACGAATTCTTGATCAATAGTCCTCAATGCTCCCACATACTTCTCAAAATCTTCCACAAATTCCTCCACAGTGCCTGTTTGCTTGAGAGATAGCAATTGTTCAAACGGATTTTGAACCATGGAAGGTTGAAATCTCCTCACAACAGCAAGTTTGAACCCCTCCCAATTTGGATTTGGATTGCACCTCTCCCACCATTGATACCAACTCAAAGCTTTTCCCTCCAAAGCCATCACTGTTGCTTGCATCTTTTCCTCTTCGGTGACATCTTTCAATAGAAAATATCTCTCCAATCGATGCATCCAGCCAAACGCATTTTCTCCAGCAAAAATCGGGATCTCCAGCTTGCGCCACTTCTCCCTTCTATTCGTATCTTCAAGATGACCACCACTGCTGCCGATTCCTTCAAGAATTGGACCTCCCTCGTGATCGCGATCCCGATTTTGGCTAAATCGCGTGACAATCTCTGCGATTTGTTCTTCGTGTTTCTTCGCCAGAGCTTCAGCAAGCTCCAATCGAATCCTCATCTCCTCCCGCTCCTGCTCCCAATCTTCAGAGTTTCACGCCATACTCCTGGTCTTCATACGCAGCGTCCGGAATCGTGTATCTCAGGGCACCAGATGGGTGCTCTGATACCAGTGATAAAACTGGAAAATCAGCAATAAAGAAAAAACAGAAAAACAGATCCAAACACTAAAACCAGAGGGTGAAAGTACTAAACTTGATGGAAATAAATAAAGAACCACGGAATAAAAATATTCACAAGTCAGGAATGACTTGTGAAGCCAACAGGGCAAAAATTATCCACTAATAATTGTGAATTACAAAAAGGATCGAACAAGGTTTCCTACGATCCTCAAGTACTTGAAATCCAATATGGATTTCAAGTTAACCAAACTAACTACGAAAGCAAACAAGGAAAAACAGTGTATCACTCAAACTCTCAGTGTATGATTCGATAGAAACAGATTTGGAAAATCCGTTCAATGAACAGTGTAGGATGTTGGAGTCAGAGTGACGACAGCTTTCTTAGCGACAACAGTCTGCTGCCTTCAGAATATTTGGCTCGTATTTTTTGTGTTTTTTCTCTCTTCCTTCTTCTGTCTATTTAAAGAGAACTCTAGCCTTCTTTCCTTCCTCTTCCACTTTATCACGTTCAAGGAGTGATGATATCCATTTCTCCCTCTTTTCCTCAACCGTCTCTTCTTCTAGATAGAATATTGACTTGGTCTTCACCAGCTTTCCTATTCTGAGGGAATGTTTCTTGATGACCAAGTTTTGAGAATCTTATCTGATCTTTTATTGAGGAAGAAATCTGCAAAATATATTTATTTAAAAGATTTAAGAAATTCAAATCTTAACAATCTCCCCCTTTTTGCCTTTCTTCCCAATTCCACAAAAATGACTACAAAATTTCCAAGATCAAATTAAGTAATGAGTTAACTCCCACTGAGTTCAATCTCCCCCTTAATTCATGTATACAGAATGAATAAGCCATAATATCAAATACCGCAATATCTCCCCCTAAAATCAATCTCCCCCTCAATTGAAAGAATACTTACAAGGTCTATGTTAATTCAAATGCATATGAACACATCACAATTTTTAGCACTACAAGTAAGTCTTTCAAAAATGAATGTCACATGCATATGTCCCAGAAATAAGTATTCAGCATCAACCTAAGCATCAACCTACACAACAGCATCAATAATATTCTCAGCAAATAGCAGCACAGCAGTCGACATATCTAAAAGTAAAAATATTCAGCATTCAAACATTCACGACATATAGTAAGATATCCAGCAGTAGTTTGAGCAAAATATTCAGCAATCTTCAGCAACAGTTTTACTAGCAGACTATTCAACATCACCAAACTATTCATCATTACCAGCGAGCAGTTTGAAATTAAAAGTGTAGACGATAAACCAACAAACAGTGTACCAAACAACCAAGTAGTGTTCCTTCAACCAAGATCTGAATCTCCAGCAGCATCATCATCAACACCGGCAGCAGCATCGTCATCAGCACCGGCAGCAGCATTATCAGCATCAGCAGCATCAGTATCTCCCCCTAATTGGGAAGAAAGGGCAACCCGTATGGCGAGGAGTTGCTGAATCTGCTCGTCCAAGGCTCGAATTTGTCGAGCAACAAAAGAACGCAAAATAGGAATGGTATCATCTGATGGAGAGACGACTGCGGTAGAGCTGGAGGGAGTGTCAGAGATCCAAGGAAGGTCACAGCGTCGATCCCCTTGCAGAAAGCCTGGAAAGACAGTAAGAAATCTCGGGGCTTTCGAGAAAACATCAGTGATAGCTGGTCTAAATCCCTGCTGACTTAAAATGGTGTAAATAAGGCATGGAAATGGAAGGAAGCCACCTGTCTTATGGCCTGCTGCGGTGATCTGTTCAAAGATAATGTGGCCCAGATTGATTTGATGCCTCATGCCAAGATGGTACAATAAAATTCCCTGCTCTATTATGACCAAGGAGGTGTTGTGCGAGGGGTACCAATTATATACGCCAGTTTGTGCAGAACAGAGTATAGGGAAGACAGACGGGATGCCGGGAACGGCGTTTTCCACTTTTTCATCATGTTGAGGGTAATGGTCTGGGCCACTTCGTCAAGATCACCTGACCATCTGGGATAGGCGATGGGAATACCTCCCAATTCCATATTTATGATCTCAGGAGTGATGTGGTACGGGTTCCCTCGTACCATTACTCGGCCAAAATTCGGATGGGACGCATCATCAAAATGTGAGGAAATAGAGAAATAACAGCAATGAACAACCTCTTGGACGTAACTGGAGGCATAGCAAACAGCAGATAGCAAATTTCGACTTTCAAAGAATTTGTCAAGATTATACTTACGAAAGTTTTTGAGGTTGATGCGCCTCTCAGGCAAACACGATCGAGTTTTGAAAGTATCCCATTGCCGGGGATCAGGGCTTGATTCGTGGGACGAAGATTCTGGCCCTCGAGAGTGGGAGTGAGTGGGTGAACGGTCAGGAGACGATGAATGTGATTCATCGGGCTCTGGGCTGGCAGTATTTGGTGAGGAAGCAGTCACTGGACTCTGTGTTGAAGAAATGGTATCAGGCAACGGAGATGGTTGAGCAGTAGAACGACGAATGGTCTGTTTCTTTTTGTGAGACTTGGTGGACGGCTCCGGAATAGGCTCAGAACTGGCAGAATCAGAAGGAGATTTATCAGCAGGTGACTTCGGGGGTACAAACTCCGTGTCGCTTTCTTCTGAATCGGAAGCCGGAAAGGAGTGCAATCTTGATGGACATGAAGAGGACTCAGTGCGCGGCACTTTCTGGGATGGAGTGCTGATCTTCCGGGCAGATAATCGTGCAGAGCGACGGCTGGGGAAGGCTGGTTCTCCCAACTTTCGTTTTGACTTACCAATAGCGGAGACATCAGGATGGTCATTGACATCAATAGGATAGCCTGGGTCTCTAGGAAAAACTTGCTTCAACGGCGGAGGAAAAACAGTGTTGACCGCCGAAGGGAGCGGAGATGAGGCGAGGTTAGGGCTCGAAGGAGAGGAAGCCGGTTTTGATGCGAACTCGGGCGAAGGTTGAGATGGCTCGACGGACTCAGAGGGAGAATGCGAGGGCGCCTCGGAGGACGGGCGCGCAATTTTCTCAGGCAACGGGTGCGCCGCCTCCTCGAGCGATCGACGCGCAGACTCGTTGGGCATCAAGCGCGCCGATTCAATGGGCGACGCCGCAGGCGCGATCACCGAGGCAGGCGCAGGGGAGACTAAATCGAGCGGCGGCAATGGTGTCGGTGTGGGAGCGATTGGCGATGCTGCAGGCACGGTCGCCGAGGTGGAGGCCGGAGCTTCAAACGGCGTCGGCGGAGTGGGCTTCGAAGGCGCCGTATCTGGGATGTCGAGCGGAGATGCGTCGACGGCGGAGATGCGAGACGCCGCGGCTGGGGTTTCGGCTGGAGGCGTCGAGACCTGCGGTGGAACGGCGCCGACTGTGGCGGCTGTGACTTGGGCCAGCAGCTCGACGATGTGGGCGAGAATCCTTCGGGAGTTTTCGTCGGCCATGACTTGCTTATTTCCTCAGAAAAATGAAGTAGGTTAGATGAGAGAGAAATTTAGTTTTGGGAAGGAGATGCAGTTATGTGAGATGAAGGAGGAGGAAATAAGTATGCACAGTGAACTTATATCTTTAGTCCTAATCTCCTGGGCAGTTGTTCATCCGGTAAGGAAGAGGGAAGTGGAGGATGCCTGGTGATATCACAAGGCGCGAAAATCTCAACTGTCACCCAATTCAACTTCCACCCACTCACACAATGACACACGAGCACTTATCCAAGAATTTTTAAGGAAGCAGATCTTTATCAAATAAAATACAAAAATACCAATTTTTTTCAAACAACAAAATATTGTATATTTCAGAGGATGTGTTTGAGGATTTTATGGTATTGAGTAACAGACAAATTGCAAACAATAGAATATGTGTTTGGGTAATATTTTCGACAGGAACTTTGGCAATTTTTTTTTTTTTTTTACGAAATTCAGGTAAGAATTCCAGTTTCTCATCATATTTTTTAAGGTAGCATCGTCGTAGCGAGCGCCGTGCCCCCCAAGGTACTTTATGATGTGAGGTTGGAAGAATAATTCGGAAACACTCTTTTTACGTAGAGAACATCATCGCAGCGAACGCCGTGCCCCTAGTTACTCAAGTATTTCATGAATTATTCAACTCATCAGTATTTTACAAGGTAGCATCGTCGTAGCGAGCGCCGTGCCCCCCAAGTTACTCTAGTTGATTAGTATCCTTAGCCTAAGATTCCCAATTTTTTTTTTAAATTGCCAAAGGTGTTACAGAGGTAGAATATACAGAAATTTACACATATATGTACAAATTCGAACAGGGATTACATCACATGACACATAGACCAAGAGATTTCCTAAGGTTGGAGAATCTCTCGTAATCAAGAGCTTTGGTGAATATATCAGCTATTTGATTTTCAGTATTAACATATTCTAGTCGAATAAGATCTTTTTCCACCAAGTCTCGAATAAAATGATGACGAATATCTATGTGTTTTGTGCGTGAGTGTTGAACAGGATTTTTTGAGATATTTATTGCACTAGAGTTGTCACAGAAAACAACAAGAGTATCACTAGGATAACCGTAGTCTTCTAGCATTTGCTTGAGCCACAACAATTGTGTGTAACACCCTCCCAGTGCTACATATTCAGATTCAGCAGTAGAGAGGGAAACACAGTTCTGTTTTCGGCTATGCGAGGAGACTAGGTTATTCCCTAGATAGAAACATCCCCCACTAGTACTCTTCCAGTCATCAATGTCCCCTGCCCAGTCAGAATCACTAAAACCTACCAAGTTCGTATTTGTATGCTTAGAATACCAGATACCTAAATTAGAAGTTCCAGCAACGTACCTGATTATTCTTTTGTCAGCTTTTAAATGGCTTTCTTTGGGACATGCTTGATATCGAGCACAGATACACGTACTGTACATGATGTCTGGGCGACTTGCTGTCAAGTACAGTAGACTCCCGATCATTGATATGTACAATGTTGGATCAACATTTTGTCCAACATCGTCGGTGCAGAGTATCTGTGTCGATCCCATGGGTGTTTTCATATGTTTGGCATTTTCCAGATTAAATCTTTGAACAAGGTTGCGAGCATATTTGCTTTGTGATATAAAAATGCCGTCGGAACTTTGTTTCACTTGCAAACCTAAAAAATAGCACAATTCTCCAACCATACTCATCTCAAATGTTGATGACATGGCTTCCACAAACTCGTTTAGCATTGCTTTAGATGTAGAACCGAAGATTATGTCATCAACATAGATTTGAGCTACACATATATCACGATTTGATCTTTTTATAAATAGTGTACGGTCTACTTCTCCTCTTGAAAAAAAAGTTCAATAAAAATTCAGTTAGTCTTCCATACCATGCCCTAGGGGCTTGTTTTAATCCATAGAGGGCTCGATTAAGTCTGTATATGTGATTAGGCTTATTAGGGTCCTCGAACCCTTTAGGTTGTTCGACATAAACTTCCTCTTTTAAATTTCCATTTAGAAACGCAGCTTTAACGTCCATTTGGTGAAGAGTTATTTTCATGAAGCATGCAAGGGCTAAGAGTAATCTGATGGATTCTATTCTAGCAACAGGGGCAAAAGTTTCATCAAAATCGATCCCTTCCACTTGTGTATACCCCTAAGCTACTAATCTTGCTTTGTTTCTTACAATATTCCCAGATTCATCATATTTATTCTTAAATATCCATTTTGTTCCAATTACATTAATTCCTTTAGGTCGGGGAACCAAATACCAAACATCATTCCTAATGAATTGATTCAATTCTTCATGCATGACGTTTATCCAAAAACTATCTCCTAAAGCGTTAGAAATGTTTTTAGGTTCAATTTGAGACACAAAACACGATGAGTTCACTTCATTAAAAATGGATGAAAGACAAACAAATTTTACCATATCTCTGTAGTTGACGGGATCCTTTCGTCGTGTGGTAACTCCTTCTTGAACCTCCTCAATTACTTGCGTTATTGGGTGATTTTTTCGTATTCTGCTAGGTGGATCTCGTCGTTCATTCTGTTGGATAACCGAGTTCTCTGGTGATTGTGTTTCATTTACTGTTACTGGAACAGAGGGTGATGTTGGTTCTGTGTCAAGTTCAACAATCGGGTCTGGTAATTCCTGAACCGCTTCAACCTGTCTGGGTAGCGAATATGTACCCATACTGTCTTCTTCAGATTTTCCTGCCAAATCACTAAGATCATCAAACACCACATTTACAGATTCTTGAATGGTTTTTAATCTAAGGTTAAAGACTCGATAGGATTGACTATTTAGACCATAACCAAGAAAAAAACCCTTATCGCTTTTGGAATCAAATTTTGTGAGTTTATCATGATCATTCAAAACATAGCATAGACATCCAAAAACATGAAAGCATTTCAAGTTTGGCTTACGCCCATTCAAGATTTCATACGGTGTCATGTGTGTGTCGGGTCTTAGAAAAACTCTATTTGAAATATGACATGCCGTGTTTAGGGCTTCGGCCCAAAATCTTTTAGAAAGGTTTTTGGAGCTAATCATTACACGTGTCATTTCTTGTAGAGTTCTATTTTTTCTTTCAGCTACACCATTCTGTTGAGGTGTCTTAGGAGCAGAAAATTCATGTACAATGCCTAGATTATCACAAAAGTTCGAAAAATATGCATTCTCAAATTCTCTCCCATGATCTAATCTTATACGAGATATGCAAGAACCATTCACATTTTTGAATCTAGCATGCAATTTTCGAAATACATCAAAAGTTTCAGATTTCTCTCTAAGAAAGTTTATCCAAGTGTATCGGGAAAAATCATCAACTAAGACATATGAATACCTTTTACCACCCAAGCTTTCAATTTTGATTGGACCCATGAGGTCCATATGGATTAGTTCAAAGGTTCGAGTGGTACCTATAAACTTGAGGGGATCATGAGAAGTTCGAGTTTGTTTACCTTTTTGACATTCTCCACACACAATCTGCTTACCTTTCTCTAGTTTGGGCAAACCTTTTACGGCGTCTAATCTTATCAGTCTTTCAATATTTCTGAGGTTTGCGTGCCCTAAGTTTTGGTGCCATAGGGTTGTCTCGTCTGTTTGTGAGTTGTTACACGTTAGGCTCTTCCCAACCAAGTAGCAATTGTCGCTTGACCTTTTTCCTATCATAACACGAACATTTGTTGAGTCAAACACTTCACATTTGTCTTTGTTAAATTTTACCTATAGGTTATCATCACAAAGTTGACTTATGCTTATCAGATTTGCCATTAAACCGTCCACATGTAAAACATTTCGAAGATTAGGAAAACCATCAACAGAGAGGGTTCCTTTTCCGATGATTTTTCCTTGTGCTCCTCCACCATACCTTACTGTTCCTCCTTGGAATGATTCATAGTTGGTGAGAAATTGTTTTGATCCTGTCATATGTCTTGAACATCCACTATCGAAATACCAAGATTCATAATGATTAGTTTTAAAAGCAGTAAAGACAACATGACATGAAATACTATTTTTACAGACCCATTTTAGATTCTGACAGACGGCTGCATTTTTTGATTTCACAATATTGTGATGAATGTTGTGCAACATTTTTGGCGACATGTGATTTAACGAAAGATCAGTTTTCAGCTTTTGATAGTATGGTCGTATATGGCCTGGTCTGTAACAGTAATGACAAATATACTTTCTTTTTCTTTTGACTACAGTTTTTTGAACATTGCTATTTTCTCTAACAAACACAATGGGGTTTTGATTTGTAGTTCGAGTACATGCATTGACCATAGCAGAATTTTCAAGATATCCAATTCTAGAATGTCCTATATTACCAACAGTTAATATTTTGTCAAGTCTAGAGGTACCTGTATTCAGTTTCCTGAACGTTTCATTTGCAATTTCGAGTTCAATTTCTAGCTTGCTTATTTGGACATCCTTCTTTGTGAGCGTAGATTCTAATCTGGAGATAATCTTTTTCAATTTCTCATTTTCTTTCATCAGGTTTTCAGCTTCTTTCTGTCGTAAATCCTGATTTTTTAGCAATTCAGTTTGTACGGCTTGGATTTCCTTGAGAATACGATTATCTTCTTCTTCCTCTAATAATTCTGCATCACTCATACACCCATTAAAACAATTTAAATCAGAATCAGAAAAAAAAATTATACCTGTTGGATGTTGTCGAACTTGAAGGGGTAAGTATCTCCTCGTCTTTGAAAAAATCGTGGATTGATGTTAGCAACGCAGCGGCTTTGATTTCTTCTTCTATTGGATGCATTTCTTCGATTTCTTCTTCACTAAGTGTTATCCACATTGATTTTCCATGTCTTCGAAGAACGTTGGCACATTCATTAGCGTAATGACCGAATCCTCTGCAGGCACGACATTGAACGTCATCAAGATTTTGGGTCTGATTTTGGTATTGTTTAGGGGCTGTTTTTCGTCCATAGTTCCCTTTTGGACCAGCAGGTTCAAATGTCTTTCGGGAGGATGATTCCGTTGTTTCTTCAACTTTTACCTTTGCATTTTTCTTTCTATTGTTGAACTTCTTGGTAAGATTGTTGTACCGTCTAGTAAGAAGGGCAACGCTCAGATTTTCTTCTGGACCAATAAGTTCCACGTCTTCTTCCTCATCTTCATCTTCGACTTCCTCCTCTTTGGACTTTGAGATAAACGTTGTAGTTCTTTGTCCTTTGTTATACAGTTTCTCTTGATTCTCCATGTTCATCTCGTATGTTCTCAGAATACCAATTAAAGTGTCTAACTCTAAGGTATTCAAATTATGAGATTCTTCTACTGCACAGACTTTAGGATTATATCTGGAAGGAAGAGTGCGTATCACTTTACTTACCAGCGTCCTGTTGCCGATTTGACCTCCAAGGGAAGCTGCTTCATTTGATAGGTCTATGACACGATCATAGTAGGTGGAAATCGTTTTGTTTTCCTCCATCTTCAAGCTTTCGAATTTATCATGGACCATCCGCAATTTTCTTTCTCTTACGGCGTCGCTTCCTTCACAGTGTCGTTCCAGTGTATCCCAGGCTTCCTTGGCAGTAGCACAGTTTTTGATCAGTCGATACATATGGAGATCGACATTGCCCATGATGATGTTCAATGCCTTCTCATGATAGTTTTTCTGGGCGATTTCTTCCATCATCCATTCTGTCTGAGGCTTGATTACGGTGTCCCCATCTTGATCGATTTTCTTTGGAGGAGTCTAGCCTTCGGTGACAACATTCCATGCTCGAAAATCTACTGATTTTATAGTTTGTCTGGTTCGGTACTTCCAGTAGTAGCAGTTGTCTTTTGAGAGGAGAATCGGCCGTGGTTGATTGAAAATATCCATCTGGTATGGTACAAATCCAGAACCTCACTTAGTATGTCAAGTGACTGCTCTGATACCACTTGAAAGTACTAAACTTGATGGAAATAAATAAAGAACCGCGGAATAAAAATATTCACAAGTCAAGAATGACTTATGAAGCCAACAGGGCAAAAATTATCCACTAATAATTGTGAATTACAAAAAGGATCGAACAAGGTTTCCTACGATCCTCAAGTACTTGAAATCCAATATGGATTTCAAGTTAACCAAACTAACTAAGAAAGCAAACAAGGAAAAAACAGTGTATTACTCAAACTCTCAGTGTATCATTCGATAGAAACAGATTTGGAAAATATGTTCGATGAACAGTGCAGGATGTTGGAGTCAGAGTGACGACAGCTTTCTTAGCGACAACAGTCTGCTGTCTTCAGAATATTTGGCTCGTATTTTTTGTGTTTTTTCTCTCTTCCTTCTTCCGTCTATTTAAGGAGAACTCCAGCCTTCTTTCCTTCCTCTTCCACTTTATCACGTTCAAGGAGTGATGATATCCACTTCTCCCTCTTTTCCTCAACCGTCTCTTCTTTTAGATAGAATATTGACTTGGTCTTCACCAGCTTTCCTATTCTGAGGGAATGTTTCTTGATGACCAAGTTTTGAGAATCTTATCTGATCTTTTATTGAGGAAGAAATCGGCAAAATATATTTATTTAAAAGATTTGAGAAATTCAAATCTTAACAGAGGGTAAATTCCTGTGGATCTATAGCAGAATTCAGAATAGGGAATTGCAACTGGAAAGGTTCAATTCTGTAACCAACTCTAACTGAATCCCAATTCAGTTAGCCCAAATCACAATATGCCAAAAACCTCCTTTACAATCAGATAAAGCTCTTATTTATAGAACTCTTTAACTAACAAAATTCAGTTAGTTAGTTATTCCTCTTGCTACCAGGCTGGCGCCTAACAAACACTTTGGTAACAAGAGGTTTAGGCATTCTCTTAACTCTTTCACACACTGAGGACTTAGCTAGATTAGCCCACTGGCCCGGAGCCTTCTCATACCACCACAAGATCTATCGGAACCGAGAGCAACCTCCCAAGGTGGCTTCGAGGAAGAAGATGCTATCATTGGCAAACAGGAGATGAGACACCATTGGACCAGATCGGTCACAAGGCAACCCAGAAATGCCACCCAACCGACACTCATTTTTTATAACTACCAAAAGTCCCTCGGGGCAAATAAGAAACAAGAACGGAGAAAGAGGATCACATTGGCTTAGACCACGGGAGGGAGAGATATTACCCATGATTTGACCATTGATGTTAATCGAGTATTTGACCATGGAAATACAATGAAACATAAGAGAAACCCAATGCTCGAAAAACCCAACCGTCTCATCATCCCACAAATAAAATTCCATTCCACCCTGTCATATGCTTTCGCCATCTTAGCCTTCAAAGCCAGAAAACCCTTCTTTCCTTTCTTATGACGCTTAATCAATTTTATGCATTCAAAACCAAACACTGCGTTATCGATTTTAAGTCTACCGTGAATAAAAGCACTGTGCTCCTCCAAGATAATACCATCCATAAAACCACACAAACGATTGGTACCAGGAATAAAAGCACTCTGCTCCTCCGTGATAATACCATCCATAACACCACACAAATGATTGGTCATCATTTTATTAATGATCTTATAAACCACATTGCAAAAACTTATATGTCTACAACCCATAGTTTTCAATGCCTCTTTTATTTTTCAGGATCAATCAAATCCAAGTACCATTAATCCAACGACCCAGAGCCACACAAAAAATCTAGAGCCGCTTTACACACATGAAGGCCAATAAGGTCCCAAAATTTCTGATAAAATCCAGCCCCCATACCATCAATACCTGGGGTCTTGTAAGGATTCAATTGGAATAAAGCAATCTTAACATTTACCGTGGAAAAAAGGGTGAAGTAGTAGATCACTCATCTCAAACCAGACCTTGGGATCAACAAGGTCAAACCACGGGTGGGTTTACAGAAGCGAAAAGGTTACTAAAGTAATGAACAAATTCGTATTCAATCTTCCTCACATTCATAACCCAATTCCCCACCACATTCATGATTCCTTTAATCGATTTTTTTTCTTCAAGTAGAAGCAAATTTATGAAACAAAGGATGTGTTACGATCCCCAACCTTAAGCGAGGAAGGCTTAGACCACAAAACCCAATAATTTTCATCTTTGTAAGCCAAGATATCAAGGTCTTTTTCAACAAGTTGATACTGCTTCCAAGCTTCAACAATATTAAATTCCTAAAACTGTGACAATTCTTTCTTTTTCTTCTTCATCTCCAGAGAAGTACATTTAAAGATATCAACATTCCAACGAGATAAATCCCTAGCCATGAGAAAAATTCTTGGTTCGATACCATCCAAACCTGCACCTTTAGAAGAGCCCCAACCATTAGACACAGTGGTCTCACAATCCGGTTCATTAGCCCATGCCATATCAAAGAGAAAACGAGACTTAGAATGAGTCGTACCCCCCATAACCTCTTGGCGTCTAATAAAAGTAAGAAAATGACGATGATCAGAGCCCCAAAGCCCTAAATGATGAACCAAAGATTTGGGGAATAGATCGAACCAAGCTTGATTACAGAACATACAATCCAAACATTCTGTCCTTGCACTTCTTAACCCATGTAAAGGGCCACCCCTCAAAGCCCAAATCAAACAAACCCGAACTTCCAATAACATCCTGAAAATTCTTCAAAAGACTAGGGGCTCTTGCAACACTACCTTTCTTCTCATGATCAAATTAGATTTCATTAAAGTCCCCACCACACAACCCAAGCCAGTTATGACTATAAGAGGATTTAGAGAAAAAATCCCAGAAGCCTTTCCTCAAATTCTGATCAGGTTAGCAATAGACACCAGTAAACCGCCACTTAAAACAATTATGAGAAGAGACCAACACATCAATATGAACACGAGAAAAACCCAAAAGATCAACCATTACATTCTCATTATAAGTGATGGAGTAACAAAATCAATTCAAGTCTAATCAAAATCAATTAAATACTACTAATATAATTATCTAACAAACAATTAAGTACCATAAACAACTAATATTACAAAATTAATGAATTAAGGAAACCCGTACTCAGTTTAATATCCCTTGAATGCTTGATAATATTAGCTCTTTTATTTCACTTAAAAACATATCGCAGGCAATTTATAGTAAAATTATGGTGAGAACATGACTCTCTAAAGTAAATTCAACTAATCACTCGTCCATGGTATTTTACTTTATCTAAAGATTTAAATATTTGTGATTGGTTTATAAACTAAAATGAAAGAAGTAAAGTGTAGATTTTTTTTTTTTCAAATCAAGATCAAACAACTAAGGAGGAGATTACATGGATTATAGGAACATGCATTCATATCACATGGTTCACATATGCAATTATTAGATTGATAATCATAGCTAACATATATGAATAAAAGAAAAGAGGACTATTGACTGAAGCCAAACGTCTTCGTTTCTCTTTTTTCAGATTACTTGGTTGGTTGTCCTTTATATCCTTGTTTCTAGTTCTAAAATTTGATGATCCTTTGTTCTTCCCACGCTCCGGCTTATATATCCAATGACTAGGGTTTCGTGGTTGTCGAATATTTGTTTTGGAATGAGAGGATAAGCACGAATCACAACAAATCACAACGGCTAAGAGCATATCACTAGACAAAGCACGGTCCGTGCAAGGCAAGCATGGTTCATGCTAGGGACCACACACGGTCGTGCATGATGGAGCACGGGCCATGCCTCAGAAGCTCAAATTTGGGTCACTCTGTTCTAGAACACGGGCCTTACATGGCCATGCACAGGCCGTGCATCTCATTGTGCCTTTGGGGCCGTCCTCGATTTGTGTGCACAATTTGTGTGACTTATGGTGCGGTCTGTGCAACTTTAATTATTTATTTTTCTGACAAAACTTTTACAAACATGTGACATAACAAAATATAACAAAATCATCGTAAGCTCGTCACTTAGGTACATGCAATTGCCTAAAAATTATGCATAATAACACTGAATTGCATGTAAATCCTATTTTTATCAGATAACATATATTTCTATCAATCTCTCAAATTCCTATCCATAGATTGACAACAAACTTTGTTAATCTTAATCATCTCTTCACTGTAGTTAATTAGAACAAACTTTATAATTACCCTACAGTAACAACTTAGAACAAGCTTTCTAGATTTAATTTTTCAAATAAGTACCATGATTATAGGATATACTAGACTTCAAATTCACGAACACGATTAAGATAATCTAGATTCATATTACCTCTAGAGAATTAATCACTATTTACTATTGGTGAATAAAAAATTATAACAATTACGGATTACAACTTTAGCAATAGATCAATCAATAATTTAATATAATCGGACTTACTAAATTAAATCATCAAGATATCATAAGAAATAAATCATAATATAAAAAAAAATGAGAAAATGATAAAAGAAAATGATACTTAACTATTCGTACAAAATAAAGAATTACAGTTCAACATCACTTTGAACTAGTTTATGAAAGTATAACCACACATCATAGTTTATGAAAATTAAACAAAATAATTCAAGAGATAAAAAATACCAAAATATGAAAGCAAAAATAGAGCCACAACGCTCTTTGCCTCTCTCTCTCTCTCTCTCTCTCTCTCTCTCTCTCCTTGGATTTTTGTTAACGTGTCCTCCAATTTCCTTTAAATATATTATTTCCTTCATCGTTCTTGTAGGGTTAGGGACTCTAATGGATGTGTAGTAGACTCCTTTCAAAACTCTTTTAAGTCTTCTATTATAGATTTGACTTTTTATGTCCCAATTAGTATAGTATTCCATGTTTCTATCTCTATGCGGTTGTTGGGCCAATTTGATTATTAGTTGATTAAGTTGATAGGTTGATGAGCCACTCTCTTTTCTCTTGGTCCAAAATTACTCTGCATAAGCTATATTAAACAAGAAAAATACTATTGAAATATTTTGAAACCAAAATAAAGATAAATAGAAAAATAATGAATACAAGAAGAATAAAATGTGTTACTTACAATTTTCTATCAATTTAAATTATGCATATTTTTCTACTTATCAGTCTGATTTCACGTAGTGAGGAAATATTTTTTCTTCAATAACCACCTGTGTTCAAAGAAATGTTGAGAGGCTCTTTAGTATATGATCAAATCATGGTAAATTAAATATATGCATTTATAATATATTTTTTGAATTGGGTTCAGAACTTTTTTTTTTATATATATACAATTAAAACTTCACATGCCAGGATCTAATTTTTTTTAATTCACATGCTACAAAGAATTATGCTCAATTAATCCCAAATTCTAAGATTCGCAGCTTCACTTGAAATTAAAAATTCTCCTCAAGAATCAGTTTCATTGCCATCTCGATTGATAGATGCATGATTGTGAGTATATTGGAATTTTCAAAAATATCTTGAGATTGATTAAATTTATGTAGTATTTACATTATTAGATTCAATCTTAGAAATATGACGAATTTTAGAGTCAACATTCGACATGATTGAGATTAAAGACTGCAACAAAGGAAGAAGATTGTTTCCCTTATAATGTAGATTTGATAGATGCAAATCCCTTAATTTGAAAAAATATGCGAACTCTTGTAACATTGCTATCCAAGTGTAATGTAACTTGTTTTTTTTTTCACATAATATTCAATAGATTATCGATTTTGTTTAAAAACTCAGGATCTCTCTTTGAGAAAGTTTGTTGTATTCCTTTTATTGTGTTTCACAATTCTTAATTGATAAGAACAATATGTTGGTAGAGCATTAACGAATCCTGGTGGAATACATCTGATGTTGAACGAGCTTCAATAGTAAAAAAAAAAAACATCTAAGGGACTAGGTGGTCGAGCAAGTAGTTACAGGGGCGTGTTTAATGGTTGTAAGCTTTAGAGGGAGCCTACAAGTTATAACTCAATACTATTAATTTTTTCACAATAAACACTTTTTTAATGGAAAATATTTGAGAGGAAAAATAAATTTTAACTTAGAAAAGTTAAACATGTAAAGTGTAGCTTGTGCATTTAGTTTAAATCTACTTTATATTCTAATCTTGTACAAACATAACACATGCATATGAACTCTGATATGATAATTGACACCAAAGTAGATTCCATTTTTTTAACAAGTAAATCTAGGGACTGAAATATGGGTACACATGAAGTGCACACATTACGTTCTCCATTTCTAGATTGAGGAAACTATACATATTGGAAATCTATAATGTCAATCTAGCTTCAATCCAAGTGATGTGGTGGCGCCATAATTCAGAAATTGACATGGCCACAAATGAATGATGAAAAGAATGAAGTAGTAGATAAACCAGGAAGCCTTTGTGGGGACAAAGACAAAGAAGCAGAAGATACAAACTTTACTGCACTATATGTCATGTTATATAGGTGGATGCAATCAAATACACATTATTGTCAAATGCGAAATGGCAAAAGAAGCATGGGATATTCTGTAGCGCTAGAATAAGGGTAATGAATCAGTTTGTGCCTCAAAACCTCAAAGACGTGCTTCTCAATTTGATAGTATCCAAATGAATGAAGAAGACAAAAAATTATTTGTATTATGTCAGATTTAGTGATATTGTGAACCAATGTTATAGTTTAGGTGAAACAGTCATTGAAACAAGTCAAATCATAACGATCACATGAACTCTTCTTTGAAGTTAAGAGAATAATCATTATACTTGAATCCTATGTAAATGAGACCCATGACAATTGATGATCTTTTAGGGGAATCTAGAACTTTTGAAATGAATAAGGATTTGACACCATTAAATCTAAGGGTGTTTCTCTTAGGGTAGAAACTTCAACTCAACCAGAGGGAGATGAAGAAGTTGATATAGCAATTTTCTTACTAAGAACTATTGGAAAATGATGAAGTACATTAAGAACAAAACTTTTGCGGGTAAAAGTTCAAACTTCAATAGTAAGAACAAAGAAGGAAGTAAGGAACATAATCAATGATGTGAATGCAAAGGATATGGTAACACATGCACACATGTTTTGATATAACTTCGATATATATACTAACAATTCCTACTACTAGAGTTTTCAATTGAATTTTCTAGTCGAATTATATCCTCATAACCTTAGATTCATTCAATGTTCTCAAGTACCAAACATACATGATATATTTCAATTTAAAAAGGTTGATTTTATCATTCCATTATTGAATTTAACTTTGGATCCATCAAACCAAAAACAACACATTACTAAAATATACTTGAAGCATTAAACCAATGATAGAAACGAGGTAGGTTTTCTAAATTTATTAATTTCACATATCCAAGGTTGGATTGCTCCCAACCTTGAAAATATATAAAACTACTAACAATTTATCAACATATACTCATAAAGTCTTAACATTAATGAAACAAAATAGATTTGATAGAGAAGAAAGGACATGAAGATATATTTAGCCAATGAAACTTTAATTGAAGGAAAATGGTTCTTGCATTCAATTTCTTGTCTTGTTTCTAATGTTTCCATCGTAAAGAGAAAAAAAAAAAGGAATCTTATGTTTTTTCCCAAATGAAGTGTTATGAGGTTCAAACTAAGATAAAAAGACTATAATGATAAAAAAAAAAAAAAGAGTAGATAAAAGTTGTAGGATGTGAAGAGTTGTCCAACTTGAAGAATTTATGGAGTTTTGCAACCCATTAAAAGAAATTTTCTTGGACAAATTACATAAATGATGCTCAAAAAGTTGATTATAAGTGAAGGTAAACTAGTGAACTAGGCCAAAAAGTGACTCAAAATAGGTAAGTATAGGATATGGGTTGAGAAGGTGGATTAGGCAATTTGATGGGGCCCGAACCACCAGCACATGTATTGACGGAATGGATTAGTGGTTTGACAATGTGAAACGGTGGTTTGGGCAAGGGGTGGACCGAAACTACAAGAATGGTGAGCTATGAGTCGATAATCCAAGTGGTTTTTTTCATAGATATCCATTTAGAATGCTAGTTCAAGGGATACGAATTGACGATCCGCATCTTTCTTTCTTCCTTGTGAGTCTTTCTTCTTGCATAGAAGTGGATTTTGGTGATATTAGACTTGCTTTTGAACTCTGAACTCTTCATGGAAACTTTAGATCATCAAGTTTGATTTTGTTAGGGTTATAGATATACAAAATCATGATAATTAGAAATAAAATATTCTAAACATTCGAAAACCCTGCCGACTTTTACATAATGACAGTCAGAAAAGTCTTCTCAAGAAAAACTACTTTGACAATTGATCCCATCGCCGCCCTAGTGCAGTTGAGATGGCTGGTGGAGCCACCTTAGAGATAATTTACAACTTTTGATGAGGGATGGCTCATTTTGCAGGAGGAAGCCATCCCTAAGCTTATCATCAACCTTGAAACTGAGGAACTGCTCGACATGGATTACTTCACCACTGAAGAGTGTATGCGGTTCTATTCAACTGTCTACAATTTAGCTTGTGCTAAAACAATAGATATTGTAGAGAAGCTATATGACCAATACAAAATGAAATTTGAGGACTACATATTTTCTAAGGTGTTGTCCTGTAAGAGGGGACTAGAGAATGAAATTCTGTTGCGGGAGCTTTTGAAGAAATGGAACAATTACAAATTATATATTTCTAATTATCATGATTTTGGGTATCTATATCCCTAAGAGATTTTATTTAATTAATGCAAGTTCCACTCTTGGAACAAAAAAATGACTAAAAAAGACTTTTATGGTGTTCATGAGTTGAAAATTTAGGTGTAATAATTTATGTTCCGCCACCTTTTAATATATTAGTATTATAGTTTATGAAATGCACATCACATCGTCCTCAAATAGTATGATGGGAATTTCTTCTAGTAAGGATAAGTTGCATGATTTGTGGTTATGGAAAAAATAACACCTGACATACACATACTCATGCATTTCATTAGCTGCCTTGTTATATCTCATTAGTTGCCTTGTTATAAATATTTGATTAAACATATTCCATACAAGAAAAACAAAGATTGGGGAAATAGCACGATATTCATAGAAGTGTATATAGTCTGTTTAAACAAATCTAGAAGATTTTCACTAGAGTAAACTGTAAATAAATTATATATGTGTTCAATTAAATAGTGACACATAGAAATTAAAATTAAATATCAATTTAAAAGTACTGCTCATATCTTGGGAATTTAATTCAATTTAATTCATAAGCATATTGTATAATAATTGCTATTTATATTTAGGTTTTTTCAACCAATTAAGTTTCGCCAGTGTCCATGTAATTTGGACAATAAATAAATCATATTTTGGGTTATACGCAAATGAAGTCCAAATCAAGTTAATTTAAGTCCCAAATCAGGCCAATCAAGCCCAAATCATACAAATCACTTAATTTGATATTGCGCCACTTGATCAAATAAATATGAAAATAATCACTCCAACACCTATAAATAGTCTCATTTTCACTCATTCAAGACACAAGTCACAACTTCAAAATTGGAAGAGCTCTAGAATTCCTCTCTCTAGAAGATTTGAAGGTGTTCTTGAAGATGTAGAAGATTTGAAGATATTCTTTGCAAAAGTATGTGTTGCACCTCATAGGGTGAAATGTTTTGTACAATGTTCAGAGAGCACTTACAATAACAACAATAGTAATGCAACGTAAACCAAAAAGATAAATTCAGAGATAAATTATCCACAAGTCATAAATAACTCGTGGTTGTTGTCAGGTCAAAGTAATTGACTAATACGGTGGAGGGAATTGCAAACATAATCAAAAGAAAGAATTAATCTAACCTAACGACTCCAATCGCTGATTTCAATGAAGAACCTTAAGAACACATATACACAACTTAGAAATGATCTTACAAAAGATTACATGAGATTCTCATTTTACAGTACAAAATAATTGGAGAATTTATTATTACAAAACTCTTATCAAAAATGTTATAGCGTATGTGATGCTAACTATTTCAACAACATATACCAACTCCGACTGCCCACTTGATGCTTTGGAATTCATATTTTAAGCTAAACTATGTGTTCTATTTATAGACTGCATTGAAGTTTGGTCTACGAGGCCTCCACATCTTTACTAAGCCAATCATGTGGTGATAATGTTCCACTATAATCATGCTACTAATTGGTTGATGTTGTCAACCAAGTACCCACTTCCTCATTACTTGGTTTTAATGATTTGGTCAACATTCTTCATTAATCCATTGTTAAGTAGTCTTGTAGACTCCTTCAAACTTTGATATAATCATGCAAAATAAGAATTTGGAGAAAAGGTGTAAAATAAATTAAATGGTCGATTATTAGAGCTCTAGATCGAACTCCAACACTTTACATAAAGCATCAAGAAGTAATGGTTGATTCAAAATTAAGTCATTTTGCTATCGAATTAACCTTATAAAAGAAGAAAACCAATGTGGGAGAGATTGAAGATCAACTCTATGATTAAGATTAATGAACTCTGAAAAGTTCATATTCTTCATGAAAGTTTTAGCATTTAATCTAACATTAAGCCCTTGGATAAACATCAGTAAATAACAAAGTCTAATGTGGAGGAGATCAAGACTAATATTTCTCTTTAAATTCTAAATTCAAAGATGATTACTTTGAAAAGAAGAATCAATGGATTCCAAGTAGAAATTGTAACCTATAAAATTCTTCATTTGATTTGATAAAAAGACAATTTGTACAATTTTTGTGTTTTTTAATTTAATACACCAAATTTGTTGCTACATGAATTTTTACATAATGATTTCACCCCTCTTTTGAGGCTAGTGTGGATCAAATATTTTTCGTGCTATGCGCTTTATCATGTTCATATTGACATATCTACAACTGGTTTGTGCGATAAAATCTACATTATTTTCACAAAGTTAGTGAGAGTAGTATCTCATATCACTATGCAACAACATCCATGAATATGTTATATCTTGATCTTACTAGCAAGTTCATTATCAATTTTTTGTTTCTTTCTTTTTTGGGATGAAAATATTTCATTATGATTAATAAATAAAGAAAAAAGATAGAAATATATGTGTTGTTATAATGGGGTGGATACAGTTGCATGGTATTCGGATTCAATTAATATTTAGTTAAACGTCTTAACCGAAAGGAAAGCTGCGATTCGCCCACGGAAATTCCCATCTATCCACATGCTGACATATGAACCAACGCTACTCTCGAAAAATACTTGTCATTTTCACTTGTATTTATTATTGGTTTAGCCTTCCTCGATTCCCTTCAAATAAACTTAAACATTTAGCAACCCCACCCCATTCATTATCTATCGATGCTACAGAAGTATGACACGTGAATTAACTAGACTTTGATTTTAAGGAGGGAGAGAGAGAGAGAGAGAGAGAGAGAGAGTGATGAAGGAACACGAGTCCCACCCGTTGTTGAAGGGAGGCAGCAAGAGCTCAAGCTACAGCCATGGCTTCTCTTCATCTCAGATCCAATCACTGGCTGCCGTATGTGAGACCCTCACTCCTCTCCTCCCAGTTGATGACGATGATGCTATCACTACAAGCAATATTCAAGATTTTCCAATCCAGCCTTTTTACAGTTCTTCAGGCTCTGATGAGGTTTAACATTTTCTATCTTCTCACCATTCTTGATTCTTTTTCCTTTTTCCTGGTTTTTTTGTTGACTTTTTAACATTTTCGTGGCACACTTCTGCAAAGCTTTTAGTATTTCCTTCAATTAATATGAAAGGAGGCTTGAAATGTTAGCTAATCCTGTTGTGCAAAGTCTATACATAAAAAAAATTAGAATTATAATCGTTAGGGATGAAATAATTTTTGTGTTAGATGTAATCCATGGAGATTTGACAGAAAAAAGAAAAAAAATTGAAAAGGTGGGAAGTCAAGGTTCGTCGATCAATTGTTTTTGGGCAGCATTTTATTGTTAAAGTGAAGCTCAACATTTCCAATTATGCAGATTTTCAGTTTATTATTATCATGATTCATGCATGTTACTTTAAGTTACTTTGATTAAATGCTTTGCCATCTTAATTTATCAGGTGGCAGAGGTGTTGGTGAAGAGAGCAACACCTGAAGCATTGTTAGTGTTGAGCTTAGTATTGAAGCTTTTATCAAGCAGATTGGGGACACTTGTGCTCTGTGGCTGTATTTGTTTAGACTCAAAATGGCCATTCGTGCATAGTTTCTCTGAGTTGTCCTTGGAAACGAGAGAAACTATTCTTCAAAAATGGTGCAGAGAAACATTTTGGCTGCCTTTAAGAATATCTTTCTTGTTGCTAAAAGTCATGGCTCTCTATGTCTTTTTCTCTTGGGTAATACTTCTGATTCGCTGTCATTTTTGCTCGACTTAACAATCACTTGCACTTGATAATGCCGGTATGTATAGCTTAAATATTGGCTCATGCTGTCTTTGTACTCTCAAATGGTTATTGCATAAGATTCATTATAAGAGCAACGAAAAATGTTTGCAAGTAAAAAGGATCTTCAGTTTTGTAATTTGTGAATGCTATACTGTGGCCTAAGGTATTATGAATGAGACTTTTCCATGAGTATCATAGAAGTATGTAGTTTCTTGCCAAATAGGTAGAATCAAACACATTTCAAGTGTTGGAAAATGTTGTTGTTGTAACATAGATTCAACACTTTTCACGTACTAAGTTCCTTCGCTTGTGCTGCAGACTGACAAAAATTCAAATAATCCAGCTTGGAAAGGAATTGGATACCAGGTAGAGGCTATTGAAAGACAGAGAAAACCCGAAAAAGAAAGGCCACTTTCGAATGGTGTTATCGAGATAATGAATGAAGACGACTCTTCCCTAAAGGAATCCCTACTCCAAAAGGGTATAGACATAATCGAGGATCCAAACAACTATAAGATAAAATGTGATGTGGTGGTCGTTGGATCTGGTTGTGGGGGAGGCGTAGCTGCAGCTGTTCTTGCAAAATCGGGCCAAAAAGTCCTGGTCCTTGAGAAAGGTCACTACTTTGTTACAGAGGATTATTCGGGCCTTGAAGGGCCTTCCATGTCTGAATTATATGAATCTGGTGGGATGCTAACAACTCAAGATGGAAAAATAATGGTCATGGCTGGATCAACGGTTGGTGGTGGTTCGTCTATAAATTGGTCTGCCAGCATAAGAACACCTGATTATGTACTCAAAGAGTGGTCCACAGAAAACAAGATTCCTATCTTCAATAGTCACGAATATCAATCTGCTATGGATCATGTGTGTGAGAGGATTGGCGTCACAGAAACTTGTGTAGAAGAAGGATTTCAAAATCAAGTGATTAGAAGGGGTTGTGATAAACTTGGCCTGAAAGTTGAAAATGTGCCAAGAAATTCTTCGGAGGATCATTATTGTGGTTCTTGCTGTTATGGATGCAGAAGAGGCGACAAAAAAGGGACTGACACCACTTGGCTCGTTGATGCTGTGGATAACGGGGCTGTGATCATAACAGGATGCAAAGCAGAAATGTTCGTGCTAGTGAGTGACAATAATGGAAAGAGATGCACTGGAGTAATCGCATCTACAGCAAACAAGAAAATTGGAAAAAAGCTCCAGGTTGAAGCACGGGTGACAGTTTCGGCTTGTGGCTCTCTCCTAACACCGCCATTGTTGATATCGAGTGGCTTGGAGAACAAGAACATTGGGCGGACTCTGCACCTTCATCCTGTTTCCTTCGTGTGGGGATACTTTCCAGAATCTCAAGTAGAATTGAAAGGTAAAAGCTTTGAGGGTGGAATCATCACTTCTCTCCATAAGGTCAAAGATCAAGATTCAAATGTCCAAGCTATAGTTGAAGCTGCAGCATTAGGACCAGGTTCGTTTTCCGCCTTGATCCCTTGGGTTTCAAGGCAAGAAATCAAAGACAGGATGGAAAGATATGCAAGAACTGCTGTTCTGTTTGCATTATGCAGGGATCAAGGCACAGGGACTGTGCGAAAACAAGGACGGATACATTACAGACTAAGTGAAACTGACAAAGAAAATCTGAAAACGGGGCTGAGACAGGCTTTGAGGATTCTTATAGCAGCAGGAGCTGTAGAAGTGGGCACATTCAGGAGTGATGGGCAGAAAATCAGATGCAAAGGAACTAAATACGAGGATGTTGAAGAGTTCTTGGAGACGGTTAAAGCCGTTGGAGGGCCGAGGTCTAGGTCGGAGCATTGGACCATATACTGCTCGGCCCATCAGATGGGGAGCTGCAGGATGGGGGTGAATGAGGAAGAAGGAGCAGTGGATGAAAATGGAGAATGTTGGGAAGCAAAGGGCCTGTTTGTGTGTGATGGGAGTGTACTGCCCTCTGCCGTCGGCGTAAATCCGATGATCACCATTCAATCAACGGCTTTCTGCATCTCAACAAGGTTAGCCAATTCCTTGAAGACATGATAGCCCGTGTTCTTTTCTTGATACTGTAACTAACATTGTACACCCCTATTCCTAAAATAAGAGTTTTTTTTTTAAATGTATTTTGTCAAAAAAAAAATTATATTTTGAAAGTTGATGTCTAGTTTTTCTTTTTTATTTTATAATAAATAATATATGATTGAATAAGTTAAATCAATAAATAAGATAAATCGTATAAGTACAAATTTATAATTTTAGAAAATTGTATATTTATTAAAATAATAAAAAATAAAATATATACTCTTAATTAAAATTAGTTTTTTAGAACAAGTAAAGTACAAGAATATCTAAAAATAGTGTGATGCTGCGTCCATAGTATTCAACACTATAAAATGCATATAAAATATTTTTTTATATTTTGTTTTAAATAAAGATTTCTCTTAATTTTATTTTGTATAAAAATATTTTAATATTATTATATTTTAAACTTAACTTTAAAATATTATTTTTATAAAATTAATATTACATATATTAATGTAATATAAATGTTAAATTGAAGTTTGTGAAATGAGAATTAATTTAATATATTTTTGTACAAAAGATGGAGTTGAGTTAGGAAAAATTAGAATCTTTCAAAATTTTAAATGAAAAATAAAAATCTGAAATATTTGATTGGTCAGCTGACATAATTTTCCCCCACTCACGCTAGGAGCACGTATGCAAATGCTATTGGAAAGATATTTTAGGTTAAACAATTCTTACTTTTCATTTTTATATATTAAAAAAATAAAAATATATTATAAATATAATCTTACATAAATCAATATTTAAGAATTTTCAAAATATTTTATTATTTTATTAAAAAAATTGTTGGAATTTTACAATAGATTCCTTAAATTATTATAATGACATATTCTTGATTTTATTCTATTTTTAAAAAATTGTAAGAGTTATGATGCAACATGTATTAAAAAAATATAAAGTTCTGACGCTAAATTGTTATACCCATGAAGTTAGTTCGTGTTATGTTCAAGTATCTTTCCGTGCGTGCGAGCATTTAAAAATCGATCATACTTGTTATAGTTTGGATTTTTTTACAAGATGTTGCTCACCAAGTCATTAGAGATTAAGTGGTCTTGAGTAGCTAAGTATCTCAAGTTCCCAATTAGACGAGGATTCTAAGTTTAAGAGGAACATGAAAATGGTGATAAAGGGAAGAAATGGAAAACGGATTTAGGAAGAAATTTCCTAATGACCTGAGGAATACACTAAGCTCGAGAAAATAGAATTCATTGTCTTGATTGTTCAGTGATACAAAAAGGAAAAACACAAAACCCTGCAACTCCTATCTATTTTTATAGTTTTTCACATATAATGCTAGAAGAGTTGACAACAAGTGTCATATATGTCAAAGTATTCATCCAGTGTGATATTAGATGTCTCAACACTTAACAATGCTATCTAAACATTAATGAATGTCAACGTAGTGACAAGTGTTACGGTCATCTCCTAATTCCTTCACTTTTCCAGACAGAAAATGTCATGACTAGAGATTTCGAGAATGATTTCTAGTCTGTTTTTCATAGGATCAAAAGGATAAATTAGAAAGTTATGCCATAATTGATCACTTGGATACTAATAATTGAAAAATGTATTTACATTATGCCGAATTTGACATAAGGCATCGACACTTGCAGTTCGGAATACCCTTTTCCTGTATGAATTTCTTTAATCTCTTGAAATTATATGAGACATGTTTTCAGTGAATGCTCTTCCTAGATCAAGACATAACTTGAGCACATAAAATTATTTAGTCGATACACATTCAAGCAATATTGTTAATGGACAATTGTTGTGACATTCGAAGGAAATAAACAAAAATGTTTGTCTTAGAATGTGAACTATTGGCACAAGTGTACTATAAGAATTTACATTTGGCATAACATTATAAAACAACTAAGGAAGCATACACTTAAGGAGCCAATTCTTGAAACGAAAGTTGTTTAAGTCCAGCTTCACCAAAAATAGGCATGATTATTGTAGCAACCGGCTCAAGTAAGGGTATCAATCCCACGAAGAATAGATATATGTGGAATTCTAGATGGCTATTTATATTTAATTTGAACTACTATTTAAACTATCGAAATTGGAGGAGTTGATTAATTAACTAAAATTTCCTAAATGAATAAACCAAAACCACAAATTTATCGTAATCTAAACTAACACTAGAATTGATTTTTTGATTTTCTTAATTAATTTAAAGGTGGCCTTGGAAAATTTGCCTCTATGTTATATCCGAATTTGATCTAGAGAAGGATTCAATAATCAAGATGCATATATTTTCATATGGGGTCACTTATGTTGAATAGATTAATTATTTCTAATCTCTCTAATCATGTAGATTAAGGTAGGATAAATCAACTTTTGGTCCTCATTTCTCATACTTAACTCCAAGAGGATTTTAGGACTCAATAACCCTTCATATTTAATAACATATCTTTCGATCATGAAATTAAACGTGCCATTTATTTCAAGACATATGAAGAATCAACAACTATTACATCTATTAATTCTACACCTAATAGACATGCAAATATTGATCAAGTTCTCACAAATCAACATATGAAGCATGAACTAAATGGATAAAAATATAAACATTTCTATATTGAATCCAAAACTAATGTTAATCCATCAATAACATCAGGAAATTATCCCCAGACCAAAAGAGAAACTACTAACTAATTAATATGATTATCTCTCCATAAACATCCATAATACACATAATAAAGAGTAATAAAGGTAAGAAGGAACTTGGGTGAAGAAATGAGAGCTTGAATCTTAGCAAAATTTTCAAGAAATTCTTCAGTCTACTTCAAATTCTTCTTTCTCCTCCAAAACTCACTCAACTATTTGTAAGTGTGTGTCTAAAAGTGGCTAGCTAAGAAGTGTACTCTCTCTAAATGAAAAAAAAAAAAAAAATTGACTTTTGACCTAGGAGCAAGTGAGAAAATTGGGTAAATTTTGGATTTGACCAGAAAACCCGCAAGAAAGGAGAAAATGGCGCCACTCGGTGTCTCACTCGGTTGGTCGAGTGGTGTCTGTGACTCGGCTAACTCACTCGGCTGATCAAGTTTTGATGTTGACACGGTTGACTCACTCGATCAGCCACTTCACTCGGCTGGCCGAGTGAGCGAAACTTTCTAGAATTCTTTGATATTTCTACACTCAGCCGGTCCACTCAGTTGTCACTCCACTCAGCTGACCGAGTAGAATTTCTCTTTTCTTCATCTTTTCAGTTTTTCGCTCATTCTCCCATTTTCGTCTCTTCTCTTATTTCACCGGTTTGATCCATTAGTTTGTTTTCTCCTACAATTTTCTACAAAACATATGGAAATTGTGCACTCGCGTACACTTATCGAATATTGCAAAATCAAGGTAAAAGTAGTAGAAACAGGCAAAATTTACGCACAAATATTCGAGTAAAATATGATTTCTACCCTAGATAAACTCGATTTGTCAAACCCCTCAAACTTAAATTGTTGCTCGTCCTCGAGCAACAAAGAAAGAATAATATCATGTTCGAGGGCATGAGAGCAAGATAAATAGTTGAAAACTAGTGTGAGAAGAAGATCATTACAATCATCAAGAAATGCATTTAGAATTTTTGTTCTCTAAAAAACATTCAACCAACCTTATTGCCAATTAGAGTAGAGTGAAAACAAAAATTATGACTCTCTCGAATGAATATGTATATTCCTCACTCAATTGTGTATAGGTAATATTTTCACTCAATCCTTGGCACAAAACATGATTTACCATAAGCTTGTTTATCATCTATTTAGTTATTACAAAATGCACAAGCACGCAAAAGATCATATAGGTCTTTATTTTGGATGTAATGGGGCTATTTGGTTCAAAGATGGGATAATTTTTAGGCTAGTGGCTTGTCTTGAACTAGCAAGTGTTAACACAACTTAACACTATAACTAACCTAAAAGTTTACAACTCTCTTCGAAATAGAGCTACAAAACTCTTTTCACCTCATCATCCAAAAGCCTCACATGTCCTCCAAATCTCCAAATTTTATTCGTGCAATTGAGATCGCATAATTTGAAGAGGAACACGTATATCACAACAACTCTTTTTTTTTTTTTAGTTTCTTGATATTTGTTCAATGTGATCAATTGCATTCATCTTGTTTTCATATTTTCAATTCTAATATTTTCCACCAATTCTCCCTATTTTCATAATCATTCTTCAAACACACTACCCTTTTTTTGTTCACGTACTAGTCCAAGTTTTTGGAAAAAAGGTAATGAGTTGACGAAATGCTTAAATTATTGAGCTCAAACTAATAACAATAATTACGGCTTACAAGGCTCAAAAGGGCTTCCAAGGGAAAATTTTAAATAGTAGATAATTTTGGAATTTGTCTTATCAACAAAGATGGCCTATAATCATTTGTTATACTCTTGTACAGTTACAACAATCCAAGAGATTCAAAACAAGTTCTAGATATCAAAAATTTGTCCAAAGTACACACAACAAAGAATACCTAGACTTCAAAAGTAGAAGTCACAGTAAGGCTCAAACTCGCGGTTAAAATAGTCATAACCAAGTTTCATACTACTCAAAATCAACAATAAGCAGCTAAACTCAAACAATTCATCCATATTTTCCACAAACACACGCTTCTTTCAAATCAAAACAATTTCTTCCTAACAAATATTCCATTTCTCATACTCCTAGTTCATGCACTTTTCTTATTCAACATTCTACACTATCCTAATCTAAAAAAAAAAAAAAAAAACAATGTGAAGTTTTTCACATCCTTTAATCCACACAAATCAACATAATATTGAAAAGGGATAGGGACGTGCTCACATATGCCTCACTGAGGTAGTTGGTACGCTGTGTTGGATGGGTTGAATGGTTGATAAACTGGGTATCCATGCTCCTCAAAATGGCCTTGTTGTACATGCCACTTGTATTGTTGTCTTTGCATGTCAAGTGCAATTTGAGAATTATATGTTTGACGATGCATATACTCTTCAAGGTTGATGACACGTGTATCCAAGGCGTTTCTCCAATTTGTCTAATCATTCCACCCCCCTTGAAATTTAGGTGAATTGTGTGGTTGCTGTGAAGTTTCGGCTTCAGATTGGGTAAACTCTTTCCTTGTTCTTCCTTGAGCGTATATGAGCAGTTGTGCTTCCCCCATCATTTCATCCTCATGTTATTCTTCAGTGTCAACCTCCATAGGCTCTCTTGAGGTATCCGTACTTCTTCTCCTCACTTTTCTTCTTTCCTCTTCATTCTTTAGTTCGGTTTCACTCTCCTCAATGGTTTTCATGTGGATCGAGCCATTCTGTAGAATATTTGGGACGTTCCTCCTGGCAACATTTGTGAGGCGAGAATTGGGCAGTGCCAACCACCTTTTATCCCATAAAATCAAATACAACTTTCTTATGCCGGGATGTAACTAGCACTTCTTCATGTTGCATAGCAGTTCGAGGTTTAGGGTGATCTTATCTGGTGTTTCTTCCAACCCTTCCAAGTTCACCCTGAAGTGTCGAGCAATCGGAGTGATCAACCCTTCAATATGATTGGCCACTTGATGTTTTGTTCGCAGAAATTGCATTAAAAACATTAGCGCTACATTAAACTTCTTTCATTTCATCAAGAATCATAGGATGAATAGTTCATCCAAGTTGACCACCCCAGGCTCAGGTTTATCCAAAATTATACTAGAGATGAACCTCTGGAAATATCGGATGAGCGGGCTTCTAATACTCGATGCTTTCGATCTACTAGGGTTGTATACAGATGGCTTATCTGAAAAAGTCTCCATTATTTTTTTGCAAAAAGTTATTTCGTTGAACTCGGGGAAATTGATCTTGGCATCGAGAGATTAGAGTATTTCTTCTTTGGAAATCCATAAATCTCATTGATGTCTTCAGTTGAAAGATATTGGTACTCGTTTCCCAAAAAAAAAAGTTTTGGATACCCGCTCCGTATCATCGTATCCTACATCAAATATGGAGAAGAATTCCAAGACCAATGGTTCATACGTCTTCTCTTTGAAGCCTAAAAATTTAGTTCACCCTATATTCTTGCACAATTTTTTAAGATCCTCATAGATGCCCATCTCTTTCATACATTCTACGTCAGCAAAACGAGTAGCTCGTCTCTTCTTCCTGTGGACTTCAAACCATCTTTCACTTTGATTCTCCCAATTTTGAAATTCTATCACGTATGCATCCAACATGGTTGCTAGTATTTTTTCGTACTCTTCTTGTTGTTATTCGATGGAGTGTTGACCCCAATCAAAGTCAGTATTAACTACCTCCATTAGATGGATTTGAGTTCTGACTCTTTTTTGCTCTTCAAATCTACGTCTATCTTGCACTTCTCTTTCCAACTCAGCAACGGTTACACCTTGACTTCCCCACGGATATAGATACAATGTCTTAATGGTACCTAGATGACATGATGTTAGTACTCTATTCATATCAGTAAGTTCAAACCTCATGACTTTACTCTTCAATTTGTTTTTCATTCTTTTATATCATTGCAACCAATTTTTCAATTCCAAGCTAAAATTCAAAACCACAACTCATTTCACCTATTCTCATTTTCCTACTTTCATCTACGAATTTCATTTCTCAAGTAATTTCATCATTCAACATT
Source organism: Caryopteris x clandonensis (assembly GCA_028749325.2). Taxonomy (NCBI): domain Eukaryota; kingdom Viridiplantae; phylum Streptophyta; class Magnoliopsida; order Lamiales; family Lamiaceae; genus Caryopteris; species Caryopteris x clandonensis. The sequence goes on along the minus strand of JAPYKT020000034.1, from coordinate 2,429,592 downwards.
GAGATTCAAGGGACATTAACAACATTTTATCATTGTTCTAGACAAAAGCATGCCAAATTTCCAATTTAAATGATGCACACCAAGTGTTCGATAAAAGACTTCAATGAAAATTTGCAAGAAAACATAACATATCTCATGCAATAATACTCCCAATTAGTCCCAAATTAACATATTTAATCAACAAGAGAAATGGTAAATCAAAACATACTTTAGTAGAGAAAAAATAAAAAAATTGGTGTTCTTGCTTCAATCTTCAAATCTTCACAACTTTTGCGAAAAATTGGAAAGATTTGTTGTTCACTATGATTTCTTGGATGATTTGAATGAAAAATTTTGTTGTATGATGTTGCTCTTCCAATTATTATGGAAAAGGGAAGAGAAATTGAAGAGAGTAGAGTTTTTGGAATGCGAAGAATGAGAGAAAATCGGGAGGAAAATGTTTAAAAACAAACATAGAGCCTCACTCAATCGTGCCACTCAGTCTGGCAGATCACTCGGGTGGCCGAGTGAGGGATCTTACATGGGCATGTGAGATTTTTCTCACTCGGTCAACCACTTTACCGCCCAATATGCCTTATGCTCAAGTTCTACAGAAAAGTGACAAGATTTTCCAAACACAATTTGATATGGTGAGGTGCCTAAAGGTGACTTATAGGCCGTCCTATATGCCCAAAGAGCATCATCTAATTTATTTGCCCAATCCTTCCTGTTACTACCCACTCTTTTCTCCAAAATTTGTTGATTTCCTTATTTGCAAGCTCAATTTGGTCATTTGCTTGGGGGTGATAAAAGGTGATGTAACCATGTGCTTGACACCATAAGATTCTAACATTTTATTAAGCCACTTATTACAAAAGTGTGATCCCCCGTCACTAATTAAAGCTCTAGGTGTCCCGAAGCATGTAAAGATTTTCTTCAAAAAGTTTAGGACTACCCTAGAATCATTAGGGGATGTGGGGATTGCTTCTACCCATCTTAAAACATAGTCAATGGCTAACAAAATATATTCAAATCTATGTGATGATGGGAAGGGTCCTATGAAATCTATACCCTACACATCAAACAACTCCACTTCAAATGTTTGTCAATGGCATCTCATGTCATTTAGAAATGTTTCCTAACCATTGACATCTATCACATGCTTTAACAAATTCATGACAATTTCTGAAAATTGAAGACCAATAGAAACCACAAGCTAGGACCTTATGTGCCATTCTATTAGCTCCAAAGTGTCCACCACTTGGAAAAGAATGACATTGAAACATGATTGGTACCATTCTTCCTCCGGTACGTACCTTCTGATTATAGAGTCAGTACACCTACTAAAAACGATGGGTTCGTCCCAAAAATAGAATTTCACCTTGTGGGCAAACTTCTTCTTGTGGTGAGGACTATAATCAGGAGGTAGTACTCCAGAGATTAAGAAGCTTACCATATCGACATACCAAGATACTTTTGAAGAAATGAGGAGTACCTTTTCATCGAGGAAGGTAGCATTTATAGGGTCAGGATTTCTTTCCTCGTTTTCATTGTTCTCCAGCCTAGAAAGATGGTGAACTACCACATTCTCGCATCCCTTGCGATCCCTAACTTTGATATCGAACTCTTGAAGAAGGAGGATCCAACGTATTAGCCTCGATTTAACATCCTTCTTTGTAAACAAGAATCGAATTGCCGCGTGGTCCGTGGACACTATAGTTTTTGTTCCAACCAGAAATGCCCGAAATTTTTCAAATGCATATACCACTGCAAGAAGCTCCTTCTCGGTTGTGGTGTAATTTTTCTATGTTGCATCCAATAACTTGATAGCATACGATATCACTCTAAAGAGCTTGTCTCTTTTCTGACGTAAAGCGAAGCCAACAGCATAGTCACTTGCATCACACATAAGCTCAAATGGTTTCTCCCAATTCGGTGTGACCAGGATAGGAGCACTAACCAATACTTTTTTCAAATTTTCAAATGCCTACAAACACGAAGAATCAAAATTAAACTCTGCGTCTTTCATGAGTAAATTACACATGGGCTTAGCAATTTTAGAAAAGTCCATAATGAGTCGCCGGTCCCAAAAAACTTCTAACTCCCTTTTCATTTTTTGGAGGTGGGAGTCTCTCAATTGCCACCATCTTAGCTCGATCTACTTCAATCCCTGTGGAAGATTCTCGATGTCCAAGTACAGTCCCATCTTTCACCATAAAATGACATTCTCCCAATTTAGCACTAAATTTGTTTCTTCGCACCTTTTTAAAACAAGAGGCAGGCTATGAAAGCAATGATCAAAGGTATTTCCAAGAGAAATCATCCATGAATACTTCCATAATTACCTCTACCATGTCATGAAAGATTGCCATCATACAACGTTGGAAAGTTGCAGGGGCATTACAAAGACCGGAAGGTGATTTCCTAAAAGCAAATGTACCATATGGGCAAGTAAAGATGGATTTTTCTTGGTTTTCGGGAGCAATCATGATTTGATTGTACTCGAAATACTCATCCAAAAGGCAATAGAAGTTATAACCACCCAACCTATCAAGAACTTGATCTAGAAAAGGTAATAGAAAATGATCTTTTCTAGTGACGACGTTTAACTTTCTATAGTCAATGCAAACTATCATATATAATCTTATGGTTTATCATGAAATACTTGATCACTTTAATAAAAAGATAGTCACTTCGTCTATATCTATATATATATATATATATTAGACACACGCACATTTCAAAAAAAATCTAAAAATGAGTCGGGCTTCAAAAGTTAATGTTAGATTTTATTAGTTATAATTAAAAAAAACTATTTCATAAATAAATTATATATAATTTAATCACATCAACAAATAAAAAATAATTGTACAAGTGTGAATTTATTTTTTTAGGAGGTCCTACGTTCATCTAATTGACCAAAAGGGATGGAAATCAAATCATTTTCTGGGCTATTTTTTTAATTAATTATTTACTTAATTTATTTTTTTATTTTTATTTTTTTCTTAACAAAGGTCTATTGAAATTTGTTAATTTTGGAAGAAACACGTGATTTTGAACTTGTATTTAGGTTAAGGGAGTTGAATATTGAAAGCGATGGTGTGATGAGATAATAATGACTGAAATAAAGCATTTCCAATACTATGTTAGTAAAAACTATGTTTGAAGATTAATTGTAAAGGATATCCATTATGTGAAAACAATCAAATGAATCTTATCATTGATTTAATAATTGAACATTCTTTTAGTCGAGACCTGTTGGGTTGTAATTAAATTAATTTTTTGAAGAAGAAGACAGTGAGAATATTAGTTATTCAACAATTACATGTATTAAATTAATACATTAATATAAATACTTTGTTGGGAAGATATTTTCAGATTAATAGTTAAGAACGCTAACATGTGCATCAAAATGGATTAAGCTGGCAGAATGAATGAGAAGAGGCTTACTTATGATAGGATTAACTACAACTATATTTTTTTCAACTTAACCTCGTTATCATATCTTCTTGAAAATATATTTAATGTTAAACTATTTTTTATTCAAATATGTTCTTACACTTTTCAAATAGAACAAATAAGTCCCCAAACTTCTAAATATGAAATAAATATATAAAATAACTAAATAAATCTATTAACATATTTAATAAAAAAAATTACATTTTAAAGAAATCAAGAACTTAGCAAATAACTATGTATTTTATTATTTTTATTTCTAAATATAAGAATCTATTTGACCGATCAAAAAAATAATAAAAACATGAAAGTATTCAAATAAAGTAATAAACAAAAAAATTTAAATACATATAAAAGTACATAACGAATCCCCAAGTTGAACCACTTCTTTATATTTTAAATAATCAAATAATTTTTATATTATTTGGCTTAATTCTAGGTTCATTTAAATATTTTTTGAATTTGATTTATTAATTTTTAAAATTAATAAAAGAGTGCTATTTATTTTTGAATTTGATATAAAAGAGTGCTATTTATTTTGTATTTAGAACAGCAAAAACTTATTCAGAAAATTTTAAAAATTCAGTAACATATCTGGACACGAAACCTTATAAAAAAAATAAAAAATAAAAAAGGATCTATTTTAAGCTTCAAATTTAGTTTGGGGGCAATTTACACATTCTCCCTTACCTCTTTCATAGTGAGTTAAAGATGTGATAAAACCTTGAAGAAACCTTGTAAGAAAGAGAAACATACTATAACAGTGAGATGATGAAGTAAACAATGAATATTTCTTGTAATTAGTAATGGTCTGAGGCACATAGACGTGACACGCATGTAGATCGTCCATTGCAACTAAACCAAATCACCACCATCACATACTTTCATCGCAGACCATAACTATGTTGCAACTCTAGCAGGGTCAACAGTTGATGGTGGTTCTGCTATAAACTGGCCTGCTTCCATCAAAACTCCTATACACATTCTTGAGGAATGGTCGGTGAAGAAGAAGATTTCGATGTTTGAAGTGTTCAAGAAGGATTTCACAACCAAACATTAAGAATGGTGTGAAAATCTTGGATTGAGAGTCAAGTGTGGCAAGAAATTCCACAGACCAACTGTTGTGGTTCATGTGCATATGGCTGCAGATTTGGGGAGAAAAGGGGAACTAATTTGACTTGGCACGTAGATGCAGTTAACAATGGTGCAGTGATCTTAACAGGATGTAAAGCAAGAAATTTGTGGAGGTCAAGGACAAGAATGGCCAGTACAAAAAAGAAGCTGCAAATTGAGGCAGGCATCCATTGCCTCTTCCACACCACCATTATTGGTTTCTAGGGGGCTGAAGAACAAACATGCACCTCAACCCAGTGTTGTTTGCCTGGGGATACTTCCCAGAACACATATCCGAATTGAAAGGCAGTAACTGGTGAACCTAATTTCAGGACAATCATAGGAACAGCTGGATTTGGACCTGCATCTTTCTCCGTCTTCTTACCATGAGTAGCCGGACAAGACATGAAGATTTGCATGGTGAAATACTCAAGAACAGCAATGCTGCTGTTCTCATTGATGTAGGGTCAGGAGAGGTTAGAGAAGAAGGGAAGATAGCTAAAAATTTGCATAGAGTAGACAAAGAGAATCTCAAAGCAGGGCTAAGACAGACCTTGAGGATCTTGAGAGCAGCAGGAGCAGCTGAGTAGACACTTTCCAGAGCAATTGGCAGAAGATTGATTGTCAGGGGATTGGAGAGGCAGATAAAGAGAAGTGTCTGAAGGAGGTGATGTGGCGGGGGGCCCGCTTCTGAAAGAAGTATTGAAATACGTATGCATCAGCTCATCAGATGAGCAGTTGCAGGATGGGGGCTGATGAGAGAGAAGGTGGGGCTGATGGGAATGGGGAGAGCTGGGAGCTAAGGACCTCTTTGTGTGTGATGGAAGTGTGTTGTCCACTGCTCTTGGCATTAGTCCCGTGATTACTATTGAATCAACTGCTTACTTCATCTCCAAGAGAATTGCAGAATCTTGCGAGAACCGAATCATACAGAGTGGAATAATCCTGTCCACCTATGTTTTTACTCCTAGCTTGCTACCAAACTATAAGTCTGAGTATCCTCTCTGACTATTTTGTAGCATTATGCTATCCATACAAGTTCTTTTCACTAAAAAGCCATAAGCCAGCATTTATTATTGGACGTATTTATTATTGGAAGGTGGAGAAAACCATGTATACAAAGCTTTAGGAACGTAAGCATCATATGCTGCTTAACATATGAAAACTCACAATATTATAAAGCACAAAAAAATTATGACTAGCTAATATGAAATCAAGATGGATTAGAACATTCTCCAAAGACCAATGGAGGTTTTCCACCGAAAGGTAAAATATGGCTTCTGAGGAGATAAAGAATCAGTATGTGTACGATTTTACTCAGAAAAACGGGTGTAAGAAAAAGGGAGCTCATGCAATTCAGACCACACTAGAAAAGATGTTCTCAGCCTGCCAAGGCTTTAACAGCTTTCTCAGCTGCATCATCCAAATCTTCAGCAGTAATCAAAGCCATACCACTTTCCTGTAGACAACAAATGTTCGTGACAGTTATATCATATTCTATAACCATCCAAGTTTCCTATGCGGGAAATCTGATTTCAAAATTACCTTCAGAATTCTCTTTCCTTGATCAACATTGGTGCCTTCAAGACGAACAATAACTGGTACTTTGAGTTGAACCTAGAAACGTAAACCAACAAAGTTTAGAATTGTGCATCGAGAGGAATGGGAAGGTCCATCTGACTCAAGTCCTTCTAGTTAACTTTTAGCAAGAAGACGCACATTTATCACAGAGCAAATAGTACAAATGGAAGTGAAAGAATCGTTGAATTTAAAGACTTGAGCAATTGCTGGGCTGACGAGAGAACAGAGTGATAATTCATAGATTTGCAGTCCAGATAACTTAAATGAAAATCCAGTATTTTACCTGTTTGGCAGCATTCACAATTCCACTGGCTATGACATCACATTTCATGATTCCTCCAAAAATGTTCACAAGAATAGCCTTCACTTTCTCATCTGATGTCAAAATTTTAAATGCTTCCACAACCTGTTCAATAAATTCAACCGAAGTGGTCAAATTTTCACCACTCAATATATGTCGACTCATATACCTTAATTTTAAAGAGAACAAATCTACAGCTTCTGAAATTTATATAGAAATATCCTAAGTACCTGGCCTTCAGAAGCATTTCCCCCAACATCAAGAAAATTGGCAGGAGTTCCTCCATGCAACTTAATAATATCCATGGTAGCCATGGCCAAACCAGCGCCATTCACCATGCAACCAATTTCCCCATCTAAACCAATGTAATTCAAGTCAGCTTTTGCTGCAGCAACCTGAAATATTTTTGAAAAAATGCTACATAATGAATAAAGGTTCTTTGAAAATGACATGTATGAGGAACCATTACAGAGAAAGATAGGAGCAAGTACCTCACGAGGATCCTCTTGAGTTGGATCTCGAAGCTTAAATATCTCTTTCTGACGGAAAGCAGCATTATCATCAAAGTTGAGTTTAGCATCAGCAGCAACTAACTGGTTATCAGAAGTCTCAGCAATAGGATTGATCTGTTAAAGAAATTGTACTTTAAATTCAGCTAAAAACAGCTAGTTTATGCAGCAGCTTGAGAACAATTTAAACCTAGAGACAAGATATGCATTTCCATAACAATTAAATAAATAAATTCTGCGAGAATCAAATCATATTGGTCACCTCCAACAATGTGCAATCGCATTTGCAGAAAAGTTCATACAATTTCTTCACTTGTTCAATTGAAGCATTTCTATCAGCCACCTTGGGAGACAAACCGTCAACTACCTTGGCAGCATCCTCATCAGTAATTCCTGTGAAAACATCAATAGGTACCTACCCAGAAAGATCCCAAATATCAAATCAGTAAAAGGAATCACATACTGAAAGTGCAAGTCCGCAACAAGCTGGATCTAAGAAATATGGATGAAAGGCTAACCTTTACAATCAGTTCAGGGTGTTTTTCTGCAAGATCTTCAATACTTGTTCCTCCCTTTTTACAGGAAATAATAAGCTGCAAGATACAGAAGCAAAAAAAAACATGTTAACATACAGACAGTTATAATAAGAATGTCAAAAGCATTAATCGGGGAAGGGAATAAATACATTCAGCATACCACCAAACTACAGCCTGGTGGTTGACAGTTATTCTCCCAGTATACAACCACCAATTGTCTGATTCCAGATGACTACTTAAATAAAAATATCTAGTCTACCATCTGGTTTTTAGCTGATAATTAGCATGTTTCCAGATTTTTGGCAACATTCAGAACAAGGATTGTGGATTCTGATTCATAAATATCTGTTTACCATACCTCTGAAAGATTTAAAAATGGCAAACACCTAACTGACAACTAATGGAATAAACAGAGGAGAAGAAAACTGAAGTTGTTACAATTTCTTACAAAAAAAATCGATTAACTTTGATAAACAGTGAAAATTCAACAAAACAATAGTGACCTAAAGCCCATAGTCTTTAGTAACTTACAGGACCAGCAGATTTCCGGTCAAGAGTAATGGCAAAGTACATTTCATTGACAAGGGACAATTTCTCAGCCAAATACACCTGCAAAAAAGATATCACTCTTGCTAATCACAAAATCTTCCTATCAACACAAATAACAAAGGACTGAAAGGTACCCTGCAGAATAAGCAGCAAACGTTTATGATAGATGATAAGTAAGGATATCACCTCATCTTAAGATAAATTATTTCAAAATAATTACTGAAAATTGAGTATTGTATATATGGGGCAAAAATATGAATCGACTAGTCAAGAATTGTGATGAAAAAAGCAAAGTTAAAATAACAGGAGAAGAATATAAGTTAGTTTGTGCAGTTCAATTATCACGATATACAATTGAAGAAGCCATGCTGAGACGACACTGATAAAAATCTGCAAATATCAAAATATGAGGTATAGCAACAGTCCACTCAAATCCTGTGATATACCACTAAGATTGATAGTTGGACAAGAACAATGAATTTGGTTCCTTAAAGGGAGCGCAGTAACCAAGTACTTGGCCTCAGGAACTACATTTTACTTGTAATACAAATAACTATTACATGACTCACATTTATGCAGAATGCAGAAACATGCATCTGTGCAATAAAGAAAGAATTAATTCCAAGGTGCTTAGATTATGAAGCTCACAATAATTCCATTAGTTTATAATTTGAGGGTTGAGCTATGTTGATCGAACTCGGGTATCTGTAACCCACATGGGTACATATCCATCAGTCCAGCTTACTTTTAAAAATTTAGGATTCGTTGGTATGGCTAAAACATATCCAAAATCAGGATACGGGTATTGAGATGCATATATTTATACACATAAAAAAATATAAGTATTTCATATATAATAATTCAAATTAAAGGAGTAGCTAAAAAAGGACACATTTCTAGTAAATTAGGGTTAATTAGCCAATGAGCTTTTAGTATTTTAAAGGTCAATCTAATTTCAGTTATAAATGAGGGTTTAAGTTATATTTGGTATGGCTGCGCCGTCAGTCTTTATCTATCAGCCTTCTCACCCATCTTCTCCCACAAACATTCTCCTTTTCTTCTTTAGCCATGTCACCTTTTGCCAATGGAGGATCTGGCATGTGTCCCACACACGCACCGGTGTCGTATCCAAAAGATGCAGGTGCTCCTCCATTTTTGCAGAATCCAATCAGCAGAGGTATTTAAACTGTAACACTAATGACGACACATATCTTTTACACAGCCATATAGGTTCAATACAAGAAAGTGTTCAAAGAAAAGCCAACAGTACATTATATTCAAGCAAGTTTTCCAGTCAACATTGCAAGATTATTCACAACTAACTATTCCCTGTGTTCTTAATGAATACTAAAAAGAGCATTTATGACCAAGTAATGTAAAATCCCTTTTAAACTAAGAGATGAACGGAGGTAGAAATCAATAATGCTTCACAAGAAATATAAGCAACACATGGGAAAACTAAAGGTGACAAACAAAGTGAATGTAGAATCACAGCTCAACAAGAATAAATATTTCTGAGATAATACTACACACACACAGATACTAATATAAATATATAAATACATACATATATATATATACATATATTCATATTTTTTCATGATCATAGTTTCAATGTCAAACCTTGCTGACAACTTTTCCTTCAGGTCCAGTTTGCTTAGTAACAAGTATCTGACCAAGCATTTTCCCTGAATAACATAAACATAACTTTAGAAACAAAAGTGGTTTGAATTGATACAATTTGTGCAAGTAAGATATAATAATTTATCAAACTCACTTCTTGAAAACAAAAATATATCCCCCAATTTCCTTTATAATGGTGTTATCTCACTAAGAACTTGGGGTTACGTGAAGACAGGGGGTTATTTGTGCTTCAATGCATCACTAGCTGCTAATAACTTTAAATGATGTCCTTTGTCCCTAACACAATTTATTGCAGTAGAGGTAAGAAAGAAGTAAACAAAGGTCATGTATGGTGAAACTGCACGAGTTTTGTGATCAGCAACTAAAACTACTAGCATTGATGGTGTGGTTATTTTCATCTACAAACTTCATAACTGAGTGACTTACTAAGACAAAGCATTACTAGGAGAGCAACTTAGAAGAAGCTCAATCATGCCAAGCAGATCCAAACAGCTCAATCATGCCAAGCAGTTGCAAACACATTTAGAATTCTATAACTGCATCTATGATTTCCTTATGAACAGCTAAAGGTTGTCTACCATACCAGAAATATCCTCAACCTGCTCAGCCTTCACGATATGGACTCCACCCTGGAGACCATTCTTAAATGTACCCAGTCCTCGGCCACCCGCGAGAATTTGAGACTTCACCACCACCTACAACACCAATACATGCCTCTAAAAATCAATTAATTTTGGAAGTTGGATACCCAAAGGAAAAAAGCCCAAGAAATATTCCATGGCACTACCTCGCTCTGGTTGGGAAATACTTCCCGTAATGCCTTTCTGACTTCCTCAACTGAACCGACTGCCACACCTTTTGGGACGTTGATTCCATGTTTGCTCATCAATTCAGCTCCCTGGCATCAGTTATTTAACAGTATAGGAACGTCAACAATATGCACAAGAATTCAAGGTTGACCTAAATAGGGTTGAGGGCTTGTTCATTTCTGCTAATAAATTTACATATCACTAACTGCTCTCTAGCAGTAGCATTCCTAAACCTAAGGAAACTAAAGCAATTCTAATCAAAGCTTTCACTAACACATGATGCATAAGAATACAAATGGTAAAATAAAATAGTGAAGTAGATCGTGCTTAAAACTTAAAATAGCGGTGAGTGTAGATTGACGTATCTGTACAACAAACAACGCGTGTATGTATGTGCGTGTGCGAGTGTGTGTGAAAGAGAGGGGGAGTTGATACCTGGTACTCGTGTATGTTGAGGCGGCGCAGCTGTTGCTGCTGCCATTTTCCGGCGACAGAAAGAGATCGACCAGCGAGTTTTCTCAGCAATCCGCTGACCATTTCTTCCTATACTCTATTTCCTTCCTTCGAGATAATTTTGAGCAAGATCGTACTAGAAAACAGAGAAAATGAAACAATATGTGCAGCGGAACCTTACAAGAGAACGATAAAGGTGAAAACGGTAGACTTACCTTCGCCGGAGAAAAGAGAATCGACCCAAAATTCGCTAAATTAACTTCGATCCCTACTATTCTCCACTTTTGTAAGTCTTGGTTCCTAATTGGAGCAAGATCTAAATTAAATTAACCAGGGTCGGAAAAAGAATAATAAAACAAAATATATAAAACGACATTACTGTTTAGGGTATATTTGGGCTGGGCCGGGCCATTCGGATGGAAGATGGCCCATTTAAAAGTATATTTGGTCAGCCCATAATTGTCCATTAACATCCAAATCCCAGCCCAACAATTGATGGGTACTCTCTCTCTCTCTCACTCTCTCTTCTTGCCAGCTCATCGCTCTTTTGACTGCCATCCAATCACATCATACCTACCATCCCCTCAAAGGAGATTTGAATAAAACAGTAAGCCTGTTTTTGTAGTTTGGCAGGCGAGAGCTCATTTATTTATTCAATTTGTTTAATTTAAATGGACTTCACGATTTTTTAAATTTATTACTTTAAATAATTTTCCCATTTTTTGATGTGTATTACTTCCAATATTGTTTTTTACTTTAAATATGATTTACGATCAAACAAAGGAACATCTATTATTTTAATATAGTTTATAAAAAATCAATTATTTTATCACTTCATAAAATATGACGGAAAAAAGAAGTAAAATTTTTCTGTTTTAAATAAAATTTGTGAAAATTTTTAATTTGTAAAATTTTGAATGATTTTACGAAAAAAAAAAAGGAACAAATAATGTAAAACAATAATATTACAAAAAAAAAAAAAACATAACATCTCACAATATGCTATACAACAATCATCAATCATCAATCATTAATTTAATAAATCTCAACAAAGTTTCAATCATTATATTTCCTCACATCTCTTTTTATATCTCTTTTTATATGAATAAAAATATATTTATACTAATATTATTGATTTGACGTATATAGTTCTTATTCTATGCTACTATATTTCATTATAGATATAATTTATTAGTATTTTATTTGAATAGAATGTTAAACCGCAGGTGTATGGCATAGTATGTAGTAGCCTACTTTTATCTAGAAGATTGTAAATTGAGTTTCATGTTTTATAACTAATTAACTAATAATAAGCAAAATAAACTCAATAAGTTAGAACTGTTAGTTAAGCAAGACAAAGTCCAAAGGGACAAAAAAAAAATTAAAAGATAGGTTATGGTTTCATCTAACTTGAAGAAAGAATTAAATCAATTATACAAGCATTTATTTATTTGTAGGGGTAATCACTAATTTAGATAATCACTCTCTCTAACTAGTTAATCAATAAATAATTAACTCTCACAAAAAATAAGAATAATGCTACAAATAATAAATGAATAAAGAAAACTCAATATCGAGTCGAGTGGAGCCACTCTGCTGACAAAGTGGGCCAAAACTTTGTATTTTTGGTCCAAACCACACAGCAACTCAGACATCCCATGACTTCAACTTCAAAGTGAATTTTGAAGGTTTTTTATTACGAATTTGGCTTTGCATATTTGTTTGTGTGCTAGTTATACCATGTTTGTTACCTTTCCAATTCCATTTGTTTAACCTTCATTGAATAAGTATAACCCAACATATCACTAAAATACTAGAGATATGTTATGTACGATTAATGTGAGATTTTCTAATTTAATTAGATTTTTGTTTGTGAGGGATGGATAGATGAAATAGTTTTCAAAAAAAATGTAAATATACTATAGAGATTTTCAATCACCTACGAATCACGTAATTTAAGTACCTTCTATTGCTTCTACCATAATTGTGCATTAGAGCATGACCACTTGGCCTGAGTTACGATTCATTTACTCTTTTCTCCTCATTTCATTTAATCTCGTCTTATTGATATTCCAAACTTATTTCTTTTATTTTATGCCTTAAATATATAAATTGCACCCGAAATTGCACCTTCCAAGATCAAAGTATCAAGAGCAATTCGATATCAAAATGTGTCTAATTCATGATTAAAGGACATAGATAAGCCTCATGTGATTGGTGGCCTAGCTACTTTCAATATATTTTTTGCTTACCAATGTGTTGACAAAACTCAATGTGGATAGTGATTCTTAACTTGCAATCTCTCAAGGTAATTCTTCTCTACGTCTTATGATTCTCATAAACAAATTGTGTTGAATCAAGTATTATGTGTTCTTAGTATTAATAAGAATCTTTCTACTATTTTCAAAATTACAAAAGACAATAAGGTCTCTATTGATGTCATTCATATTCTTGTTTTGTCAAGGACTTCAATACTCAACAAAGTCAATTGAGGGGTGCCTTTAAAGAAGGATTGTACTACTTTAAACAATTGCCTAATTCTAACTCAACATTTTATTCATCAGTTACCTCTTTAAACCCTTACGTTCATTTTATGTTTTCTGTGTATACTTGTTCTAATAATGACATCAATTTATGGCATCAAAAGTTGAAGCATGCATGTTCTACTACATTGACAAATGTACTGAAACAAATGAATTTCCGATATCTTTTAAACATGTGTAGCTTTATGCAGCTTGTAAGATGTGAATTTCCCGCAAGACATTCATGTTCTAGTACCTCGTCAAATGTACTGAAACATTGTATGCTTTCTTCTCCTATTGATTATGGAGTCGCTACTCCTTTTGAAATTTTGTATTATGATATATGGGGTTTATCTTTTGCATCATTTACATGTGTTTTACTTAATATAATTTTGTATAAGGCATGATGTTTCTTTTCTTCTTTTTTAATAACTTTTCTTTAGCAGCACCCCTAGATCTAGTTTGAGAAGTTTGCGTTGAGATAAGAAAATGACATCAACATGATGCCATATGACAGCAATGTCTAAGTAGATACTTCTCGTGTGCATGTGTGGGTGTGTATATATGTATATGCATGGATGTATAGCAACAAAATTAAGCTAGTTTTATATTTGGCTTAGCAAGTTTTTTGTACACATTTTTGTGTGTGAAAAGAAAGGAGATGGTAATATAATAGTTGAGTGCCAAGTTCTCATTATGAAGATAAAAAGGAAGGAATTTATTTGGAGGTGGTTGAACAACTCACTATAACTCAATAACTGTACAAAAAACAAATAAACAAACAAACAGAAATTAAAAGTGAACACCATAATTAATGATCAGGAGGATACTCATATGAGTTACTCTTCAAAACTATTACGAAATTTATTAATAATAAAAACTACATGGGTCTAACCTTGGATCAAATTTGTTTCTTTACTTTCTTTCATTCGAGGCACGATCGATTTGAATGCTATATATTAATAGAAGGATAAAAAAACTACATGGGTCTAACCTTGGATATTGTACCACTAGTTCCAGTTCAGAACCCCCATTTGCAGTTTCTGTTCTGAACCGCTAATTTCGATTACAGTTATGAACCTCCAATTTTGGTTTCGGTTCCAAATCTAATTTTCTTGTATGGTGTTGGAAATATTTTTGAAAAAAAAAAAAAAAAAAAAAAAAAAAAAAAAAGAGGAACTGAAATCGAAGAACTGGCAATTTTAAAATCAGAACATGAGAACCATGTCCATGTTTAGCTTAGGGGTTGTTTTTTTGCAAGAGTCACAAGATTCCTTTCTTTAGTCATACTTTCAAAGACACTACAACATATTTGATCTTATGTAACACATAATTGTAACATTTTTTACATAAATTATTTTATGTAGCAAATTTTGTAACATATTTATAATTTTAATATTTATGTAACATTTTTATAACATTTTATAATATGTAACACTTAAATGTAACACTTTTTATTCTCGAACAACTTTTAATTAGCACTTTTGTAACACTTATATGTAACACATTTAAATGGGAAACACTTATATGTAGCACATTTAAATGAGAAACGTTTTTATGTAACACTTTTTAGGTAACACTTTTTTATATGTAATGCTTTTGAATAAGTAATATTTTTTAGACAATACATTTTATGATTATTTACTTATTAATTAATGAAAAATAGTTCTTTTCGTGAGAAACTTATGATAAAAAGATTGTTAAATATCATAAATAATTTAAATTTAATATTAATAAAATAAATATTAAATATTAAATATTAAATATAATCTAAATTAAAAAGTATGTATATTAAAGATTATTTTAAAAATTACATGAATGATTATATTCCGGTACAAATAATTTATAATTAGTGTACACATATACATATATACATATATATATATACACATATTAAGAATTACTGAAAAAGTGGGTTGAATGAGATGGTTTGCTTCTTCATTTGAGATTTTCAATACTGGAAGGTCCGGAGGGAGTTCAGATCGAGTGTTACATATTGTCTATAATAACCTTTTTTGACTATTATGTAACATTTTTTCAATGTTAGGTCTATTATGTTGTAGTGTTATTTTTCTTTTATGGATCAGTTGCATATATTTATGTTTTTTTTTTCTACAAACCTATGAAGTAACATTTTATTTTGACTACAAAATTTTAACCCTCTGAACCCACTATTACGTGTTACTTGTATACCTATAATTGGTTTTTTGTTCTGAATAAACTTCTCTTATTATAAAATAGTATTATTTTCTTTCATGTGACACTTCCACGTTGATTTCAATCTATTAAATTTAGAAAAATATCTTCAGTAGTGCACTCAACCTTACCTCGTGAGTTGGGGGCACTACAAAACTACTTTCATATAGGAGAAAATATTTTATTTTATGTTATAGTTATTTTTTGTTTACTTTCTTTTCTCTAGATTGTATTATTATTTATTTGATCATTGTAGAACGTCAAAATATAAATAATCATACTGTTTACTTCACACGTCACCCATAAGTTTCCATGAGTTTCTCATTATTCTCTTACAAAGTGCTCTATGAATCTTTATTATCTCTATAAATCATGTAATAGTTACCTACGACCTACCAATATATTGTCAATCACAACTCATATTGTCTTATTCTATGTAGTTAAACTATAATCATCGTTGCCCATTAAAAAAATACAGAAATTAGACTCTTGATTAATTTTAGTCCTCTTGAGTGAGTTGTGTGATAATTTTTATTTTGAAAATTAAATGGTTTCACTGGAGGGTATCGAGAAATAGAATTTTCAAAGTTAGTTACTTTATAAGAAAATGTGACAACTTAAGTATGACTCTTAATTAGCTCAAGGAAATAAATATTTGCAAAGTATGCCTTTCATATTTTGGTGGTCTTGGTTCAAGTTAGCAATATGGCTTTTAAGGTACTGGTTGATATAGAATGACCTGAGTCTTTGTTTGTACGAGCTAGAGTGGAAATTCGTGATGCTATGTGTTGGAGTATGTCGAACGATATGATATATCGATGGCATGGGTTCGTATAAGTAGAACAATATTATTTATATTAGTACATACCAATAATATGTAGGTGGTTCAGGCAAGAAAAGGAAATGTGTCAAAGAAAAAAGACTATCTTGTTGTGGCTAAAGAAATTGTAAATTTCTTTATGTCCAAAAAATGAAAACACCTTTGTAAAAAGAGAAAGAAAAAAAATTGTAGTTGATGTTCAGAATTGAGGGGTAAAATATGAATCCTTGGTTGGTGTTCTGTAAGAGTAAAATGAAGAATCTTAGTAGTTTTCTTTATTATATTAAGTATGATGCTTGCAATAGACTAGACCTAGTTATAATCAATAATTGATTACATTTTCTTGCAAATCAACCAAACACTTTTAATATCGTAAACTATTAGTCAATAGCAACTTAGGTATAGTGCGAATTGAAAGTTATGCCAGACGTATATGGTCTAAATGACTGATCTCATAGCAGACATATATGATCCAGATGACTGCTCTCTCACCACCGACATCGAGGGTCAAAAACTTACACAAACTAATCTCACTTAGAGATGTAGGTGTAACACAAACTAATACTCATCTCAGGCATATCTGGCCTAGGTAACTAATCTCAAGCAATCTGTACGCGAACCTAATGGATCGAGCTCGATGATAGGAAGAACGCAACCTCAATTGTCAATGGCTGACTGAAGAAATGGAATCTTTTAACAAGACCCTACATGATTGACAAGTGTCGTATAAGCAGGCTAACATGAGCTCAAGCATGAGGTGTCTGTCAAGATTTAAACATGAGATGATACTCGAGATGTCAATGTGTTATAGAAAAATTCAACTTATTTGTGGGGAGATCAAAGTAGAACAAAGATCGAACTTTTACAGAGAAAGAATATAAGAACAAGCACAGAGAGAAACTGTAATAACAAGCTCGTCCTCAATTGTATATATACATGTGTATATATACTATTTAAGCTCTCGTGCGATGTACTGACATATAAATTGTGTAAATTTCTCTAATTTAATTTAGTTATATAATATTATGGAATTCAAATATTATATAATATTCATATGTATTTCTTTATTACTTTCTTTTATTTTCTAATCAAAGTATGTTCAATAGTTAGCCTCAAATATGTGCGGTGCAAATTATTACAATCATTAATATGATACGATAATTTTATTCACATCGTCCCGCCCCATCCCCACATATACATATATATTAATTTATTATATTTTAAAGCGTAAGTGAATATAATATTTTCAACACAACATAAATATGTATATTTACAGTAAGCATATAAAATTATTGTATAATAATTTTTATAATTGTGAAAATGCATTGTTTAAAAAAACTATTTATTTTTGTGGTCATAGTTAAACTTTTATGTTTGACCAAAAATTTTATATATATATTCACATAGCTTTGAAGAATTTTTAGTGGAATATCTGTAAAAGATTAGGATTTTTTTCAGAATTTCACTAACAAAATAAATTATTTCAACGAAACATGTATATGCTGAAACAATATATCAATGATAAAATAAATAAATCAATAAATATACATTAACATTACAATATAAAAAGAGCCAATATTTTCAAATAATTAGAAATTATAATCATATTCATCAATTTCATTCAACAGGCAAATTTCAATTCTTTTTAACAAAAAATAATAGTAAAGAACAAAAAAATCACCACCGTAGGATATTATTTTTTGTATTTACTCATGTCTTTGGATAGACAAATATCAAAAGATATACATAATCTTATAAGATTGATTTCTTGCTTCGATATTTAGAGAATTATTTGTTCAACATCTACTTAGTTATTTTAGTTAAATATAAAATAGAATTAATTACCTATATTTTTCATAAAAAATAGAGTTGTAACAAAAAATTTATAAGCTTTTAAAATTTTTAGTGAAAAATAAAATAATAATAAAAAATATAATCAAATAAATATATTTTGATAGATAATAATAATACAACATATTTTAGTATATCTTGAAATCAATAAGTGTAATTTCAACATTGAAAATTGTGGCTCTATTAATCAAATTATATTATTATATATTATGTACAGATAGAAATTGATATAGATATAAAGAAAAATAAATAACATAATTAGAAAGTAGTTTATATAGGAAAAATTAATGTTTTTTATGCGATACTTATCTTTTCATAAATACATACATATAGTGGTAGTTTATAGATTACTTAAAATTAATTATATCATTTATTCCACATAAGAAATAAAAACAACCAAACTTAGTAAGAAAGTTATGACGAAAAAATGTTATAAATTTTATTTATAGAGGTACTGATATATATATATATATATATTAGAATCAATAAAAAATAATAAATACATTTGTGTCACAAAAATATATAAAGATCATGATTCAAAGAAAATTAAATCTTTTAATATAGTAAGATTCGATAATGATCATATGCCCACCGGTGCCCATCAATTTATATGCCCACCACTTATGTGGCATGCCACATAAACAAAAAAGTCCACCATATTATATATATTTCTTTTCTTTTTTTATCTAACTTTCCTATTTTGATATGTTTTTTGTTATCAACCCCATCTTATTGATTAAAGAATAGGTTTTATTAATTTCTAAAAAATAAAACTAACCTACTTTTCGTTTAAAAAATAATTCCACATCAAAAAATTTTAATTTATCAAATTGAATTAACTTCAAGAAATGAAAAAGTTGATTTTTGGATAGATATCAAGTACATTTTGATACCAAACTATATAAGAATATTAATTTTAAACTATTTTTTAAGAGAAAACAAATGTTATTATAAAATTGTTGTGTGTTTTGAATTCTAAAATTTCAAAATATGGTGTTTGACATTGCAAAGCATGTGATTTATTTTATGTTAAAATTATATTGAAATAGTTTAACATATTTTGATGTGGAATGATGTTGAAACGTAGAGTAGGTCGATTGATTAATTCCGCATCTGAAGTTAAATAAGTTTTATTTCTTAAATTAATAAAACATATTTTTTAATTAATAAGATGGGGTTGAAAATGAAAAATAAAAAAATATGGGAGTTAGATGAAAAAATAAAAATATATAATATGGTGAATGATTTTCTTGATTTGGCATGCCATTAAGTAGTGGGCATATAAATTGGTACCCACTGGTGGGTATATAAATCGGGACCCACTAGTGGGCATATGATCATTACCTAGAAAGATTATAATTCTAAATAAAAGTTTGGTGAAATTTTTTATGGTAATCTTCACAATTTATTGTTTATGAAATATTTATCTATATCTATATAATAGCAGGATAATTGGAATATTTACATTGTCATTTTCCGCCTAAATCTCCTTTTTATTTTTAGAAAGTATACAATTCAATTAGATTTTTTCTTTATTTTTTATTTTTCACTCTAATTTTCAAATGTATATAACTTTTTCAGTGTAATTTCATTTTTTATAAAAGAATATATCAAATTAATTATGTTTTCATGATCTTCAATTTGATATCCATATTGCACACATATTAAATATAGTTAAGTGTGTTATATTTTAATATTTACTATAGTTTTATATTGTGAGATATTTTTAAAAGAGAGAATACACATGTTAATTATTTATGAAGACACGTGTCAAAAGAAGAGAAATATTCTCAGGGTTCTTTTATATTATAGCTAGTTGTTCGCGAGTGCGGTGCACAAGATAAAATATATTTTATTACATAAATAATATGTTATAAAATTATATTATTATTATTATTATTATTATTATTATTATATTATAATAACAAAAGATTATAAAATGTTTAAGTGATATGAAATTTTTTTGAAAACATATAACTATAACAAAGCAAGTGGTGATGGAACAAACAAAGTACATAAGAAATATAAAAAAAAAAATTAATAACTTTTGAGTGTGTGGTTGTAGTGTTTAACATATGCAGTAGACTATTTTTTTAAATGATAAAAAAAAATTGTATTTTCTAATTATATTTTGTATGGTTTGCTTTTCTATATATATATATATATATATATATATATATTTGCTCATAAAATCAAATATCAAATAACATTTCAATATGTAGTAGATATAAGAAACTAGAACTCTTAAATTTCACTCAGATCAATTTGAATTATAGTTTCATATGTCTAGTGTAGACATGGGCCCGGTTCCGGTTTGAAACCGAAACCGTCGGTTCGAACCGTCTGTCAACGGTTTGGTTTAACCGTTGACCTGGTTTTGATTCCAAACCGGAAGCGAAACCATCGAAGTAACGATTCAGTTTCGGTTCCAGTTCTGATTCATTTCCGATTCCGATTCAGTTCCAGATTGAATTTAAAAATTATAGCCGTTGGAGATCAACGGCTGAGATTAAATAGCCGTTGATCTTCAACGACTGAGATGGAATAATCGTTGGGAAGCACCGATTTCGAACCAGACCCGAGAACCAGCGGTTCCAACGGCTCTTTTGGAAGTTGTTAATTAAAAAAAATGAACCGTGGAATCGGAACCAAAATCGGGGGAACCGCCGGTTCCGGAACCGGAACCGAAACCGTATATATGACGGTTCGGTTTCGGTTCCGTCCTCCACGGTTCCAAAAATCGCCGGTTCTGGAACCGAAACCAGAACTGGGGAACCGTGCCCATGTCTAGTCTAGTGCATCATTCTTTCAAAAATTTTATCTAATAAATAATAAATTGCACGAAGACTATACAACCCACTATAATTTCTCAAAGTGGATATAAATATTTAAAATCAACTAAAAATATTAAAATAAAACAACAAATTATATACTTGAATGGTATAATAATTTAATTTTATAAAAATTATTTATTATTTTTTTACATTGTCTCAAATTCATAAATGAATTTAATCTATTTTTTATTCAAACCTAACACATATTTTAATTAAACTCGTAAAAATTTTATTTCAAATTTTAAGTATAATATTTTATCTTGACATATACAATATTGATATCAAATTAAAGATCGTAAAAGACAATTAATTCAATATATCACATTTCAAAAATAAATTTGTAACAAAAAAATTATTTGAATTTTAAAATTTTAATTAGAAAAAAACTACCTTTTTTCCTACGTGTAATTTTTCAAAGATAGTTTATAAATAAAAATGCAAAAATTTTGTAAAAGTGACATATGTTTTTTAGCATATTTTTAAGGTTTTTTTTATTTGTATTAAGTATTTTTTTTGGTGGTAATAACACATGACAATTCCTACTTTCCACCTTTTCTTTTTTTTTTTATATTTTATATTGAGTAAGGATATATGCTAATATAAGAATAAAATAATAGTTCTTTCGCTCATTGTAAATTTTAAAAATAAAGATATTTCTAAGAAATTCTGTATCAATTTTTTATTAATTGAATTTATTTTTCTTCTTTCTTTACAATATATATATATAAAAATATATATATATATGTTTTCAATTTGTTAAAATATAAATAATATTTTCATTTCTATCAAATGTTTTACGTATAGTATATTAAATTAATCCACTTTTCACGATTAAATTTTATACCTATATTGCATATAGTAGATGTAAAAAAATAATTATTTTAATTATATTTTAATATTTATTATGTATTTGATTATTTGTATAGAGAACTTCAAATAAATATTTACTAAATAGTTTTTATATAAAATATTAAATAATTAAATTTTGTACAATTAATTATATAAATAAAACTTTTATTTTTGGGCAGAGGTAATATATATTTTAATATAAAACTATATCTTTTTACATTTCTCTTTCATTAAAATAATAAAATATTTTTGATATTTTGTTAAATATTAATTAACATAAAATTATATAATAAATGTATTTTATTTTACTTTATTTTATTTTAAAATATATTATAGACTGAGCAATACTAGTTTACATAAGAAATACAATAATTAAATAAAATATCTAAGAGTGAAGAATAGATGATATATTAAAATACATGAAAAAAAAAATATGTAGGAATGAACAATTAATATATGTTGTCGGAAAGCAAAAGATATGATTTTCCAATTAGATCCCATCATGGTGCTTAAGCAAATAGTTTTGGCACACTCTTTATAAGAATTAAATTTGGCTAATCACAAGCTCAACTCTTTAGGGTTCCATGCAAGTAACACTATTTTTCAAATGACAAGTGTCTTTTGTATTTTTTTTTACCTTCACATAAAGTTTCTACTATTTATTCAATAACAAGTGTCTTTTATATGTTTTTACATCGACAGAAAGTTCCTACATATAAGTAACACTATTGTTTAAATGACTAGTGTTTTTTATATGTTTTTACAGTGACAGAAAACAATATCTTATGGATGCATGTCACATCATCGATTTCGATATGTATATGTATCTTACACAAGCACACTCAATATGTCTTCATCCTAAAGCCTATTATTTTTCAAAATAATCTCTTCATATGGAATCTAGGGAGACATAGGAATAACAAAATAAGCATAGAAGTTGCTGAAGAGTTATCTCAACAGATGTGATTAAGATAGAGCTTCGTCATTAATCCATGAAGGCTTCTTCGCATTATAGTAGAAATGTGCGATCATCTGAACCAACTCATCTGCCGATTTAATGCCTGCAAATTATGTCAAATTTAATCGGTTATGGATCAAATTGATAGGCCTTATGCACATACAATATCAGGGAGGAAGAAAAAAAGGCTCACCTTTTTCTCTATATAGTATCTTGTTTCCACGTAAGAACAGAATCTCTGGGCATTCTCTGACTTTAAGCGCGTACGCTAAATCCCTCTCGATGTTTATATCTATCTTCACCGTCTGCACATGTAAATTAGGTTTCCGATGCAAGAACAGATAAAGGCCAGGAGAGAGAAGCTGAAACAGTAAGGAAAGAGATTGAGGTTGATCAAAGAATTTCACAAACCCGAGGAGGTAATCGGTCTTTTGCTTTCCAGTAGACCTCTGCTGCTTTTTCCAACTCCTTCAAAACCCTCCAGTTATCGCTTGACCTGAAAAAATTCATGCAACTCATTGGCTTTCATCTAGAGTGGCTAATCATTTAAGTTTGGACAGCTTAAAAGGTCATCACTTACCTGTTGTATCTTTCGAATACAAGGACTATTAGAGGGCTAGGATGAAAAGCAAAGCTCTCCCACTCAAGACAATTTATCTCTTTCACCAATCCATAATCAATCTCTCCCTCCCAGTCAATCTCAGTGCCGTCTTCGCCTACAACATTCTTAATCGGATGCTGATCAAAATACTCAGAGGCTCTGATTCCCCAGCCTATATCAGCATCCAAAGGCCAATTTGGATCCTCCTCCTCAATTAGCATCTTCTTTCGTCCTGAAGCAGTAGCCTCATTTTCATCACTATCATTGTCATCATCTGATGAGTCATCATCAAGATCCGCATTACTGTCATCTTTCTCCTTCATGAAGTTTTCCATATTTTCCATAATTTGTGGATTCTGTTTCTTTATAGATTCGAGAGTCCGTTCTAGTGAATTACGTACAAAATCCTCAACAGCTGCTGCTTCACTCCTTCGACCCCGTCTTGGCTTTTTAGGGATCATTCCAGGAAATGATCTCTCTGAGTTTTCACCCTCATTGTCAGGTTCTTTAGATGTTCGGCAACGACTTTTCCCTTCAGGCTTCAATTTAGGATTACTGTCCGGATCAGGTTTCTTTGATGCAGCACACCACGAAAGACGTTTAACAAAGTTATTGGGATTCCAAGGAACTTGTAAAAGGAAACTAGGACATGAAACAGAAGTTGTGTAAGGAGTAGATATCATGGCTCTTGTAGGAGAAAGCAACGGAGAAGAATGTAGACCAGAACTCATATTCACTGCAGAAAACAACATTTGTTTATTTAGTAAAGTGAAACCAATTGTCCTTGGAGAACTATAATTTTCTTCCAAATCAAAGAAGCTACCAAAAGGAAAGAAAAATCAGCAATAGACGCCAAGCTTCGATTATCAAATAGTTCTAAATCACAATTTTCAAATGAAATTGTGGAAACAAAGATGACAATATGAAAATGAAACTAACATCCTTTTAATACGTCAGCTTGAGACAACAAGCGATCAAGATGAAGATGAAGACAGATCATAATCATAGAATGAGGAGCAGTTAAGCTAATAATTAAAATCAAGTTCAACAAACCATCCAATCATTTTAACAGGGGAACACCGACAAGAAAAACAGAAAGTCCTCGTGTAAGCAAATCGTCAAACACATGGCACGCATCTCACATATACTTACAAGCATCACCGACTCACACCCAAAACTTTGGAACTAACATTATCTGGAATTTCGTGCAGAGAGAAAGAGAAAAGAGGGAGGGAGGGTACAAGAAGTTGGCACTAGGTGACGGCAGTGGGAGCCAACGGAGACCACCCTGGAATTTGCTTGAAGACGACTTTATCTGCTGAACGAGTGCTAGAACTAGTCTAAAAACATTTTATTAGTTCTTTCGACTTTTGTAATAAAACCATAAATAGTCGGTCTAGTCAGCATTTATGATCCTTCCTCTTTTGGGGAAGTCCCGCATGCACGCACCTTTTTTTTTTGTCCGCATCCTAAATTGTATTTGGTTTACAATTTAAAAAAAAAAAAATTTAATTAATTTTATATTTTCTTATGTCACACATATTCAAGGAAACACAATTTTTTATGAGTTACACGTGTCATGGTAGAAAAGATGAAAAAATCCAAACAAATTGGTCTACTTTAATTTATTATTATGTTGATTCCAACGTAAATATTGAAGTATAATTTCTATTTCAGTATTGTGGTGCTCCCACCCACTTTCCTACGTCGCTTTTTAATTCATTATTATGGAATTACGAATTACGGAAAAGTAAACGACAACACTTATTTAATAAACTAACTAGATACACTTATTATAAACTTAAAACTCCTATAAAGAATATTAATTGTTCCAAATTCATGTGTCTCTACTGCATGGTTTGTATTATTAGTTTTTTATATAAAATTGAAAATCTTTTATTTTAAATTTGCAACCTTCCTGCATGGGTATTTAAAATAATAATAAATAAAAAAAGGAAAGTTCATTCTTACTTGGAATAAGTTGATTAAATAACAAATTCTAACTCGAAAATGATTCTTGAAACTTTTTATAGAGTAGTGTAATAATATGTCAAAGGCATATTCTCAAAATTAATACAGGGGCTCATCTTAATCTAGGACAGGGGATTTTAAACCATACCAAGAGATTCAACACGTAGGTTTTCTTATATTTTTAGTCCCCCTTTTAATTTTTAGTTTATATAATATACAAAGTTATATCCAATGGGGAGTTGGTGAATTGAATTCGCCATAACCATTTGGAGTACAATTACACTTAACGATCTGAACTACCAATCACTAGACTCTAATTGGATTCATATATTTGAATTTTAAAAAGTAAAATTTACTATCCAAATGTTGTGTGTGCGTGTGTATAATATACGAAGTTTTATCCCATGAATTCATATATCCGTGACAATGTGGAGTAAATACGGCTACATGGTAAATTTATTATAAATGGATTGATGTATTTAAATTTTAAAAACTAAAATCCACTCTTTGAATGTTGTGATTATGCACACATACATATATATATATAGAATAAAATATAAAGTTATATCTGACGTGGTTTCGATAAATTGAATTCCCCGTAACATGGTAGAGCACCAACGACTAGATTCGACGGTGTAGAATATCAAGGGCTACACGGTAACTTTATTATAATTAGATTGATATATTTGAATTTTAGAAAAATTCTAAAATTCATACTTGTTGTGATTCGATATAATATTTTATTAGAATAATGGTTCGTCTTGTTGACTTATAATATTTAAAATGTATAGTATTGATAATATTTGTTGGATCATGCTCTATGAATATTGTTGTGATATACAATACTTTGTTATAGTAGATTAAAAATTTATAATTAAAAAAAAAAAAACAAATGTAGAAGACCCAATACTTGAAACTTATTGTAGTATAATAATGAATTGATCCCTTTTCAATACTCCTTTTAGTTTATAAAGAATGTTTATTTTTTTTTTATATAAGTGAGGCTTTATCATTTTCTAGCTTAACTAGTATATTATTTTTTCTATCTAAATCCTTACACCCATTAACAATTAATAACTAAATCTTACAAGTTTCGGAGCAAAATATATATATTTTGTCTAATATTAATTAAGGTAAGGGTATATTATATATTTTTACTATTTCTTAATATGTATTAAATGAATTTTCATTAAAAAAATATTTATTTAGAAATAACCATAAAGTGAAAAGGTGATCCTAAGGCTCAATATAGTTCGAAATTTGGCGAGATACGTAGTTAAGCATTTATTAAATTCCTAAAAAAAGTAGAAAAAATGTACTTAGATATTGATATTAGGCTAAAAACGCAGAACTTGATAAAGCAATGCAATCTAACCGCTGTTAAAAAAAATATTGAAGCCTGAACCCTTAATGGATCATGTGATGTAATATTCATTCTTACATCCTCTTCCCGAGCGGGGCCCAATAACGAGGTGATAAAGTTTGGGCCGACTGATTTACTTCCAATCTATACTATATATTCTAACACTAATAACTAGGTCATCTAGGTTGGGCCGATTGATTTACTTTCGATTCATTCTATTTTAAAGCTAATAACTAAGTCATTTAGTTTGGACCGACTGAGTTACTTCTGAACCATACTATTATCTAGAAGATGCATCTGGTTGGCATATATACTTGATAAATTTATAAAGTTATACACATGCATTCCCTAAACTGCAGATTATAATTTCCTTATTGGTAAAATTAAATTCCTTATTTAATTTCAATGTCAAACAATTAGGTCAAAACATTGTACAGATTCAACACGAAAATGCTTTGGCCCCAGATTTGTTTAATGCAATAGTTATTTTTGAAGATGTCATCATTAATTGCTAGGTTTTCATCTATTGGATTGCTTTCAATTATTTTGTAATGAAATGGCTAAATTAAAAATAAAACAGATAAAAATAAACATTAAAAGGCAAAAAAACGGTTAGAAAGGACAATTGTACCCTCAGGCATTCTCGAAATTCTTGCCCGGCAATAATATATCTGCGCGTCCATATCTCACGCAAAGGAGGATTCTTAACCTCACCCACAGCAGCACGCAAAACACTGTGAAACCAAATAATATCGCACCCTAAAAATCCAAGTTCTTCAAACTAAAACCAAACCCATAAAAGTTACAGCGCAAAAAGAAACATAAACAAACACCATACATTTTTACATTAACATTGTCCTCACATTAACGATTTTAGAGACCTAGCTTTGATGGGCTTTCTCACTCTTTTCTTCCCACCCTTTTTCATCTCTTCTTCTTCTTCATCATACTCATCATCATCGTACTCCACACATTCAAATTCTTCCTCACCAATCTGTGGTGCTGCTGGCTCTTCAATCTCATTTTCATGTCCATCCCCAGCATCTCTGGGCATGCTACAACCATTACTCTGACCCGTTTCGCCTCTCTTCTTGCCCCACCGCGGCCCGAAGCCCGAATAATAGTAAAATTCATGTGGGTTCGACGAGGAGGATGATGATGCTGAAGCCCTCTTGGGCCGGGGGCGGCACGGTGGCAGAGCTTCACCTGATGGCTTGACAGTTTTCTTGGTGGAATGGTGGCCCAAATTGCTGTAGCTTTTAACCAGGGATAAGTGGTGCTCACATAGCGAATTGCCCTTCGAAGCCTCTCTCCGGCACTGCCAGCTCTTTCCGTCCGTCTTGCAACAAAAAGTAATGGGCTTGGTTTCCGCTGGCGGCGGCGGCGGCGGCTCCTCTACCTTACGCATTGTGTAAGGATATTCCGGTTGCCGCCAAGTATTGAGCTCCCTATGATGTGTAATAGAAGAAGTTTGTTGTTACCCGATGGACAATAATAGATGTTTGAGCAGCAAATTTGTATTAATCTCACGACTATTTATCGACGAATAAAAGGGAAATTATTTTATAAAGACACAAACCCTAACAAAATTATTCGGAAATGATAATTAGAAAAGGAACAGAAAAATCAAGAAACTGTCCGAATTCGATCAACAGTAAACAGATTACCTCTCAACAACTGAAACACATTGGTCCGAGCTCCCATTTGCAGCAGATATATGACACCCATTATTCTGCATAAAAATAATCCGATTTCACAAAATGGAAGCACCCACGCAATAATAAACAAGAAAAGAAACAACGCCAGGATAGAATTGGAATCACTAAGTATAAAAAAGAAGAAGAAATCAAAGGATTAAGAGTTTCTGAAGAACCCTAGCGGCGGGGCTGAAGAAAACCCTAGAAGAAAAACCAGAATAGCGGCATAAATGCAGGAAGGTTCGACAAGAATAAGAGGCGGATGCTAACAGATCTGTGCCTAGGAGCAAAAGAGAGTTGGTCTGTGAAGAATTAAACCGACCTGGGAAGGCGGAGGAGTTGACGGTGGCGAGAAAGACATAACGTCCCAGGGGGACTGATTCAGCTGACAGACATGAGGCTGGACGACGATGCCGGGCTTCAGAGACGACGTCGCATAGACCAATGAAGAAATCTTGGCGTGCTTGCGTATTCTCATGGCGGTACAAGGGGGGTTTTTTTGGAGGCGGGGTTGGGGAGAAGTTTGAGGGAGAGAGGGGGCCGTTGAGCACGATGAAGTAGATCCAAAAATTGCTTTGTTTTTCTTAATGAGTGTTTTTCCCTCTCTCTCTCTCTCTCTCTCTTTCTCTCTCTCTTTCTCTCTCTCTCTCTCTCTCTCTCTCTATATATATACACACACACACACACACATACACAATTGTATGTAAAGGTGTATTTATTTAGTGCTGATGTTAAATACTCTGTTGTGTGGAGTTACTATTTCTTTAATATATTTGGCAGCAGGAAGTCCTGGTCCCACACCCAATTGGACTGTACATTAAATTTATTTTGGAATATTTCAATAATTATGACTGAATAAGTATATATAATAATTATTCAGCTTAGTTCTAAATATATTTCCGTCTAATTCAGACACCCAAGAAAATAAAAAAATAAAATTGCGTGTACGTAATTTGTAAGCGCCAGGGTATACATATTGTCTCCATTTACTTTTTAGAAT